>CM040121.1:527604673-528120865 GCA_022559845.1 Amorphophallus konjac
TTTTATACCCAATAAGTCGGGTCATCTCCTTATTCATTCAATATGATGCTCCGAGATGTTCACTCTTCATTGAAATTCCTTTTAATCAGTTGAAGCCTATTTTCTGGGTCTCAATTCCTGGATTAGACCTAGTTCCTGGTGGCACTTCGTTCAAAAGCTTGGCAATCCCTCCATTCTATTTTCTTGAAAATCAATGATAATAACGGTCTGGACTAGGCGCGTCATTTCATAATAACGCATGAAGCCTAGGCCGTTACCCTTTGAAGAGTCCCAAGACTTAGGGCCTCGTTGTCCTTTGATAATAACGGTCTACTCCCTAGCCGTTGTTTTCTTATGACGCCCTATGCCCTGGCCGTTATTTACTTGCAGAGTCCTATTGTTTAGATCTTCTTCCCGTTGATCTTATCCTTTGGATAGGGTTGAAAATGACGGTAATGCCTTGGAGCGTTATTTCCAAGTGGCGGTCTATCGTGCGACCGTTACTTCCTTCAGAGAGTCTTGACAGTTCAGGCCGTTTCTCTGCTACTCCGTGGACGAGATAGGGTTTTGGATTGGCATTATCTCCTTCAATTCTAATCCTCAGGACCTCTCGTTTGTTTCTTTGGACTCTTGTTGATCTTATCCTCAAGGATTTGCTAAGGATTATCCTCCTTTCTTGGCTGATTTATCTTCAACTCGACCTGAGGGTTTGAGGGAGTCTATAAATAGAACTCTTGATTTTATGACCCGAGGGAGAGGAAGATTTGATTCACGACGAAGTGCTGCCAAATTCAAGAGCCATCTACATCCAGGAGGAGCTGCTTCCCACGTCCATCTTCCAAGTCAAGGGAGTAATTTTGGGTTTTAGCTTGTCAAGATCATCATCATTGCGTGCTCAAGTTTCCCTTGGTTTTATTAATTAAAAACATTGTCCCTCCTCTTCCTCCACGTTTTTCACTGTTGCTAAGCATACATATATCCTCCTAAACTTAAAAAACGCCCAGAGGGGTTAAAAACCAACAACTCCCCGGTAATCCCCTCTCCTTTTGATGTTCTCAAGCTTTTTAAGGATTGATGCTATACTTATGTTGAGGGCTAATTGAGGTTGTGTTGTTTTGCTTTCTACATCCTTGGCAGGCTTTACAGGATCGCTAGCACGAGGCCCAAGCCTTCTAGCCGGCTGGAAGGGTTGGAGTTCAAAGATTTCACATCTTTTCACTGCAGGTTATCTGACGGTCAGGTGCAGGAGCGTTATTTCTTTCTGGCGGTCTATCGTACGACCGTTACTTCCAAGCGACGCACAGGTTTTAGACCGTTATTTTCAAGTTGATCTGCAGGCTTTCCTTGGTTTTCTCTCCCGTGGGCGGGTGTTTCATCCACCTACTTCCAAGGTATATTGGAGTCCTTGATTCGTGTTTACTTTGGTGGCGATCACGACTTTCCTTAGTGTTGGGCACTAGCTGTCTTTCTCATCAAATCTCTTTATTCCCCTTAATTGTTCCACCCCTAGCGGTGTGTTTTTATTTATCTTTGCTCCACGCCCCGGCGTGTGTTTTCGTTTTTCCCTTAGCGTAATTTGATTGAGATAGCATGCCCATGCTAGAGTTAGATTTGATTGCCTAGGTTCATGTTCACATGTGCATAGGTTGAGCTGATCTTTGGTAGTTTATTTATCATCTCGCCATATCATTTTTCAAAACCCTCACAATCAACAAAAAAAGGAAAGAAGATAAGAAGAGATAGGTAAACAAACGATCAACAGGGGGGAGTGCATTTTGCCTCTACTGCCCCATGGCGGGGTATATCTCTTGTCTTCTTACGCCCCCAAGGTGGGGTGTGTTTTCTTCTTGTGCCCTCGGGGTAGGGTATATCTTTCGCTTCTTATGCCCCCCCCTTAAGGCGGGGTGAAGTCTTTGCTTCAAATGCCCCTAAATCGGGGTATAGTTTTGTCTCATATGCCCCTGGAGCAGGGGTGTATATTATTTTTTTTTTTTTGCCTCTTATGCCCCTATGGCGGGGTATATCTCCTCTTCTTATCCCCCATGGCGGGGTATGTGCATGCTCTCTTCGAGAGTGGCGGCCGTGCTTGGCCTCATTGCTATAAAGCTTTCCCCACAGTGGGCAGCCATTCACCAAGCTACAATTGTGGGTTGTTGGATCTTCTAACAGCCACTCGAGGGGCCGTCTTGTGCCGGATAGAGGCAGCAGGAAGGAGGAACGGGTGGGGTCATTGCACTGTAGACTCGGAGCCTCCTAAAGTCGGGCGGGACGCTGGGTTTCTTCTTGCTCTTCTGGTCGGCGATGCTGGCCGACTTTTCTTCTCTCTCTTTTTCTTCTCTTTTTTTTTCTTTTTTTTTCTTCTCTTCTTCTCTCTTTTTTTTTGTCCCTTCTTCTCTTCTCTTCTTTTTTGTATGATTGACAAGGGTGGGGGTGCAGGAGAGCGCTCACCCCCTCAGGGAGGGGATGAGTGGTTCGCTCTACCGCAGAAACCCCACAATGGTAATCTTTATTCAGCACGGGTCTCGGCGGACGTGACCGTACAACCCTCTCCCGTCGACTCTTTCTCTTCTCTTCAAAAAAAATTTTGCTTCTTTCTTTTCTATTTTTCTTCTCTCTTTTTTTCTTTCCTTCTTTTCTTCTCTTTCATCTTGAGGAAAGGGGGGTTTGATTTCCCCTACCTTCTCTTCTCTTTCTCTTCTCTTTTTTTTTATAACAGCCCCCATGATTCCTGGAAGCTGCATATGCTTCGAAGCAGCGTCCTCGAGGCCACGAAAGTAGCTGTACCGAGTCTGGCTTTTCTCTCCATAGGACTGGCGAAGACAGCACCTGCCATTCATCAAAGTAGGAAAACATCGTTAATTAGGAGGCCATGAGGCCCTAAATCCCGGCGAAGAGATGAAGGGTAGTTTAGGTCCCACCGGGCGTGCCAGACTTATGGACGCACTTTTTCCACCTGTTCTTCTCTTATTGGTTTATTCGTTTATTGAGTGCGTCAGCGTGTCAGTCACCGGAGTGACAATTTATTCGGGCTCCGAAGAGCCCATGGTGCGCTCGATCTGACTTCGTCAGACGATTGTGTGGTTCTGGTCGGGACCAAAACCCGCCGCGCCGTAAAGGTCACGACGTCATTTACATCCCCCATACGAGGGAACACCCTTGATTAATCGCCGAGATTCAGGGCCTCATGGCCAGAAGATTAATTGCATGAAAGGTCTATTACGAGGTATTGAAATCCTCGCGCAGGGGCGAGAAGAAAACCACTCGCGGTCATGTCAGTCGTGTACTGACCATTTAATGTTCGGACGAATGTCCGGCTCGGGAAAATCGCGGTTGTCGCGGGAAAACCGGAAAGCATGTATGCCGAGATACGGCAAATCAATTGTTCGGAAGAGCGGAGAACGTTCGGCTAAACCTCGGTCAGAGCGGTCAGAAACTAGTAAATCTGTTGGCCCGGTGCAAGAGCAAGCTGCGACCATACTGCGGTGGGCCCCCCCGTGGTCGAAACAAGACTTGCATGAGCATCATTAATATTTCCGGTGCCAAGGGGCAACGAGGGAATATCCCTGGAATCGGCTGAAAAGCCCTGTGTCTAGGGAAGCGGACATTCGAAACGTGTCGGTTATTCGGGAGACCGTTTAATATTCGGACGGGAGTCCGGTATTGGGAATATCGTAATCGTCGCGGGAGGACCTGGAACATATGTATGCTGGGATACGGCAAATATATATTATTCAGAGACACTGAAAACATTCGATTAAATCTCGGTTCGTGTAGTAGGAAACTAGCGAATTTATTGGCCCGGTGCGAGATCGAGTCGGGACCATACCGGGGGCGCCTCCCGCGGTCCAAACGGGGCTTGTGTGGGCATCATTAGTGTTCCCGGTGCCGGAGGGCAACGGGGAAGAGTCCCGGGACTAGATTCCAACACCAAAACATGTTCGAAGGGAGCGAGCTATAGGCCGAGGGTGTGGGTCAGACAATGACCATAATCGAGACGGACCCGAGGTCCAAGCATAACCCATGAAGGCCTTATTGATATCCCCATGTGTAGGGTCCAGGGATGACGGGAGCCGTCTCGTTCTATTCCGATTTCTGTCGGTCACTTGCGGACCACTTGATATTCGGACAAGGGTCCGTAATGAAGGTACGGCATAGACAGGCACAACCCCGTATAAATGTATGCCGAGTTCACGGCAATTTCAGTGAAAGAGCGGGAATGAATCCCAATGGGAACGGGTCGGAATTGATGAACTATTGGCCCAGAGCAATGCCGGATTACGACCATGTCGAGATGGGAGCCATCGGCCATGTCGGGCATTCACGGGCCTTTTCATGTTCGGACGCAAGTTCATAATAGAAACGCGGCGAAAATCGAGGTGAACCCGTTCAAACGTCTGCCAAACGTGCGGCAATTTTAGTAGCGGCTCGGAAGGGATCCTGCCTAAGAAACGAGTCCGATTTAATCAGAATATCGGCCCGAGGCGAGATCAGGTCGTGGCTATTTCGGGATAGTTCCCAAGATTCAGACCCAACCTAGGAGGGTGGCAGTATTGTTCCTTCAGCATCGGGTCACGGGAGAGACGGGGCTGCAACATAGGTTTTACCATTTTTATTATCTGGGCTTTAAATTATAAGCATATATATATTATTGCTTATTTCCCTTTTATGTGTTTATTCTTGATGATTTCTCCATTTTTCGTTTACTGTTATTACTATTATATTTTCCCTTTTTTTACTATTATTATTATTATTTCGCATTTTTGTTTGTTTCTTTTATATTTATATATATATATTCAGGTTTGTTTATTTGTCATAATTTTCTTTTATTAATTTATTATTATTATTATTATTATCATTATCATTATCTTTATATTAATATATATATATATATGTTTTTTTTGAAGAGAGAGAGTGGGCCGCTGGAGGGCTAAAAGGGGTTAAATGAGGGCGTGCCGGTGAAGGGTCTGGCCGAGTGTGCCGGCGAAGGCGCGAACGGGCGTGCCGGCGAAGGGTATGGATAGTGCGTGCCGGCGAAGGGCGGTTGGAGCGTGTCGGCGAGGGGTTGGCTGGAGCGTGTGCCGGTGAAGGGTGATGGAGGTGTACCGGCGAAGGGCTGAAAGAGAGCGTGCCGGGGAAGGCAGCCAGGAAGGCGTGCTGGCGAAGGCCTAGCCAGGTGTGCCGGCGAAGGGAGAAATGAACGTGCCGGGGAAGGAACCAAGGAAGGTGTGCCGGTGGCGGGCTGGCCAGGGGCGTACCATTGAAGGGAGAAAGAGAGCGTGCCGGGGAAGGAACCAAGGAAGGTGTGCCGGTGGCGGGCTGGCCAGGGGCGTACCGTTGAAGGGAGAAAGAGAGCGTGCCGGGGAAGGCACCGAGGCAGGTGCGCCGGCAAAGGCCTAGCCATGGGGGTACCGTTGAAGGGCCCACTTCTACTCCACTTCCTTTAGGGCTTTTCATTTCTTCTTCTCTTTCTCTCGATTATCTTTCATTCTTTCTCTTGTGAGGGCGGATATTCGAGTTTCTTAGTCGTTGCTTGATTCGGCTCTCTTTGAATTGATTACGATTCCATTTGCTTTGGTTAAGGCATTTCACCGTTGTTCTTTTCGTTTGTTTGTTGCTGTCTTCTGTCTTTTAAATGTGTGGTTGTTCCATTTGTTTGTTGCTTCCTTTTCTCTTTCAATGTGTTATTGTTTCTAACGAAAATTCAGCAGCATCTCCCCTTAACCCGAGCGTAAGGGAGATACAGGGGACGCGCCCACATGGAGTGGCGGAACCCGACAATAGGAGGTGGGCGCCCGAGAGCGGCAACACCTTTATAAACCTCAGAAAACTCGAGGGAACGGCGAGTGGAAGGCTACTCTAGGACCGGCTGAGGGGGGGGGATGCATCGGGCAAGAAGGAAGGGCAAGTGTGCCGTGCCAAGGGGGGGGGGCCAAGGGTATGGCGGTGAAGGCCATGAAGGCCGTGCCGAGGAAGGCCCAAAGGGGCGTACCGGCGAGGGCCATCATAGGCGTGCCGGGGAAAGGCAGCCAAGGCCGTGCCGGCGAAGGGTGTTGAAGAGTGCACCGGTAAAGGCCCGATGGGGGTGTGCCGGCGAAGGCTAGTTGGGGCGTGCCGCTGGGGCACGGCTAGGGTGTGCCGCTGGGGCTGGACTGGGGTGTGCCACTGGGGCGCAGTTAGGGTGTGCCGCTGAAGGCGTGACTGGGCGTGCCGTTGGAGGCACAATCAGGGCGTGCCGCTGAAGGGACGACTGGGCGTGCCGTTGGAGGCACAATCAGGGAGGGTGTACCGCTGAGGGCGCCCGGGGGTGAGCGAAGGCAAAAATACCCGGGAGGAAACAAACCCTAACAAAAGGAGAAAGGGAAAGGGGGCGTGAAACACCGAAGGATGTAAACACGGAAGAAATGTTTTAGAAAGACGTCCAAGAAAAAATACTTGCAAGCCTTCTACTTTTATTCTCACGAAAGGAGTGCCCCGAGGGGACTAATACATTGCAACGATGGCAAAACAAGAAATGAAAGGAAATGAAGAGGAGAAGAAAATACAGTGGGGGGGGGGACGGAGCGTGGACTCCTCCCCTCCTGGACCTCACTCCCTCTCTCCACTCATTCTTCTTCTCTTCTTCTCTTCACACAGACGGTGGTGGTAGGTGGAGCGACGAGCTCCTCTTCTTCTCTTCTTATCCTTCTTCTCTTCGTGCGGACGGCGGTGGCGGGTGGACGGAGCAGCAGGAAGGGGGAGGCGGAGCCTCCCCTCCTCTTCTTTCTTCTCTTCTTCTCTTCCCTCTTCGCATAGATGGCGGCGGTGGGTGGAGCGACGAAGCCTCTCCCCTCTCTTCCTCTCTTCCCTCTTCTTCTCTTCTTCTCTTCTGCGTGTGTGTGTCCCTCTATGTATATGCCTCTCCCCCTTCTTTGTTGTTCGCAGCGAAGAGGGGTTTTATACCCCACACGGTGGAAGCCTCGAAGGCGGGAAGCGTCCGGGGGGTTTAATGGGAGTTGACTCCCTTGTCCTGGGTGACAGGGGGAGTAGGCAGCATGGCCCAACCCCCGGGTGACACCTCAGATAGCCCACTGCGCGCCGAGGATCCATAGGGCATGGGCTTCACGTCGTTTGGCCGTTGAAAAACCTTCACGCTGTGCCGCTGGCGGGCTGAAGAAGTGTGTCGCTGTAAGACACTGTAGGCGTGCCGCTGAAGAGGGCAAAAGGCGTGTCGCTGAAGGCCCAGAGAAGTGTGCCGCTGAAGGGCACAAAGAGCGTGCCGTGGGGGGGCCTTCATAGTGTGCCGCTGGGGGCCCTTCATAGTGTGCCGCTGGGGGCATAAAAAGGTGTACCGTGAAGGGCACTTCAAAGTGTGCCGCTGGAGGGCACCAAAGAGTGTGCCGCTGAAGGCCCACTGGGCGTGCCACTGAAGGCAAATGAGCGTTCCGCTAAAGGCCTGGGTGTGCCGCTGGGCGCCTGGGAGGTGTACCGCTGAGCGGCCTGGGGTGTGCCGTTGGACGGTTGCCAGGGCAAGTGAGTGTATAGACTTCGGCAAGGCATGGGCTGTACATACTTCACCTAGCTGCAACGTATAGACTTGCAGGGGCTGATGTATAGACTTCGCCGATGTACATACTTTGCGTTGAACTGGTGGATGTACAGACTTCACCAATGTATAGACTTCACGTTGAACTGGTGGATGTATAGACTTCACCAGTGTATAGACTTCGCATTTGCCAGAACTCTGTACGGACTTGCCACACGAGTGTATAGACTTTGCGTTCAAAACAGCCAGCCAATGTACAGACTTGGAGCTTGGACGTATAGACTTTGTTTGTGCATTCAGCCAATGTACAGACTTGGGGCTTGGCTGTACAGACTTCGTTTGTTCATTCAGCCAACGTACAGACTTGGGCTGATGGCTGTATAGACTTGGTGCGATGAAGCGTGCCGCAGAAGGGCTGGATGGCCGTGCCGCTGGAGGGCCAAATGGCCGTGCCGCTGGGGCGTCTGAAGGGCGTGCCGCTGGGGGCTGTGCCGCCGAAGGGGTTCACGGGAGCGTGCCGCTGGAGCACCCTGGAGGGCGTGCCACTAAAGGGCTCCAGGGGCATGCCACTGAAGGGCTAAATGGGCAGTTTTGAGCCCGTTGTGAGCACGAGTTGCGGCCCATTTGATTTTCTTCGAGGCCCCATGGATTATGAGCTTCCCGGGAGTTGGTTTTTCTTTGCTGTCGTGACTCCGGAGATGGCTTCACGGCAGTGTGCATATTTGGGGAGTCCGGACGACCAGTCTCTCCGGGGCTTCTTCACTCGGCGCCGTTGTTGATGCGAGGCCGAGCAGGACATCTGGGTGTGCAATTTTTGGTGTCTCCAGCACTACCCAAACGAGGGCAGCACATGTTTTCTCCATGGCTGTGTACTTCTGCTCACAGGGATTAAGGAGTTTGGACAAGTAATAGGTTGCCCGTTCTTTACTTTCTTCATCGGCTTGTGCGAGGACAGCCCCCATGGAGTCATCCAAGACTGAGATATAAAGGATCAGAGGTTTTCCTGGTTTGGGTGGAATGAGAATGGGTGGATTAGCCAGGTATTCCTTTAACCCTTCAAAAGCTTTCTGGCATTTACAATCCCAATGGAATTCTACTCCTGGCTTGGTCAACTCGTAGAAATGTCTACATCTTTGTGAGTGCTGAGACACAAAGCGACGAATGAATTGTAACCTCCCAATTAAACCTCGGGCTTCCCTCAAATTTTTGGGAGGCGGCATATCCCTGATGGCCTTAGCTTTGTTGGGATCTATCTCAATCCCCCTCTTACTCACAATGAAACCCAGTAATTTGCCCGATGATACGCCAAACACACACTTCTTCGGGTTCATTTTCAATTGGAACTCCCTTGATCTCTGCAACACCTTAGCCAAGACTCTCGGATGTTTCACCCTAGTTCTTGATTTCCTAGTAAATCATCCACATACACCTCCAGATATATGTATACATCATGTCATGAAATATGGCCATCATAGCTCTTTGGTAAGTAGCTCCAGCATTCTTTAACCCAAATGGCATGACCACGTAACAATATGTTCCCCAAGGTGTAGTGAATGACGTCTTCTCCTGATCCTCTTCTGCCAAACAAATTTGATTATATCCCGAAAATCCATCCATAAATGAGAGGGTCTCATAGCCTGCCGTGTTGTCGATTAACACATCAATGTGAGGCAAGGGAAATTCATCCTTTAGACACGCGCGGTTAAGGTCCCAGAAGTCGATGCAAATCCTGACTTTCCCATCCTTTTTCATGACCGGGACAATATTTGTCACCCATTGAGGATAAAGGACGACTCTAATGAACCTGGCTTTGTGGAGCTTGTCGGCATCTTCTTTCATTTTCAAAGCCATCTGAGGGTGGAAACGCCTTAACCTTTGTTTTACCGAGACGGTCCCTAGTTTTAGAGTTAAGCGGTGTTCGACCAAGGTGGAATCCAAACCAGGCATATCCTCGTAGCTCCATGCAAACGTGTCCTTATACTCTTTGAGAACTTCAATTAATGCCTCTTCTTCAGATGATGGCTAATTATCTCTTATGAGGACGATCCTAGGGTCTTCCTCAGTTCCCAAGTTGACTTCTTTGGTGGACTCTTCTATGGCGACTGACGGCTCATCGAATCTCCTCATCCCACTAACATATGCGCCGGCCGCGTCCTCATATTCTTCATCCTCTTCTTCAATAGAGCATTCTTCATCTGTGAGCTCATAGACTCCATACCCTTCATCAATTGTGTAATTCTCCTCACAATCTATCTCTAGCAGTTGGACGGGATTTTCTAGCAATTGAGGAATGTATAGGCACGCTCGACACCTACTGGCTAGATCTAGAAGGAATCGACGAGGGATCTACTTACCCTTGGATTTACTTTTGAGTACTACCCTTGACCCATTATTCCTAGGTTGACTGAGCTATCCTACGGATGAAGGAGAAGCTAAAGAAGATGTCGAAGAATGTACAGGGACGGACTCCTCAGAGGAGGGGTAGAAAAGGTCGCTCATAGGACCTTGGATGAGTGGCCCGTAGGTCGGGACGCACTCGTGGGAGATGTAGGATGTTTCCTCAACGAAGATGTGTTATTGAGGACATTTTTTTTCATTTTCATTTTTGATGACAAAGCAATGAAAAGAAATCGGAGGAAGGGGAAAAGAGATTATGGCTAAAGGGTTGGGAGGCTTATAGAGCAAATCATGATTGAAAACCTGACGCGGGTTGAGAAACCCATGTAGGTATGTAAGTAGAGAAGGGGACCTGGGAAGGTCATCAGACAATTGTCTGGCCCAGGAAGAAGACATCAGCGAAGGCTGAGGTGAGTGTATGGAGAAGACGATGGTTAATGAGCCGTCGATGGTAATGTTGATGACGGATGAAGATCCGTCGGTGATAGAGTCCTCTTAGCGAGGATGGTTTGGAATTCTAGCAACAATAGTGGTATCCCCTGGCATTTCAGAGATCAATGGCGGCCCTTCCACCTGCGAGGGCGAGAACATTCTCTCTAGTGCAATGGAAATATCTTGTATGTCAACCTATTTGCTCCATTCGCATTCCGGATCCTTAATCTTACCTCTCTTAGCGGCTCTTGAACATTTTTCAGCCAAGTATACAACATGCGATCCTCTATGTGTTTCTTGCGGGTAATCCCCCATCTGAACAACGGCCCTTTCTTGAAGTGAGAGGATAGGGTCCACGTGAGGGGTTTCCCATCTGCCTCGAGTGATCCTTCAAAGCCTAGGCCAAACTTGTGGCCCAACCTTTTTTCCTTTGACGGTTTCAGCCTTCCTTGTAATTGCGCGCCCAGGCCTTTGCCCTGTTGATAGCCGATATTTCTTATTATCTCCCATCCTTTAGAATGAGAAGGGAGATGTGACGTTGGTACTGAGGGTGGCTTCTTTGGTGTCAGCGGAATGCGGGGTGGATCCCACACATCCAGCAGTGACAATATGGGCCGTTGAGAGGGCCAAACAGATGGCAGAGAGGTATTAATAGCATCCACTGTATGAAGGACAGGTGTACTGATCACTTTAATAATCCTCCCATTGTATGGAAACTTTAGGCATTGGTGGTTGGTGGAAGGCACAGCATCCATGACTTCAATATAGGGGCAACCCAGTATAGCCTTGAATGTGGGATCCATGTCGAGGACATGGAATTCCGTAGAGACTGACGCAGGGCGTAACTCTACCATCAGAATAATCATCCCCTGTGGTGGCCTTTTGCTATTGTCATAAGCCGTGACTGTGATTGAAGACAGTCTTATCTGTTCCTCACCGACCCCACATAACTGGAGGGTGCTCATGGAGATCACGTTTATAGATGTGCCCGTGTCCACCAAACACGGGTGTATGGACACTCCATTGATTTTTATTGAAACATACAACGCATACTTTCGAGCTTCCTTGGGGGCGAGCTCGTGGTTGTGGAACACAATGGCTGGTTGTGTGTCTGTCGACGTCAGAACGACCAAAATCTTTTCTACAGGGAGGTCTTCATTCACCATGACCCTTTGAAGATATTCCATTAAGGCTGCCTGATAGGATGCGGATCTCTGAAGCAACTCAAGGATGGAGATCCGAGCAGGCGTCTTGTCCAGGTGTTTTAACAAATCATACTGTGTTCCAGGGATGGATTTTTCTGGCTGCTCTCCATTGTCTTTCTCTAACTGAGACTGCTCGGGATTCTGACTGTTCTGGGGGAAAACCCTGTGGAAAATCCTTCCACTCCGGAGCACCATTGCCTGTGGCTTTTGTACCTCTATAGGGGTAGCTATGGGTTTTAACAGAGGTTTGAGGGGTAGCGGTGGAGGGATGGTTGATGAAGCCGGGGTAACGATGGGAGCAGGGATTCTGATGAGGGGTTTGTTATGTGGAGGTACGGTGGAGGTAGAGGGGATCTCATATGGGCTATAGAGGGTAAGGGGTTTGGAAGGTAGAGGCGGAGGCAAAGTGGGAGTGGCTAAGGCTTGAGATGGATAATGGTTTTGAGACAGATGGTGGGTGATGAGTGGTTTCGAAGGTGTTAGTGAAGGCATGGTGGAGGTAGGTGGGGTTGTGTACGGTTGACGGATGATGAGAGGTTTGGAAGGCATAGGTGTAGGTGTAGTAGGGGTGGATGGCAAAATGGAGGGGTGAGAGAAAATGAGAGGGTATGAGGGCATAGTGAAGGGCGTTGGCTGATAGGTCATTGGTGAGTTAGTGGGAGAGGTGCTGATTAGAGGGCGTAATGGCTGTGGAAATGATGAAGGCCGCACTATAGGTTGCGATGCGGGTTGATAAGAGAGAGGTGCTACCCGGGCAAGGTGAGGGGTGTGCCTGATGATAGGGTTGGCGGCAGTAAGAACGGAGGTACTTTCTGGGTGCCACACTTGCTCTCTCCCAACTTATGGGAAGGAGGAGATGGGGTTGACCTAGTGATTGGGTTGTTGGTGCTCCGGTAATGGATTCTGGATTATGTCCATGTTGGGTTGTTGTAGTTGGGCCTGCTGAGACTGTTGTTGTTGTTGTTGTTGTAGCTGTGGCTGCTGTTGCAACTGCTGTTGTTGTTGGAACTGTGGTCTAGAAGGTCTCTTGGCTTTGAGAGTGGCGATGTATCGCCTCATTTCATCTCAGTCAATTCTGCCTTCATCGTTCATATCGTAGATGTAATCTTTAAACTGGAAGCAATTCTCTACTGTGTGTCCTGACTGCCTGTGGTAGACACAGTATCTAGAGGTATCAACATTCAGGGGCCACGCGAGCCTTTCCCTGGGTAGGATGAGGGTGTTTGAGGCCATGAGGGCGCCATAATTTTTGGCAAAGGTGGGTAATAGGCTCTTTTGGGGCCAATCAGCCTCCTTTGTTGCTGTGGGGGACCATAATTCCCTGGGGGTGGAACCTGGTGGTATTGAGGCGGTGGTTGTTGTTGCTGGGGTCGGGGTTGTTGTTGGGGTTGAAATGGTTGAGACATATTGTTCTGGGGTGGATTATTTTGGGGTGGAGGACGAGAGGGGAAAGGACCTTGCTGGAGGGGAAGTCGAGGTATTTGTGGAGGTCTTAGGTTGGCTGCATAGTTGGCGTTGTTGACTGCACTCACCTGCTCATTTGTTACGACCCCTTATGTCGCTCCACCTGGGACACCAGGCCTATCTTTCTGACCACCTTGGGCTTTGGTGGCTCAAACATGTGCATAATGGGGGAGTCTTTTAACTGGGTCTAGATATATCGGGCCCTCTCATAGAGCTCCTCCATTGTGGTAAGCTTGTTCATGGCTAGGACGTGTCTGAATTGTGGGGTGGCATTGGACACAATCATTTTCACTTGTTCGGGCTCTGAGAGGGTATCTATTATCCTCTCTGCTAGAGACCTCCATCTGTCGGCATAGCGGACAAAATCTTCGTCCGGCCTCATTTTCTCGGCCACTAAGTCGGTAATGGAAAGAGAGGGACCAACCCTATCCCGATACTTTTGCGAGAATCTTCTTTGCAATGTATCAAAATTCTCGGCCTCGCCGGGTTCCAAAGAATAGAACCACTCTAGCGCAGGACCGTCCAATGATCTCCGAAAGAGGTATGCCAGGGATCTCTGATCATTTTGTCAATAGGAGGATTCATACATGAAGTCCTTGAGGTGAATAAAGGGGTTGCCAGTGCCATTGTACCTGCGGTACGTAGGCATTTCGGAGGGAGGAAGATGGATCACCGGAAGGATTGGCAAAGCAACCTCCAGGGTGGATTTTACGTCCACCATTTTCTTCAAATTCAGAAAATGTTTGTCCATTCTATTGAACATGTTGAGGAGCGATTGGGCAAGCTCCTCGAGAGGTGAAGGTGGCACCTGCCACTGGTGAGGGAGATGTCTCCCGGAGACCTGAGGAGAAAACCCCAAATGAAAGGGAGCTGCCGGGCCGCCGGTAGCTAGCCCTGGCTGGAGTGGCGTGTGAGGAACGGCATGGGTTTGAGATTGTGAAGGGAATTGGAACGAGGGAGGTTGTTGGCTCGCCTGCCCTTGAAGTGAGGGAGAAGAGATGGCTTGCACCAGTGAGGGAGATGGGATGGCCTGCACCGACTCTTGGAGGGGTGCGATGGCTGGAGTTGACTCTTGAGGGGTGGGAGAAATAGATTTCCCTTTCAGAATGGTCTGGAAGGCCCGGAGTCGCTCAGAGGTGAGCTCCGTGTTGGCAAGGACACCCAACAAAGAGGAGATGTCCTGTGGTGGGGATGTGTCCCCTGCGGTAACATGCACCTCACGTGAGGGCTCATAGGAAGGGCCCGAGTCCATAGCATGGACACGCGGCTCGACTGACTGACCATGACTAGGGTGGTTCTCCTCAAAAGACTCGTGGACCATTTTCAAAGTTCTTTCAGAACGCAAAAATATGCACCAACAAACCGATAGTAGAGATTATCAAACAAGTGGATGCCTTTACGCCCCTTTTTGTTTTGATTTTGATAATTTTTTTTTGTGTTTTTAACTAGATCTGAAGTTCACACAAAAATAGGGACCCTAGTTAGTTTTTATTTCATCGCCGTGTCAACTAGCGTCTCTCGTCTTACCACGAATGGGTCGACTAACTCCGGGGAACTTCAATGGTACAACTAGCCCAATGAACGAAGAGGGAATCCGTCGTTGTCGGGGACTTACGGAGGTCCCGGTAGAGGAGATCCTAGTCCGTCGAGAGGAATTCCCGAACGGAGAGTCCTTCCTTCACCGAGAGAGGGTGATCCTTAGAAAAAAATGAAAAAAAATAGAAAAGGGGTGGATGTATGCAATGAAGTGCTGAACAGATATACAGAACATAACAAAAATAACAGAGATAGCAAAGGTATAATCAACACCTAAGAGAGATAATAATGTAAACCTCAAGGAACCACACGGGATTAGGGGTGAAGTGCACGTGGTGCACGAGGGATAAGAACTGAAAGTTCTACTGTGAGCACAACTGGAGCGCGCGAGGGCGCAATGGTGGAGAGGCACAGGTGAGTGCCAGGTGGAGGAGCATACGGCGATGCCGAGATCGCAAGAGTAACCAAGAGAAAGCGAAAGAGGTCCCACCATGATCGCCAAGATGTGAGCGACGTCACGCGGAATGCGACGGCGAGCGGAGCGCACGGGCTCGTTTTGCTGCGACACAGAAAAGAGAGAGAGAGAAGCAGAGAGACCACCACGGGAGATTGCTCCGGTGGGGTGTGCAGAATAGATACATCGTAATAAGATATGGGGATTAAACGACCATAGTGGGAAATGACTCTCCGCGACCTCGGGGGATGGGACTGGTGCAGAATTTAAGTGACAGAAATTTAAACGGCCATAGCGGGAAGTGACTCGCCGCGGCCTCGAGAATATCAGAAGATATGAGAATAACGTAGGATGTAAATGACAGAAATTTAAACGGCCATTACAGGAAGTGACTCGCCGCGGCCTCGAGGATATAGAAGATATGAGAATATCACAGGATATAAATGGAAGAAATTTAAACGGCCATTGCGGGAAGTGACTCGCCTTAGCCTCGAGAATATCAGAGATATGAGAATAACACGAGATATAAATGACAGAAATTTAAATAGCCATAGCGGGAAGTGACTCGCCGCGGCCTCGAAGATATAGAAGATATGAAAATATCACAGGATATAAATGGCATGAATTTAAACGGCTATTGCGGGAAGTGACTTGACGCGGCCTTGAAAATATCAGAGATATGAGAATAACATAGGATATAAATGACGGAAATTTAAACGGCCATAGCGGGAAGTGACTCGCCGCGGCCTCGAAGATATGATGTGATCGTCAGGGGCCGGAGACCCCAAAATAAGAAGAGTGATCGTGTTTACCTCAAAAGCGGGAAATGATAGGTTGCTTCTTCCTCTCCCTTCAGCCGGCCGATGGAGAGGGCCTTCCTTGGTTACCCTTGCAAAAGAGGAAACAGACAGATAACAAATGAATCAGAAAAATGGCAGTGTAGTATTAGTCCCTTGTGATGAAAAATGGTGAAATCGTGGCGAGACACACACCTGGTTGGTGTTATTTTTAAACCCCTCTCGGACACGAGTAGGAGGAAAATGCTATGATGAATGGAAGATCATGCAAACGTGCATAAAAATGGATCTCTCTTATGAAGCGAGATGACAGATGACGGGATGATGCATGCAACAGAAATGACAAAAGAGAGTGGGAGAGAATGACTTATTGAAGATGCCGATGGCCGGATCCGGCAGAGCTTCGGCAGCGTAGGGATGATGTGGAAGCACGATGGGCGGAGTTAGCCTTCCTCTCGCGAGTGCGGGCACCCGGGAATCTGGCAGAACCTCCCCCTGTAAAAACTCACGGGTTAGAAAAGAGATCAGGCATAGTCTCTCTTTCCTCTGTCAGATCTGAAGCCCTCTCCTTTCGAGGGAGGGGGTCTTCTATTTATAGAGGGAAAATTGAGTGAGGCGTCCAGGCTCCTGGACGCCTCAATGTTGAGGCATCCAGGATCTTGGACGCCTCAATATTATTTTTTTTATTTTTTTATAATTCTCATTTATTGAGGCGTCTAGGTTCTTGGACGCCTTATTCTTGAGGCGGCCGGGACCCCGGACGCACCCATCTTCGCCCACCGAACCGCCGTCGAAAGTCGTCGATAGTGGAGAAAGCGCGTGGTTTCGGCGCGTAACCGTGACTCTCGAAGGGCGCGTCTAGTCGACAAGACGTCTTTATGATTGGATTTATTCGAAAGCGTCAAACTCTTGCGGTGCCACGTGCGCGTTGCACGAGGCTCTAAAGAAGGCGTCTAGGTTCCTTGACACGTCAAAGTGAGGTGTCTAGGGTCCTTGACACGTTTAAAACTTTTGACGAAAAAATTCAAAAAAATCTAAAAAAAATAAAAAAAATAGGAAATCACCAAAGTAATTAAAAATGGAAGGCAACCTTGGGGTATCATAGTGTAATATGATATTTACTAATGGTAATGTCAAAAACGGCCTGTCTACAACAGTGAGTCGTGGTCCTCCCGACAGTTGAGGTAGTGGCTTTCGCGACTGCGAGGTCGCTATTCCTAGCATTTGGTTGGTGTGTGGTCGAGTTTCCTCCAATATATACAGGCGTAGTACGACGGGTTTACTCATCGTTTCCTTGACACTTAGGGTGTCGTACTACCTACGTGAGGCTCAAGTGACGGTGTAGTTTACTTTTCGCCAGTTTCTTGTTCACTGTCATTATTGTTGCTATTAGTTGTTATTTTTTAGTGTGGTAGGTATCCATGGGACCACTACTGAGCTAATGAGATGAGGCTCGCCCCTTTTTCTTTCAGGTGTGAGGCACCTCCACATGGTTTTGAGGTCTAGTGTGGCGTTGAAGGATCTTAACCGCCAGCATGCTAGAGTCGGGATATGTCTCGAGATTTATACTTTTATTTTCTTTTGGACTTGTACTCTGAACTGTAAATTGTATAAATTGTACTGAATGTAAAATTTAATTCTGCACTTTAATTCCTACATTTATTTTAGATTTAGATACACTTCCGCAATGCTAATCTAACCCTTCCGAGCACTGTAGCTCGTGGGTGGCAGATCATGATTCAAGTTGCACCGGTTACTTTCCGATACTCAGATCTTGGGTCGCTATAGCAAAATTGGTTGTTGGTAATGCAGGTGCTTCCTGGTGTGTGCCCTTGTAATGATGCTACTTCTCCATTGCCTTGGGCTTCGCCGTCCCTACTATGGGTTGACTGCCCACTTGGGAGGGGGGGCAATGATAACACACCTGGACAGGGGGGATTACCTTCTAGGGAGGGCGACGACATCTCAGATAGGCTGGCCAGCGTGCTTGCTAATGGGTACCCTTGCAATGAGAGTTCCCTACTGCCTTGGGCAACATTATGAAAGGGAAGCAAGAGAGGGGGAGGAAGGGTAGGGGGGAGAGATGAGCTCTATGCTTAGGGATTCCTTGTCGTAGGCATAGACTTCACTGTAGATGGGAAAGAGAAGAGCAATAGTGGCCAACACACCACGCTAGGGAAACGACATAGGTGAGGGGGAAGAGACGACACTAGCATAGTTTTTTTTTTTGGCTAATGGGGAATCTAACAGAGTGGTGCGGGGAGCTGAGCGATCATGGGGTGGCCCTGAGATCGAGCCAACCCTATGCCCTTTGCCACCCCTTTTTTTACACCCCGACGTACTTGGGATCCTCAAGCGCCTAAGCAAGGCATCAAGTTCGTAAAAAATCATGATAAAAATTAATCATGATCATTAACTATATGGGAAAGAATTCAAAGAACACTAGTATGGACATAGAAATAAAAACTAATAGAAATGACATTTTAATAAAATGCCAAAATTAATTTTGAAATAAAAATAACAATAAAAATAGAAAGTTTAGAATGAAAAAAATACCAACATAATGTTTGCCAATTTCTTCCAAAAATATGCAAATCATGCTTGGAGTGAGATACATATAATGCAAACTATATAACAACAGTGAAGGATATCATCAATTATCACATGCAAGGATTAACATAGCAAAAACACAACTAAAAAAGTACCAAAGACAATAGTAGCCATAAAACTTGATACAATGTCCCACAAAGAAACTAAAAATATTTAAATTTTGAAATCAAACATTTCATTCTCAAAAGTTATGTCATTTGAAATTTCTTCATCATCCTCATCTCCATCTTTATCACCATCTTTACCATTTGACTTCCATGGTACATCATCATCATCTATCTCTTTTTTCTCATTCTCTCATTCATCTTCTTCATCATCACCATCTCCCATAGAATGTGAAGTACTTCCTCTTAAGAATGTACCTCTTCTAACCGTTTGTTCTGATATGGCCCATTGCTATATCTATCATTCCATGTGAGGTCATCTCCCTAGTAAACTATATCATCACTATCTTTAGTAATCCACTCACTTCTATATCATCACCATCTTTAGTAATCCACTCACTTCGCAAATCTAACTCTGTTAAGCATATTGCATCATACTTCTCTGGATGCGTCTTCCTTTTTAGGAATCTTTTATGAAGGAGCCGACTGTGTTGAACATATGCTACACCATTAAGTCTTTTATGCTCCAATCTATTCCTCTTCTTTATCTAAATCTGAAGACACAAATGGCACAAATATAAATTTAAATGACTTTATCACAAATAGGCCTCTTATATATTTTTTAAAATAAATACTTATATATTCAAATATGCTTCAATTACGTTCATACCCAAATGAACTATAACAAAATCCTTATCCTCAGAGCAAACTTCGTGAGGCCTAGTGTGCCTTCTCCAACATATTGCATCAACCAATCAACTATAGTAATATTCAAGGAAGAAATATAGTTGAAATCACTTCATTATTCAATAACAATATAAAAAACAAACAAAAATATCATATGTTAAGTAAAAATCATAAAAAATAGTTAAATCACTCACTTCATAGCCTCATATCACAAGCTCTAATTACCACTGAGTTCCAAAATACACAACTTTCATTCATAGACATTATAATCTGATCGTTGATCTTGTCTTTTATATCTCCATTTAGCTCCATCCTTTCAATACATGCTAGCAAAGAATTTGAGAACTTTGCAACTAAAGCAAGATTATCCTTCAAATAAGCCTCAAAATATAATGTGGGGTTAAAAAAAGTCCTACTTCATATAGAGAACAATTCATTTGACCCTTCTAATGTCACTCGACAATTTTCAAAATAGGTTGGTACTTGACTTCCTTAGAATCAATATTCTCAACCATTTGCTTTTTGCATATTCCATTGCAACATAGATGTATCCCATGGTAGGCTTCTCATCTCCATCAACTAACCTCAAAACCTGCAAAATGGGTTGAGAAGCTCTCAATATCTCTTCAATTGCATGCCAAAACTTCACCTGGAAAATAATAGAAGAAACATGTTTTCCCATGTTTGTCTTGGCCCATGCACTATCTTGTCAAGCATCTGAAGTGAGCAACCTACCGAAAGCTATATTCATATAATCATCATGCAACCTTTCTAATGTTATAAAGACAATGACAAATTGATGGGAATCGACGCCGAGCATGTACATTTTCTTTTGCATTTATGTCATTTTAGTTTGTGTTCATATCCTTGGGAAAGTATGTACGCAAATGTACGGCTTTGTAAGCCAATGCGTCATTCCCTTGGTTTGTGTGGGTTTTTGCGCAATTTTGTAGTAGGCCCAGCTAGGGGGCCCTCAGCCCTTTTCCATTGGTCCATGTCACCTTGTGGGGCTGGTCAACCATCCTAGGTGGACATCTAGAAGGTTGGACTAGTCATATGGACACATGGGTGACAAATGGGTCAATATTCCAATGCTTGGCCACCTACCCATTCAACCCTTACATATGGTCAAGGGGGCGCCCCATTCCACTAGGATTAGTTTATATTTTGTGTGTGTTTATCACACTTAATCCCAGCCTTTCATCCCCCACCCCTAGATCCAAGGGTGTACAATTGATTAGATACATAGCATATAAAAGGTTGTATTTTCCATTTGTTAGCATTAATGAAGAGAAAATTATTGGAAAATCAAGAGTGATTCTTGAGCCCCTCCCCTTCCCCTGGTGTTCATCTCCTCCAACCTCAAATTTTAGAGTGGTTCTATCTTCAATCCCCTCCCCTCTATCTCCGGTGATCATCTGTGCCGCCGCCGCCGCCGTTCGTGCCGCCTTCGAGCCGTCGCGGAGCTATCTTCAAAGTTCTGTCCTGCTGGACAGAGGTGTAGTCCAAGAATTCCTGCTCTCCCCCACGTAAAGATCTCAAGCTAAAATTTTTATGGTGTGTTCCTACCTTGAATCCCCACCTCCACCTAAATTTTCACGTCTAAACTCCTCCATTTAGTAATTTTCCATTTTCGTGCATCTTTCATTCCCAGATCTGTTTTATCTCTGTCTACAGTGACAGTAGCCCTGTGTTTCTCATATCCGACCCTCTTTTTGATTTTTACAAACCCTCCCCATTTTACTGAGAGTTATGTCCATCATCCCCTACATCCACCATTTTTCTTGATTTTTTATCCACCATCTATCCATTTTTCAAAATTCGTCTTCTATCTCAAATACAGTGCTTTCAGCCCATTTCCAGATCCGACCCACTGTTAGTGAAATATTCCTATCAATTCGTAGCCACATCCAAACTAATTTTTCCGTCTTCCTAGCTCAATTTACTACACCTTTGATGAATACCTCAAGAGCTGAATGGGACATCTACCCTGCGGTCAACGATAGTTCTCAGAGGACAGCCCTGCAGATCTGAGAGTTAAGCCACTGTACAACAGCAACCTTCAAAATTCGCCAATTGGAAGTGCAGGCTTTGTTATTTTTCTGTAATCACAAGGAGTTGAAACCCTTCGAAGCAGCTTTCCAACGGCGCCAGTTTTGTCACATTCTGACGTCGAGGCTGATCGCAGAGTCCGTTCTCGCCGGAGCGCGCGCCAAAAAATAGAACCGGCAGATCTGTGGCCGGTCATTCCGACCGGTGCCGAACGGAGCCGCCCGGCCTCCGGCTGGCGAACCAGCGTGCCGCCAGCCCAGGGAACACTTCCATAAGTGTCCCCACCACAGTGGTGACACCGGGTCCCGCACGGTCCCTCCGGACAGCACGTGGGCCCCACCGTCACTAGTTCGGGTGTTGCCGAATCAACGCGAGAAGCCGCCCGTCAACCCGAATTCGGTCCTCCCGGACCCCATTGTGTAGCCTTTACCTCCCTGCGTGGAGTGGGCAGCGATTTGTATTGCTGTAATCTTGTGTATTATTGTTCCGGGAGTACGAGTTTCGGCCGGGTCCGTCGTCCCCACGCCGAGCGCGTGGAGGTATCGTCCTCGCTCCTTACTTGGCATTTTGCTTAATTTCATATATGCTTGTTTATGCCGCTGCTAGAGAGCATGATAGGGTAATTAGCTCGCTTTCTATTTATATCACCGCTGCTGCGAGAGAGAGCGTTACCGTCCCGTGACCCGATCCGGGCACGAAAGAGAGAGCCGACCACCCTAGCTCACTGCCGGTTTCTCAACCGCGCAAGTCCGACGCTTCTCTCGTTAAGGGACGATCGCGAGCTTGTCGTGTCCGTGGTCCCGTCCCGCATCAATTTGGTATCAGAGCGAGTTGAGTCTAGGGTGTCAAAAAAAAAGTGTCTTTTGCATTGCATCCCAATAACCCGGTATCTCAAAAGGTGTTGTCCGAACGTTAGGCTACGCCTATCGGGAAGGTCGCATACTTGCGCGAGTGATCTTCGGATTAGTTATCTCCGCCACGTACCGAGTCTTGGTTTACGTCTAGGGTCCTTAGTGTGCATGCATTCCAAACTTGCATAGTCAGTCTATTGTCTTATCACCGTGTGTATGCATGTCCATGACCGCTACCCATGGCCGTTCCCCAAGACCATGCGTCCGAAGGGACATCCTTTGTGGCCCAATCCAACGCCTTCCTGGCCCGACCATTAGCTTTCACTCATCTCGTTACTAAAGCTACCCTACCCAATGGGTCCACAACGAGACTCCATATTGCTCATAAGGATTCAGATAATTGGGTTTCTCTTGATGTCGTGGAGTCCCTCTCCAAGGTGAGTAAGATTATCCGCGATGGGGATTTTGCTTTTGTCGAGTTTGAAAGGATGATCGGCTCCACTCTTTACTGCGATGGTGCATGGTGCAACCTTGGTACGCCAACAGGCCCATACATTATGTTAGGGCAACCTTGGTTGGAAGAGAGGAGAGCAATCTTTGACCGGGATACGAGGACCTGCACCTTATATCCACCTCACCTACCCGGCAAGTTCATCTTCCACGACATCCTTCGGCCGACCATCTCCGTGTCACCACCCGTCCACTCGTATCAGTCCGCTCCTCCTACGGACCCATGCTCACCACCCTTTCTTTCCGAGCTTGCTTCGGAACCCTCTCATTTGGAACCACCCAAGCCTGAGCCACCAGTGTTTCTGACGGGTACGCTTTTCATAGCCGAGCCGCTTCTTAGTTGGCTCAAGGATGGTTTGGTCCCACATCCCTTCCCCTTCATGGACCCCACCTTACCTTTAGTACCGGTCAACTCATTCCATACCACATTTCAATCTAGTCACCATGTTGATACGTTGGACGATCTTATCATGGGATTAGATTCACAATGGAAGTTGACGCATCTATTGGCCCGAGGCTTTGACCAACCCACTAGTCTTAGCCTCACTCATCCGGCCTTAGGGTCCATTACCTCCGAGTGCACCGTGGGTTGTGTCACCACAGAGGTCCTCTTACTCCTCCCCTTACCGGACGAGCCCGAATTCATACCCTTTTGTCCGAGGGAGGAATCATACATCTTGCCTACGATCCCCGTCCCACCCGTCACAATTCAAGAAGGTGACTATCCACACCTTCAAAACTTCTACACGTGGGACCGTGACTTGTGGGAACCCACCACAAGGGGTCATACCTTCTTTGATCCCTTTGACCCATCCCCTAGTGGATCCCTAGACCCTTCATATTCCCTTCACTTCTTCGGGGAAGTCCAGCTTCATACCCCTTTCCTACGGGTCGGGTCCTCCATACCCACCAAACCCATACTCGATACACCCACACCCGGCTCTTCCACATCCGGGTCTTCTAGCTCTCTCAAGTTCCCCAAATCTAAAGGGCCGTCCATGCATGACTGGGTCATACTTGGACATTTAGGTGTACCCCATGCCACCCATCTCCGGTTACGTCAAATGCATGTATGGCACATATTCGGGTGTCCTGGTCCGCCGTCATCCATGTACGGGTCTCACTAACACTAGTTTTGTCTAGAGTCATGCATGGGTCCGTTTCTTATTTGTGTTGTTTGCATATGTGTGTTAGTGTTTGGTGAGTCTGCATGTGTCTTGTGCAAGCTCGTTGTCATTCTCTTATGTGTAAGAGGCGAGTGGACTCATTCGATGACTATGGGATCGGTTCTACATCTATACCCAGATCAGTCACCTACAGGGACTCAGCGGTGATTCCTAGTGAGTCTTCGAGCTGCTTCCTTCCCTTTGAGAGTGCCCCACCCGGAGTGTCCACCTCTAGCCCATGGCAGCTTGCGCATATCGAGTATATATGGAATGAGCAGGTGACGGTCACTTGGAGTGGAGCATACCCGTGCTACTTGGCACGGTGACGGATCCGCCGGAGTACTCGAGCATCCATACCCCTACTCGACGGGGTCGAGTTCCTCCCACCTGGGGAGAGTTGATGGGAATCGACGCCGAGCATGTACATTTTCTTTTGCATTTATGTCCTTTTAGTTTGTGTTCATATCCTTGGGAAAGTATGTACGCAAATGTACGGCTTTGTAAGCCAATGCATCATTCCCTTGGTTTGTGTGGGTTTTTGTGCAATTTTATAGTAGGCCCAGCTAGGGGGCCCTCAGCCCTTTCCCATTGGTCCATGTCACCTTGTGGGGCTGGTCAACCATCCTAGGTGGACATCTAGAAGGTTGGACTAGTCATATGGACACATGGGTGACAAATGGGTCAATATTCCAATGCTTGGCCACCTACCCATTCAACCTTACATATGGCCAAGGGGGCGCCCCATTCCACTAGGATTAGTTTATATTTTTTGTGTGTTTATCACACTTAATCCCAGCCTTTCATCCCCCACCCCTAGATCCAAGGGTGTACAATTGATTAGATACATAGCATATAAAAGGTTGTATTTTCCATTTGTTAGCATTAATGAAGAGAAAATTGTTAGAAAATCAAGAGTGATTCTTGATCCCCTCCCCTTCCCCTGGTGTTCATCTCCTCCAACCTCAAATTCTAGAGTGGTTCTATCTTCAATCCCCTCCCCTCTATCTCCGGTGATCATCTGTGCCGCCGCCGCCGCCGTTCGTGCCGCCTTCTAGCCGCCGCGGAGCTATCTTCAAAGTTCTGTCCTACTGGATAGAGGTGTAGTCCACGAATTCCTTCTCTCCACCACGTAAAGATCTCAAGCTTAAATTTTTATGGTGTGTTCCTACCTTGAATCCCCACCTCCACCTAAATTTTCACATCCAAAATCCTAAATTTAGTAATTTTCCATTTTCGTGCATCTTTCATTCCCAGATCTGTTTTGTCTCTGTCTACAGTGACAGTAGCCCTGTGTTTCTCACATCCGACCCTCTTTTTGATTTTTCCAAACCCTCCCCATTTTACTGGGAGTTCTGTCCATCATCCCCTACATCCACCATTTTTCTTGATTTTTTATCCACCATATATCTATTTTTCAAAATTCGTGTTCTATCTCAGCTACAGTGCTTTCAGCCCATTTCCAGATCCGACCGACTGTTAGTGAAAAATTCTTATCAATTCGTAGCCACATCCAAACTTGTCCAAACTAGTTTTTCCGTCTTCCTAGCGCAATTTGCTACACCTTTGATGAAAACCTAAAGAGCTGAATTGGACATCTACCCTGCGGTCAACGATAGTTCTCAGAGGACAGCCCTACAGATCTGAGAGTTAAGCCACTGTACAACAGCAACCTTCAAAATTCGCCAAAAAGTGCATGCTTTGTTATTTTTCTGTAATTACAAGGAGTTGAAACCCTTCGAAGCAGATTTCCAACGGCGCCAGTTTCGTCGCACTCCGACGTCGGGGCTGATCGCAGAGTCCGTTCTCACCGGAGCACGCGCCGAAAAACAGAACCGGCAGATCCGTGGCCGGTCATTCCGACCGGTGCCGAACGGAGCCACTAGTGTCCCCACCACAGTGGTGACACCGGGTCTCGCACGGTCCCTCCGGACAGCACGTGGGCCCCACCGTCACTAGTTCGGGTGTTGCCGAATCAACGCGAGAAGCCGCCCGTCAACCCGAATTCGGTCCTCCCGAACCCCATTGTGTAGCCCTTTACCTCCCTGCGTGGAGTGAGCAGTGATTTGTATTGCTGTAATGTTGTGTATTATTGTTCCGAGAGTACGAGTTTCGGCCGGGTCCGTCGTCCCCACGCCGAGCGCGTGGAGGTATCGTCCTCGCTCCTTACTTGGCATTTTGCTTAATTTCATATATGCTTGTTTATGCCGCTACTAGAGAGCATGATAGGGTAATTAGCTCACTTTCTATTTATATCACCGCTACTGCGAGAGAGAGCGTTACCGTCCCGTGACCCGATCCGGGCACGAAAGAGAGAGCCAACCACCCTAGCTCACTGCCGGTTTCTCAACCGCACACGTCCGACGCTTCCCTCGTTAAGGGACGATCGTGAGCTTGTCGTGTCCGTGGTCCCGTCCCGCATCACAAATCTTATAACTCCAAACCTTAAGTTATCTTTACTTTGTCTTCTTCCTCATGTGGTTAAACAACCGAGTGTGGCTGTGCGGGTATATATGTATGCAGTCAACTCTTTGGCTTTTGAGATGGTGCCGGGATAAGTCTTCAATTTACAAATGTCTTCTAGTACGAGATCAAGACAATGAGAATCACAAGGTGTCAATTTTTTTCTTTTTCTCCATCAACAATCTATCTTCTACAATATCAACATGTGCAACATTCTTCTCTTTAACCTTTTCAACCATCATATTCAACAATTTATACAACAATCTTGCATCCACTCTCTAATGTGAAACATCAATTGATTCCATAAAATAAGTTCTTTCTGGACAATTCACCAGAAAATTGACTAACTTTATTTGTCTTTTGCGAGTTCACTGATGCGGCGGCGGCGTGGGAGAGATCGTCGACACTCCGAAGGCACGATCGGGACGGTGGGTAGCACGGGAAGGGACGGATAACTACTGCCTCGCGCAACTCGGCCTCTTGTCGGACGGTCTCTCACCGGGCAATCACTCAAATCTCACAAGGAGCTTGTAGGGAAGGGAAGCAACAAGGGGAAAAACTCATACGTGGGTTTTCATTCAAGCAATCATTGCCTAAAACAATTCAACTAAGGACCTTTCTATCCTTTGACTATTGATCTAATAAAATAAAATACAATACAACTTTTGACTATTGGCCTAATAAAATAGGAGTTTTGACTAGTGCCCTAATAATACAATACAACCACAATACAAATAAAATACATACAAATAAAATACATAATCAGGACGTCGAGTCTCCGAGCCACAATCTCGGTGGTGTCGAGGCAGTGCGGCGTCGACTCCGTGTGACTGGTCCGGTGTCCTCACCAACCCTCCCGAGGCGGCTGGAACTCGACTCCGTCGAGTAAGGTGGGACACCGCTGTGGTAGTGCTCCAGCAGGTCTGGATCGAGACGCTGGAGATCTTCACGGCTGATCCAGGAATCATCAGAAGGTGGACGGTCCCGCCAGCGGACAAGGTAGTGCTGGTAAACCTAACTCCGTGTAGCTGTCACCTGCTCATCCAATATCCTCTCAATTTGCTCGCGCGGTGCTCTCGAGGTTGGTGGACGCATAGGGGTGGACTCATTCTCAATGGGAGGAGAAGGCTCGAAAGGGTCACTAGGAATTACTGTAGGTTCCTTGTAGGCCACTATATCTGCCACATTAAATGTAGAGCTAATCTCATATTCGGGAGGTAAGTCCACAACATATGCATTGGAGCCAATCTTCCGTAGTATTTGGAAGGCACCATCCCTACGGGTTTACAACTTTTTAACGGCTCCCGAGGGGAGTCGTTCGGGTCGAACCCGTACCATAACCAGGTCACCCTCTTGAAACTTGTGGTGGCACCTATGTGAATCAGCCAAAAGTTTGTAGGTCTCATTACTGAGGTTTATTTGATTGCTAATTGATTCATGCAGACTTTTGACATGCTGTGTAAACTCTTCGATTGACTTAGAAATTCTGAACTTGAAGGGAAGGGGGATGAGATCCACAGATTTCCTAGGTTTGTATCCATGCACAACCTCAAATGGACTCATACCTATGGATCGATTGACAGAGCTATTATATGTAAATTCTGTTTTGGGCAAGAGAAGATCCCAATTGACAGAATGATCCCCTACAAGACACCTCAAAAGGTTCCCTAAACTCCTATTGACGACCTATGTTTGCCCATCAGTTCGTGGGTGATAGACAGTGGAGAATTTGAGCTTAGTGCCAACTAGGTGCCAAAGTGTCTTCCAAAAATAACTAGTGAACTGGACATCTCGATCAGACACTATGGTTTGAGGGAGACCATGCAGACGCACGACTTCATCAAAGAAAAGGTGAGCTACTCTAGATGCATCAGATGTTTTGGAACATGCAATGAAATGGGCCATCTTAGAGAATCGATCAAGGACAACAAAGATGGAGTCATGCTTATGAGTAGTACGAGGTAAACCAAGGATGAAATCCATGCTCACATCAACCCAAGGTCTATCATGAATGGGAAGAGGAGTGTAGAGATCAGTGTTTTGTTTGACCTATTTGGCCATTGTGCATGTCCGACACTGGGCTACAATTTTGGCCACATCTTTCTTCAGGTTAGGCCAATAAAAGTGCTCCTTAACAGAATGGATGGTCTTGTTTCTCCCAAAATGATCAGCAAGACCTCTAGCATGCATTTCCCATATCAGAAAGTCCCGTACAGAAGTCTTCGGGACACAGAGTTGATGTCCTCGAAAAAGAAAACCATCTTGGAGTAGATAGTCGGCAAATGTTGTCGAGGATCCAGCAGACAAGGTAGAGTAGGCAGGGCCAAAATCTGGACACTCTCCATAGAGTGCTTTCATACAGTCAAATCCGGTGACCTCTACCCGCACAGTGGAAAGAAGGGAGGCCCTTCGACTCAAGGCGTCGGCCACCTTATTCTCACTTCCAGCCTTATGTTTTAGGACAAAGGTGAAAGACTAGAGGAATTCTACCCATCGACCGTGCCTAGGGTTTAAGCCCATCTGAGAGCTAAGGAATTTCAAGGTGTCGTGATCTGAGTATAAGATAAACTCTTGAGGTAAGAGATAGTGTCTCCAGTGTTTGAGGGCCTGGACAACGGCATAAAACTTCTTATCATATGTAGAGTATCGAAACTTTGCATCAGAAAGTTTCTCACTGAAATAAGTCACATGGTAACTTTCCTGACTAAGCACTCCTCCTATACCCACGCCCGATGCATCACAGGATATCTCAAAGACTTTGGAAAAATCTAGTAGGCGGAGGACATGGACTTTGGTCATGAGCTCCTTTATGACAAGAAAAGCATGGGAGGCTACTTTAATCCACTCAAAATTTCCCTTAAAGATGCAATCCGTAATGGGTGCCATAATGGTGCTAAAACCCTTAATAAAACGTCTGTAGAAAGTGGCTAGCCCATGAAAACTGCGAACGTCATGGATATTCTGAGGCTCTGGCCAGTCGACTAAGGCTTGGACCTTAGATTGGTCCACAGACACTCCTTGACTCGAAACCACAAATCCGAGGAAAGTGACTCAATCGGTCATGAATTCACACTTCTTTAGGTTGGCATACAGGGTTTCTCTCCTCAACGTCTTGCAGACTTCCCTCAAATGCTGGATGTGGTCCTGAGGGTTGTGGTTCTAGATCAAAATATTGTCACAGTAGACGACAATAAAGCGACCAATGAGGGGATGGAGGACTTCAGTCATGAGCCTCATAAATGTGCTGGTGGCATTGGATAGCCCAAATGACATGACGAGTCACTCGTACAAACCTTCTTTTGTTTTGAAGGTTGTCTTCCATTCATCCTCTGGTCGGATTCTGACCTGGTGGTAGCCGCTTTTCAAGTCAATCTTGGAAAAGATGGTGGCTCCACTCATCATGTCAAGTATGTCATCGAGACGAGGAATTGGAAACCTGTACTTGACAGTGATTTTGTTGATGGCGCAGCTGTCAACACACATCCGCTCAATGCCATCTTTTTTTGGTGTGAGCAAGGTAGGAACAACATAGAAACTCTTGCTCACTCTGAGGAAACCCTTTTGAATAAGGTCCTCAATAATTCTTTGGAGCTCAACATGCTCCTTAGAGTTCAGTCTGTAATGGGGAAGGTTCGGTAGGGTGGACCCGGGGACAAGGTCAATGGCGTGTTGTACATCACGCATGGGAGGGAGTCTAGAGGGCAAATTCTCAAGGAATATATCTTGGAAGTCCTGCAGGATTGCTTGGACTTCAGTTGGGACTAAAATTCGGGACTCCTCGGATGCGATGGTGACAACAACAGCCCAAACAAAGGCACCCTCAGTAACCTCTCTATTGAGCTCACAGACATTTATGAAATTAAGGCGCCTAACTAGGTCATAACCAACCTTAGGGGCCTTAGGAATGGGTGTGATAGGTGCAGGAGAAGAGGGAATGGAAGGTTTCCCTTCAGTAGGACTTTGGGGATTCTCTTGAACCTTGGGGGTTCCATTGGGGGTGGAGGTGGAGCTCCTTCCCGGGGTCACCTTTGGGGGTGTCGGGTACAATTGAATCTTCTTCCCGTTGTGGGAGAAGGAGCACTGATTGGATCAACCAAATGTAGTAAGGTCTACATCATAGATCCAGAGTCGTCCTAAGATGATGCTCCCGACCTTCATAGGTACTACATCACATAAGATCTGTCCTTGGTAGGACTAGAATTGAATGGGAATAACGCATGTAGTGGTGATTGGGATAGAAGTGTCATCAAACCAAGCTACGTTGTATGGCCTTGGATGAGGGTGCATAAGTAGACCTAGACGGGAGATAAAATCTGAAGAGATTGCATTGATACAGCTCCTATTGTCAAAGATCACCTTACAAGGTTGAGGTTTTACCATGATGTAGGTTTGAAAGATGGAGGTTCGACGCCAATCATCCTCTTGGGGGTGTGCTAAGATACAACGAACTACACCCAATCTTCCTTGGTTAGAGCTTTCGGTAACATCTCCAACCTGTATGTACTTGGCATACATGCCATCAAATCTTGCGTCCATTTCATTAAATTGAGCGATGAGGTCAGGATCTGCCTCATACCTCTCAATGTCTTCTCCTTGGTGAGGTGGAAGCTCCACAGGCTGGGGGTTAGTGATGACCAAGGCTCAGGTCGGGCAATTGGTGGCAACATGTCTTAAGTTATGACACCTAAAGTAGGGAATTCCTAAGGTAGGGACTGGTTGGGAGGTGCTAGGGATGGATCCCTTTCCTTTGTCTTCTCTCCTATCGGTTGGTGGAGTGTACTCCAGCCTGGGCACAACATCAGGTGCAGGTAAGGAGTTCCTTATGAAAGGAGCAGCAGGTGCAGGTAAGAGGTTTCTTATGAAAGGAATGGCCTGAAGTGAGGTAGCAGTAGGGACATAAGAAGTAGAGGGGCCAGACCTCTTAGGGTAGCGGATCATGGGGTTTCGGGACTCAGGTTGGCGGTAGGTGGAAACCCGAAGTGGGATCACCCTTTGAAACCGCTCAACGTCTCGAGCAACCTGATAGGCGTGCTCGAGGGTGTTAACCTCTCGTAAGAATAGTTCCCGCTGAATGCTCTCGTGTAAGCCAGCTCTAAATCGCGAGAGTGTGACAGAGGCATCCTCCACGACATGACTCCGAAGGAAGAATTCATCGAACTTGGCGATGTATTCATCTACAGACTTCCCATCTTATGTGAGTTTCTGCCATTGGTCTAAAAGACGCTGATGGTAGGAGGGTGGCAGATACTTCTCCCTCATTTTCTCCTTCATTTCTTCCCACGTGTTGATGCGCTCCTCTCGTCTCCTTGCTAGGAGATTCTCAACATTGCACCAGTAAGTCTTGGCTTGACCTAGGAGCTTCATCTTAGCAAACCTCACCCTAGTAGCAGGGGTCATGCGGTGATGCCAATCAAAATATTGGTCTATCCCGGTCTCTCAATCAAGGTATGTAGCGGGATTTACAGACCCATCAAAACTGGGAGCGTCTATCTTGACGTTCCTCAGGATGATCTCCTCATCTTCGTGGTCTCTTCCTCGAGGCGCACGGTCATCTTACTCTCTATCTTGAGGAGCCTGATTCAGATGGGCTCAGTCTCTCTCTTCTCTATGGTTGGCGACGGGATCTCCGCGACAATTCAACCTTCCTTCCTCTCCCCTCACATGATTCTCTAAGGCTCGGATCCTTTCATCTAGCTCCGCTCGCAATTAGCCTATAGATGCTTCAAATTAGGCCACAAGATTCTGCTCGAGCTGGGCTAACATGGCATTCACGCTATCTTGAGCCATGGGTGGTTGTAGTGTTGAAACGTGCTCTAGACAGCCCGATGAATTCCTAGACCAATGTTGCATGCACGAGCTCGGACCTAATTGATGCAACCTGTGACCAAAGTTTAGCAAGGTATAGACCTATTTGTTGGCTAATACTCAAAGGATCAATTCGATTTTGCAAAGGGACCGGTTAGGTAGAGTTGCTCACCCATAGGTGAAGTAGTTGTGGAACTACCTCCTGACAATTATGGTGCCCTAATGTGACAGTTCTAGGGCTTAAGGATAGGCACATACAAACTCTATCTCTCCGTCCACAGCTGTGACTACCCAGGCTCTGGATACCGGGTAAACCCGATAACACTTGGATCCTGCGAGGCCTCCCAAGAGCGGTAAAGCTCCGAAGGGATAAAAGGAGTGTGTGTGGTGTACATTGAAGTCCCAGATAAAATAGTAAGTAATTAATATTTCATTGATCAGGTTTCCTAAAGTAGCAGAAATAAAATTACTTTTTCAATTAACAATTTGAATTAAAAGAGTCCAGTCCAAATAAAGACAAGTACAGTCTGACAGAAAGGAAAACCTACACTGAAATCGGGGGAAGCCCGACACAGAGAACGCTGGCAACGCTGGCAACAACGAACTGACGGACCGCGTCATGAACCACGAGGAAGAAGAAGACCACACCTGAAAAGTAGGGGTGAGCCTCATGTCACTGGCTCAGTAAGGGTCACGCGGATCCCCATTAGAAACAACGTAGTAACACGTTGTAGATATTTATTTCCTTTACCGGCTTAAAAGTCCTTCCTATCCCTTCTACTAAATCAATGTGAGAAATAAATGAAAGGTAGAAGGGGACAGAAGTGTGTGAACCTGTGTGATCGCCACCAAGATGCCCGACGCGATGAACACGCCGTACCTTGGAAAGGGGGGAGGTACTCGCCTTAGAATCAGCGTTGCAAGGACGTACGGCTCCGAGGGGACCACCTATGTAGACGCACGGCCGCACGACAGACCGCCTGAAGGCGCTGAAGAGGAGTGTGGGACGAGGATTGACGGGCAGATGAACGGCTCTAATTCAACCGCAGGACGAAAAGGACGGTCCACGTGTGGCCGCACTTCACCTTGAACGGACGATTTGAAACCGCACAAAACCACCACACCGTAAGTTGCAAGAGTCCGAACCTCTACCCTTTTCGGCCGGCCAAAAAGAGTAGGCCTCGCGCTAGTGTGTTGCTGACCTGTAAAATCACGTATAGAACACAAAGAAAAACCCATATTAGAACTATGAAGTGTAGTAAATACTAGAACGGAAGGAAATGAACATAACCAAAAGGAATGGGGGATACCTGGGGGGTTTTAAACCCCTAGGGGCGTCAAAAACATAGGAGGGTGTGTGTGAATGATGTATGAGAGTAAGAAAACCTGGGGGAAACGTGGAAGAAGCGATGCATGCAAACAAACAAGAACAATGGGACTAAATGAAACAATGACTCAAAACAGAATACTTCCTGAACCAGAGGCCTGTGTGGATGTAGAAGGCCTCCCTCCCTGGTGGTAGGTCGCTCAACGATTCGGCAGGGCTTCGCCGTCAACAAAAAATCTCCCCCCCTTCAAAGGTAGCCTTTAGGGTCTATTTATAGAGCACCCAAATGCTAACCCCGAAATTAGGGTTTTAAGGCATTTTTAGGTTGGGATTATTAAATAAAAGATGAAGATAATTCAATTATCTTTCATCTGGAAGAAAAAGCACTGAAAATGGTTAAGGATTCACAGAGAAATCATCGGAGAAAGTTGGGAGAAAAGCCATGAATGGATAGAAGAAAGTCTTAACCACTTCCTGGTTCGATAGACCGCACAACTAGATGAGCGATCATAAAGGGGCCGTTCCTACCTGTCGGTGAAAAATCTAATAAGAAAATAAGGTCAAATTATCCACTGAACCAACCAAAGAAATCACCGTTAGACTCTCATAAATGAACGGTTACTGTACAACCGTTCAACATAAGAGCGGCTAAATCATGACCGCACCAGCCCTGTCGGTGATAAATCACAAATAAGAAGATAAATAGGTAATTATCTGAACCAGCGTTAGGACGCTTGAGAGATAGACGGCTTAGTATATACCGCACAATGGCCTTATGTGGCTAAACTTAGGCCGTATATATGCTTGTCGGTGATAATTCAGAAAATTAACTAAAACACCCATTAAATGTTTGGACGGCCCAGTATCAACCGCACAGGGGTTGAACGGCTGGTGGTTGACCGTACATGTATATGGGCGCTTAAAATTTATAGAAAAGCTCAATCAACCAAAATCAAGGCCCATTAAGCCCTGAATCAACTTGGACCTAGCCAGGAGGGAGGCTACTCATAAAATTGGCCCAAAACGTGCCAGCAAACAGCCCAACGAGTAACAGCCAACTCGAGGCATCAATAAATGGGAGTAAGAGAAATGACTCAACTTAATTATTGGCAAAAACGGGTGTCAACATATGCCCCTCCTTAAAGTCCGCTTTGTAAGGGAACGAGCGGAGGTGAAGCGAAAGTGACATGGAGCATGGAGGTGAAGCGGAAACGAAACGGAGTGGATTGAAAAGCGGGCATTAAGGTAAAACGACACATGTTTTCACCAACAAGCGATAAGAATCTTCCGAAAAACTCTGAACTATTCACGAGAGATAGTTAGATCAAAAGCAACACCAATCTGGAGGGACTAAACTAAAGAAAGAAAAAACACGATCAACCTCATGGGGGACACAATCCCTCGGACCAATGAGGAGACCGGAATAAGCAAAAGTGAGGAAATGGACTAAAACTCCAGACAAGGATCTCTTAATCAACCAAGCCAAGCGAATCAACCAGAGAAAACCTTCCAACTCGGAGTGGAATTGTTCCTCTTACTCAAGCACTGAACGCACAGCTATCCATCACTGGCGGGACATTAGCATGCAAGCCATGGGTGGTGAATGCTTAAAAGATGCGTATGATCCATGCTGGGCTAAAATAAAAGAAATCATCAAAATAAATGTAAAGAAATGTTAAAATATGAAATACTCGAGAATAGTATTGCTAAGTTGGGTGAATCAGAGTCAAGACACTATCCGCAACCACAGCATGCAGGATAGAACCATCCTCCCCAGACTTCCCCAACCTAACGGCCTATCCGGAGATTAAACACGTGAACCTGGATCATCATCATTTTTGTTAAAGGGGAACATCAAATCCTGGAACACCTAGATAACCAACTGGTTCTCGAGGTAATATAGCGTAGATACCATATAGTAATGCAATAAGGGACATAGGGATAGAAGGCCATACCTGACTTACCTGTGCAGGCGAAACGGCATGCTTTTTGGATTTTCATTTTCAGATTTTTATGGATTTTCATGTATAAGACAAATAAGCAAGCATAAACATAGCAAAGATAACCTAACATAACGATCAAATGAAATGGGAGACAAATGTAACATAACATAATCACGGTAAACGAGTACATATGCAAGGGCATGAATAGAAACAACATGCGTGCATGAACGCGGTGTGACAAGATAACTACCCGGCGGGACAACGCACGGTTGGGACAAGGACACGAGGGATAACCACACGGTTGGGACAAGAACACGAGACACAAAGGGACGACTAACAACATATGCAAGACAACTAATAACACGTGGTGAGGGACAAAATAACATGTGTGGGACAACACGGTGGGACACAAACATGTGACAAGGACACATCGGGACAAAAGACATGACACATATCCACTTCAATCAACCCAATATCAGATGAAGCAGAACCGCCAGGTTCATAATCGTGAGGTAAAGCCCTCTCATAAATATATGATCATTGTAAACAAAAGCTGAGAAGGACATGAGCTTCAAAACAGATCGAGAAATAATATTGAAGAAGAGAGAACCGATTGAAGATATGGACAGGATGCAGAACGAGAGATGAAGAGAGGAAACTTGAAGACATGCAACATGCACACTTAGCAAACAGATTACGTATCTGTCCTTACACAAATACAAATGCATGAAAAAGAAGACACATTTTTTTGTTTTTTTTTGTATATTTTTTTTAGATTTTCAACAATATTTGTTTTTTGTTTTTTTTTGTTTTTTGGGAATTTTTGAAGTATTTGATTTTTTTAGAATTTTTGACAATATCTCATTTTTTTGGAGTTTCGAAAATATTCGATGTTTTGGTTTCTTTGACGAAAACAAACTGCAGCACCCAAAGACAGGCTTGAACTACTGGCCAGGGACCGTTGTTCCTACCCCTCTCATTAAAGGCTTCCCTTAAGCAGGGCGTGCATGTGAGAGTGGCTTACTATAACCAACAGCCTCTAAAGAACGGTGCCCCTACTAAGGCCATACCCGGGATACCACCCAGCCTAAGAGGGATAAGCAGAAGAAAATTGGAGATAAGCTTCGTGCAGGATGGGAAACATCAGGACCTGACTTCCTTCCAGGGCACCACCCCTCAAAGAGTAGGTCTGTTGAACCGGGGCTTTGTGTCTTTTAATTTTTAGACCCATATTTATCAGGCACGCATGCGACCGGGCTCATGACGTCCCGCGGAGAACTGTACTACCACTCTTGCCATGTCTTTGATTCATAATTTTGCATTGATTCGTTTTCTCATTTTGGTAGCCCTTATTGGCTAGATATAGCATGAAAGCTCACTTTTGAGGGTCAAGACTACCCCTATTTGAGACCACTCCCGTATTAGGGAGCGCCGAGGTTAGTCATCTTATCCATCAATCTCTTGCCCCTACACTCGGCCGAACAGACAAAAGAAAAGACTTTTGTGCATACCCGAAGTATGGCCAAAGCAGCAACGATGTGCCTTAGAGGAGATCGACTATGACTTGCCGTGAAGTGTGTGAAAAATCCATACTCAAAGGTCACCCTCAACAATCAGGGAAAGAAACTAGACTCCTAACACGGAGTTATCACCAGCCTAAGGATGCTGTAGAAGCTAACTTTTTTATTTGACACAAAGTTAAGATCTAATTAAACAAAGACTCCTAAAGCCACTCAATCATGTTAAAGAATCATGTGCAGAAACAATAGAAATAATGGAAATGAAAGCACGTTTCTTGCACAAAATAAAGATACCTTTACAAATCTATGACGTGGAAACCGGCATCCTGAAGTGATCTTGATCATCGAGCTTTGATCAGCACAAGCTTTGTATTCCTCGCTTGTCAAGGTAAAAGGGAGAGGATAACAAGGACTTGAAGATTCCTCTAGATAGAGGAGCGGCAGACACCAAACTGGACGAAGAAGAATAAAAGGAAGAGAGACGAGGGCTAGAACTCCCTCGTTAAGGCACAGAGGCCCTGATAACAAGGAACCGAATATAGAATGAACAGAGATTAACTAAGATCAAGATGGACTAAAGCCTCGAAAACAGCAAGAGAAAGGGCGAAGACCCTGAAAGGGTGAAGAAGAAAAAAAATAGAAAGATGATGAAAGGATTGCTGTGAAGATGAGGAAGGAGGAGAATGATCATCCGACATGGGTCGGGGAAAAGAGTGAGGGTCATCTACCGAAGGCGGGGAAGAAGTGACATGGTTGCCCGACGAGGTCGCGAAAAAGGAATGGAAACCACTCGGCAAAGTCGGGGTGAGAAAGTGACGGTCACCCGATAAAGTCGGGTAAGGATCTGAAAAACTACCCGACAAGGTCGGGGAATGAGCATGAGGAACCCCCAACAGGGTCGGAGGAAAAGGATGAGAAGTGAAATCTGGACGTACTCGGGGAGGAAAACTATAAGAGGCCCCTGGATCAGGGGAAGAGGAGGACATAGGCCGAGACATAGAATGGTGAGGGTAGGAGAAGATGGTAGAAACATGATCAGGTGGCGGAAGGTACACCACCCAAGGATAGGAACTGAGTAGAAGAAAAGATGAATGGACGGAAGAAGGAGAGGAGGAAGTGGACCCCCGAGTGCATAACTGACGGCCCTTGAACTTATGCCGTCGCCTCTTCTTAGCAAAACTATTTTGTAACGGACCCACCTGGCACAGACTCGGGCCTTCGAGGCTCTTGATCTAGCATGTCTTCTCAAGTAACAGGTCCACCAGGTAGACGGCCTGGCCCGACTATGAACATGCTGCTTTATCGGGGCGGTTGCCCCTAGACACGCGGTGCTAACCATAGATGGACATTCTTGAATAAACAACTCCTCAACTGGACGAAGACCGAAAAAACATGGAGTTCTGTTCTCGGCACCAATAGCTTGAGATTAGACATCTCCATTCGGTAATCAGGCATGAAGTATAACTCCCTTGTTAGAAGTGCAGGATGGAACTGAGGGAGGGTGATGTGCGGCATTGACATGGCTGCCTCACCAATAAGCCGAGGGAGATGAAACAGAAAATGCAGAATGCCCCTGGTCAATCTTGAAGACACTGCCAATTGCCCCTTGAATGCTGAATTCATTAGACTTCTGGCGGCCGTATGGGTTAGCACCATCCGGGTGGAAAACTCTTCTGGGCCAGTGAACTGAATAGTAATCAAGCGAGAGGTGACAACAACATCAACACTGAATTCTCCGGCGAACAAAGAGATTGCCACCGGCCTCGCTCGAGAAGAAATTGGTACTAGTGCTAAGGAGCTTGCTTTGATAGCCATCTTCATAACAAGTGCAGGCTGATTATCCCCAGAGTAGCCAGGGACCATGACTCGGACCGGCATGCGACAAATGAAATCTTGAAGCTTGGAACACACAGTCAAAGTCTGGCTCGGCTCATTATCTCCCTGGGGACTAGACCCGAGGGGCACCAAAGGTAGCGCGCACCCGCTCCGTGGGGTTGAAATAGGTGGGGGAAGGGGTGGAGAAGGCTTGGAAGGTGGGGGTGAAGGTTTAGAAGGCGTAAGTGGTGGTAAGGTCAATGTGAGTGGTGTAGGGATTGCGGCGATGACAGGCTCTAGTGGAGGCAAAAACAAAGGTGGAGGTGTAGGTGTAGGTAAAGGTGAAGATGGAGGTGTGGGAAGAGATGAAGGCAAAGGTAGGGGTGTGGGCGTACGGGTAACTTGCTCAGGTTCGGATGATGACGGTGAATGGAGTGGCATCGGTAGCGGGGATGGTTGTGAAGGTGATGGAGTAGGGATCATTATGAGGGGAGGTGATGATGGTGGTGGTGACGGTAATGGGGATAATGGAGGTGGCGATGAGGGTGAGGGTGAAAGTAATGGTGGAGTGGGTGAAGGCGAAGGAGAAGGAGGTGAAGGTGACGGTGAAACAGAGGGAGCGGCAGGTGGCGGCGCTCTTCGGCGTATCGTTATGACACGCCGAGCGGCCTTGGGAGCAAGAGTGGTGATGGAAGTAGAGGGTGAAAGAGGGGTATTTGCCTGAGTAGAGGCTTGGGTATGTGAAGGAGATGGGATAGGAGAAGGGATAGATAACGGAGCGGGTGCTTCATCAACTGAAGAATCACAGGGATGCCCCTGGTCTTGAGATGGAGACGGCTGCCTGGGTGGCGCTTGCTGCTGCTGTTTGTGAAGATCCAAAATAACCTGATGTATGACAGTCCAATCAATCATCCTCTTGTCTTCCAAGCTGTAAACAAGCTCCCGGAACTCGGGCCAGTCCTCAACCCAATGTCCCGACTGATGATGAAATTCACAGAAATGGAGCAAATTTCCGACCGCGGGTCGGCAAGGCATAACCGGAGAGAGTTGTAATGCGCGGGTAGCCATCAAAGCCCTAAACACATTTGCAAAAGATTCTGGCAACGGAGAATAAGAAGCCCGCTCCGGGCAAGGTGGATGCCGAGGGGTGTGGGAAGGTAATGGTAGTGGAGGTTGCGTAGGCAATGGCGCATGGCTAGTAGGTAAATGTGGTGAAAGAGTGCAAGGAGTGGGAATGAAAAGGACGGCATCCACTCGCTCTAGGCGTGGGATCCCCTTGACTAAGGGCGGAGGGGACTAACCATGGGAGGCGGTAAGTTGGTGTGTGGAGGTATCTGAGTAAGTGGGGGTGGGAGGTTGACTGGGGGAGGTAGACATGGTCGAGGGTTGACTCATGGGAGGCGGTGAATAGGAGGTGTATGTGGGAGGTGAAGGTGGAGGAGACACAGAGTGTAGCAACCCGGGTAACTTGAAGGATAGAAATCCTAAATGAATTAAAAACTAAACCAATGTTCAAAGCCCAACCCATATACAAACATACACCTAATGGGCCTTAAACTTAAACTCAAATAGGCCAAAATTAAATAACGCCTCCGTTAAAGTCGTCATTTAATGGAAGACTGAATAAGCAGGCTCTAATTTAATAATTGACGCCCCCTTGGCAGGCATCATATAATGAATTGAAGACCGTGTACAGAGGCGTCATTTTAAAATAATGCCCCAATCTTAGACGTCATTTACAAACAGAAACCGTTGGTGTTTGGTTCGAACAGGGATGTTAACTGGGTAAGTATTGATTAGGAAAAGGGATCGATACGTGGATATTTAAGTTTAGTAAGGATTCTACCTAGGAAATTTTAGTTCTAATCGAACTCCTAAAACCCGTTAGGATTCTTTTCCCTATAAATACCAACCCTTCTGTCGAGCCAACTTGTTGGCCCTTGTTTTTCGAACATACGATCGGCTGCTGCTTGCGTTTTCATCTGCCGCTGAAATGGAAGAACAGGTTAAGCTGCATCCTATGGCCGTGGACGCATCGTAGAGAGGCTAAAGCTTCTCTCTGCTGTTACTTCTTCCACAGTACGAGAAGAACCTAAGAAGTTCTTCAACTTCTTACTCTTTCTGCTGCCGCTGGTTCTTCCTTTATAAGGGAGGAAAATCTTCTTCTTCATCACTTCGGCCACTGCGGTTGCTTGCACTGCACTTCAAATCATCATCCTGCAGCTCCATAGAAGGGGTGCTGCTTTGCAAAGTGTTGTTGTTGTTCTTTCATCTAACTCTGTTTGAAACAGAGTATCGTACCAAGGGGTTATCTTCTTCGTCTTCGTCGTCTGTCAACCAAATCATCACCAAAGGTAGGTTTTCTCAAGTGGTAAGCCAAATTTAATAATTTTAGGTTGTATACATGCATATAGGTCTGTAAGGGATTACAGGTATCGCTCTAGATGGAGTTTTAATTATTTTCTGCATGAACTGAAATAGCGACCCAATCTAGGGCGCTATTTGATTTAAACGACCGTGTAAACAGTCGTCAATTTGTTAGCTAATTAATAAATACACATGTTTAGAAATTTAATAACAATGAAACCTTATATGTAAACTAATGCATGATCATATTAGAAAATTCCTGATATTTTTCTTTATATGTCTATGTCTCTAGTTTCTTGATTGGAAATACTCCAAAATCTATGTGCATGTGATTGTACCTACCCGGTGCAAATCGGATGACAAATAAATAACAACCCCATCCAGGTCGTCAATTAAATGAACGCCCCTGTAAATGGGCGCCAATTTAGTGATAAACTATGAATTATAGAGATGTGTATATTTTCCTAGATATTGGAATTAACGACATGGACCCTGCCATCATTTTGACATATGATGCCCCTGACTAGGGCGCTATTTACTGAATTGAAGACTTGGGCTAAGTCACATTTTATATAATATCTAAAAATTGAAAATATTTACAGATTTTAATATCAACAGTAATCTGATTATAACGACTGGGCGAACAGTCGTTGATTATTGATCTGACGACCCCGATAAGGGTGCCATTTCATGAATTGAAGACATGACCTAAGGCGTCAATTTCATGTTTCCTATTTTTCGTGGATTTCTATAGCCCACTGTTAGTCGGTTATATTTAGGCACTATATTCCATTCCGTGAATATAGTTCCATGTTTTACGTTGTTTTATCGTTTACCCATTATTTCTCGGTGATAGATGAACCCTCCATGGGACATTCCGTTCCTTTGGACTGGTGACTTTATCATAGAGACCTCCGTAAGGCTCCGCTAGCCTTGGATTCCCTCAAGGCAGCCGAGCTGGTTGTACCATTAAAACCTATGACACCACTCGATTGCCATGTCACTCTAAAGAAACATAGTATATCGACCCTTATGACATCTGGAGAGGGGGATTTCTGCAGCCCAGTCAAAGAGCAGCCGAACTAGGCCCATCATGACCAAACAAGGCCACGCTCGCCCGAGTGATAGCCCACAGGGCCCACTCCGGAATAAAAGCCCAATAAAAATCGCTCGGGGACCCAACCTTCCTAGGCGGCCCTCAGGCTCGGAAGGCCCGAGCGACGGTCAGGTCATCAGAATGATCTACGCGCGATCTATCCTCAGCCAGGATATAGGGAGGCACACACGATCGTTCCGACCCATCTCCGTCCCAGCTAGGCCCATCGCCCGGATTTGGCTGGCCGGCTCAGCTCGAAACGGTTGACCGTCGATTGCTTATCCATGCAGCCGTTAAGAGTCCTCTGTGAGCAGAAATTTATAAGGGTGAGGGACTCCAGCTCCCCAAGGTGATAATGCTCCCACGATGAGGCAGTAAAAGCCCACGTTGAGGACGTAACTCCCACTTGAAACATCTTGACTTACAGGACTCCGGAAGATGGCGCACTATTTAACCCAGGGATACCCTCCGGCGAAAGGTAAGGGCAACCACACGCTCAAAACTCCTCAGCAGGAACCACTTCACCCTTCTGGTGGAGAGGGATCTCGCGCAGAAGCTACTTCCCCCCTTTTATTGCTCCCACCATAGCTCTACTGACTTAAGCATCGGAGGGTTTTCCCCAGGGATTCCCTTGATCCATTTCCCTTTCTTGCAGTTCACAATTCGGTGATCCTCTACCCGCTCAGGACCCGTGCGAGATCACGCCTCTTCATCTGGCGCCGTCTGTGGGAAACGAACAAAGAGCCAGGATGGTGCGAAGGAGCTCAGGGAGGAGGTCCACCAGCGACAGGGGAAAGGCCATGGTAGTGGCTGGGGATGGCCCCTCTCGGGCCTCACAGAACCCCCCCTCCAACGCCAGCGCCCCCGCCAACGAACCACCACCCCCCTGCGGCAGTAGGGCTACCGCTCAACGGTGGCGCCGACGCCTTCCAAGCCCTCAACGTAAAACTGGATGTCCTCGTGGAACTCATGAGGACCCAGGCGGCCAGGGATGGAAGGTCACGCGCCCCGTCGGGGAGCCCTCCCCACGAGAATGCATCCCAACACACTGCCGGAGGCCGCTTCACTATCCGCGGCCAGCAGATTATCCGTAACAGGACGGGAGGACCCTCGCAAGCTCTGCCGCCGGAGCAAGAGGCTTCCTCCACACCGAGGCGGGGAAAACCTAGGGAACGCCGTCCGAACCCAGAGACCGACGTTCCCGAGGATCGCCAAGACATTCCCCCCAGCCTCTGTGGACGCATAAAATTGCACATCCATATGTCCCGCTAAGCTCCGCGTTAATGTCAAAGTCAAAGGAAGAAGACCCGGAGAGACTGGCCATCCAAGGCTCCGGGAAGATACTACTGCCCGACAAATCCTCGCATTCGCACGGGCGCATTAAGAGACCAAGAAGTCACAGGATGTCCTCCTGAATTAACACACTGCTAGGGACCCTCCCTCGGGCCCTTGACGGTGAAGAAATATCCCAAAGAATGCACGGCTTCAAGCTACTTAAGCAAAAGCAAAGGCCCTCCAGCGGCACGGGCCTGAGGCCCTTCAACGGCACGGCCATAAGCCCCAGTGGCACGGCCCTTCAGCCTTTCAGCGGCACGGCCATATGGCCCTCCAGCGGCACGGCCATCTAGCCTTCCAGCGGCACACTTCATATCATGTCTGAAGTCTGTACAGGCTCATGCATGCTCACAATGTGAAGTCTGTACAGAGTCCATGACCACGAAGTCTATACGCTCATGTTTGAAGTCTGTACAGAGTTCAGGCAAACGCGAATTCTATACACTCATGTGGCAAGTCCACACATTCACCAGTTCAACTTCCAAGTCCATACATTGGTGAAGTCTGTACATCCGCCGGTTGAGCTTCCAAGTCTATACATCGGCCCCTGCAAGTCTATACATTACAGTTGAGTTGAAGTCTGTACAGCCTTTGCTCTGCCAAAGTCTACACATTGGTGAAGTCTGTACATCCTCCGGTTGAGCTTCCAAGTCTATACATCGGCCCCTACAAGTCTATACATTGCAGTTGAGTTGAAGTCTGTACAGCCTTTGCTCTGCCAAAGTCTACACATTGGTGAAGTCTGTACATCCGCCGGTTGAGCTTCCAAGTCTATACATCGGCCCCTGCAAGTCTATACATTACAGCTGAGTTGAAGTCTGTACAGCATTTGCTTTGCCAAAGTCTATACATTGTGAACGCTCAAGTCTGTACATCGTCCGGTTGCCTTGCCAAAGTCTATACACTCATCTACCAAGTCTTGGCCCCTCCAGCGGCACAGGGCTTCTTGGCTCCTTCAGCGGCAAGGCCTTTGGCCCTCCAGCGGCACGATCTGGGGAACCCCTCAACGGCACACTGCAACAAGCTGCCAGCGGCACAACGTTGAAGTCTGTACAGAGTTCGTACGAACACGAAGTCTGTACACTCACAGTGCGAAGTCTGTACAGAGTCCATGCCCACGAAGTCTATACACTCACTCGCCAAGCCTGTCTCCCAGCGGCACGGTCTCAAGCTTCCCAGCGGCACGGGCCTCCTTGCCCTCAACGCCCTGCGCCCTTTCCCCAGCGGTACAGCGCTGAAAGCCTCCCGACGGCACGCACCGGCAGAAGATACAACGGTCAATAGGCAGACCCATTGGCGCGCAGTCCAGCCACTTCAAAGCCAGCTAGCGCCTGTCTCCGTGTCACCTTCTGGCTGGAGGAGGGGAGATCTTCGCCTGACGAGGAAGATACCGAAGTCAACCTCGGATGGCAGTGCCATCATGAGGCGACCTCGTAAACCGGCCGCATATAAAAGGCCCCCCACAGACAGAAAGAGGAGATGATGGACTTCTGCTAGAGAAGAAAAGACAGAGAAAGAAGAGAGGAGCTGCGTGCGAAGAAACTCGTTCGAAGCGAAGAAGAAGAGAAGAAGAAGGTAGAAGAAATATAGGAAAAAGAGAGAGGAGTGTTGCATGTAGCAGAGGGGGAAGGAATGGAGGAAAGGGATTTTTAGACCGGTCCTGTACCCGACATGGCTAGCCAACGTCGTCCTGGTACCAAAAGCTTCGGGCAAGTGGCGGATGTCCATGGATTTCACCGACCTAAATAAGGCCACCCCTAAGGACTGTTATCCATTGCCGAGCATCGACCAATTGGTTGACTCAACCTCAGGCAATGAGATACTCAGCTTCCTAGACGCCTATTCGGGTTACCATTAGATCAGAATGGATCCAGAAGATGTCGAAAAGACCGCCTTCATCACCGACTATGGTGTGTACTGCTACACCTGGATGCCTTTCGGGTTGAAGAACGCCGGAGCCACGTACCAAAGGCTGGTCAATCACATGTTTGAAGGACAGCTAGGTCGGAACGTCGAGGCCTACATTGACGACATGCTCATCAAGACTCCCAAGGCCGAAGACCACTTCACCGACCTCGCTGAGACCTTCGACACCCTCCTGAGGTACAACATGAAGCTCAATCCTGCCAAGTGTGCCTTCGGAGTGAGATCCGGAAAGTTCTTGGGTTTCCTAGTCACTCAGCGTGGGATCGAGGCCAACCCAGACAAAGTCCAGGCCATCCTGGACATGCGCCCGCTCATCTGCATCAAGGACGTCCAACGCCTAACTGGGCATATCACCGCTCTCAGTCGGTTCCTGTCCCGTGCGGTCGAACGATGCTTGCCCTTCTTCAAGCTGTTGAGGGGGCCCAAATTGGCATCTGTTACGTTCACATGGGATGAGGAATGCCAGAGAGCGTTCGCCGAGCTCAAGGAGTTCTTGGCCTCGCCCCCGGTGCTCTCCAAGCCCGTTTCGGGTGAAGTCTTACTGCTCTATCTCTCGGCAACACCATCTACGGTTAGCTCGGTCCTAGTCAGAAATGACTCAAGAGTCGAGAGGCCGGTCTACTACACCAGCAAGGTGCTCAACGAGGCTGAAAGGAGGTACCCCGCAACCGAGAAACTCGTGCTAGCGTTGGTCACCTCCGCCAAGCGCCTCCGGCCCTATTTCCAGGGGCACCCCATCACCGTGCTAACTGGCGAACCATTGAAGAAGATCCTTACCCACCCCGAAGTCTCGGGACGACTCGTCAAGTGGGCCATCATGCTTGGGGCCTACGATTATCCTATCGGTCGCGCTCAGTCGTGAAAGGCCAAGCGCTCGCCGACTTCATCACCGAAAGCACCATCCCGACTGAAGAAAGATCCCCGTCCGCGCCCCGGCCGACCTGGGAGTTGTTCGTCGATGGGTCCTCCAATTCGGTCGGGAGCGGTGCCGGAGTCCTGCTTAAGTCCCCCGAAGGAGCAGAACTGTAATACGCCTTGAAGTTCAGCTTTCAGGCATCCAACAATGCTTCCGAGTACGAGGCCCTTATCTCGGGAGCGCGCATGGCCTGACGGTTGGGGGCTGAGCGAGTCAAAATCCACACTGACTCACAGCTGGTCGCTAGCCAAGTCAACGGCGAGTACGAAGCTCGAGAGGCACCAATGATCAAATACTTCCAACTGGTCAGAGCCCTGGCCCAACAGTTCAAGAAATTCGAGGTAGTCCGAATAGCTTGGGAGGAAAACTCCCGTGCGGATGCCCTCTCTCGGCTAGCCTCTTCTCTCGACCCTGAAGGTACCCGATGGGTCCTCCTTGAAGAGCTAGAGCGCCCGAGCATTGACTCGGAGCTCCTTGCTGTTGACTCAGCCACTCCGAGCGACTGGCGCACCCCCTATCTGTCGTGGCTCCGGGACTCTCAAGAGCCTTCCGACCCTCGAGAGGCCCGCAAATTGAAGTACCAAGCCCGGCGCTTCGTTATTCTAGACAACACTCTCTACCGGAGATCTTTCTCCGGTCCTCTCCTGAAGTGTCTCGGCCCCGACGAAGCCAGTCGAGCTATCCAAGAGATTCATGAAGGCCTGTGCGGAGCGCATTCAGGAGGAAAGTCACTCACCCGGATCCTGCTATGGCAGGGTTACTGGTGGCCCACTCTACAGCGCGACTGCACGGCCTACGTGCAACAGTGCGACCGATGCCAGCGATTCGACCACTTGGTCCATCAGTCGGCAACGGAGCTCGTCTCCCTGGCCGAACCGTATCCCTTCGCTCGGTGGGGGATCGACATTCTTGGGCCGTTCCCCACGGCTCAGGCCCAGAAGAAGTTTATCATCGTCGCCATCGACTACTTTTCCAAGTGGATCGAGGCCGAAGCCACGGCAAGGATCACCGAGACAGTCGTCTGGAGTTTCATTTGGAAGTCGATCATTTGTCGTTACGGCATCCCCCGGGTGATAGTGAGCGATAACGGTCGACAATTTGACTCTCGTTATTTTCGAGACAGATGTGCCGACCAAGGTATTCGCAACCACTTCACCTCGGTCGCCCACCCTCACGCCAACGGGCTGGTCGAGAATGCCAATAAGACTATCTTAAAAGGCATAAAGACCAGACTCAGCAAAGCCAAGGGCAGCTGGCTCGAGGAACTACCTAGCGTACTCTGGTCACACAGAATGACTCCCAGAACGACAACCGGTGAAAGTCCTTTCCAGTTGGTATATGGCGCCGAGGCCGTAATTCCGTTGGAGATCGCCAATCCCTCCCTCCGAGTCATTTGCTTCTCGCCCGAGGTAAACGAGCAAAAATTGCTCGAGAACCTCGACCTAGTAGATGAACTTCAAGAGATTGCCAGCATCCGAGCGACGGAATACCAGCGCCGCCTCGCTCGATACTACAACGCCAAAGTCCGAGACAGGCACTTCCAACCGGGAGACTTCATCCTTAGAAAAGTCGAAGCCTCTCGACCACTAGAGGCGGCGGGCAAGCTATCCCCCAACTGGGAAGGTCCCTACCGAGTGGTCGAGACGCTCGGGAAAGGAGCATACCGGCTATCTACAATGGAAGGGGAACCCATCCCTCGGACGTGGAACGCAGCCACACTACGCAAGTTCTACTTTTGAAGTCGTGCAAACAATCTGAGTGAAATAAAATTTTTTTCCTTTTCATTCAAACGATTGTTGGTACATCAGAAAGGCCAAAGCCAATACATTGCATAACAAAAAGTAAAAAAAAAAGAATCCATCTGGCGCCACTGCAAGAGGCCGTCGCTCGGTCGACTCGGTTTGATCTCCTTGCGTCCAGCCACTGACTCTGCCTCGCGTAGAAACTGGCTCGGATAAAAGGCGATCGATCCAGTTGGCTCGGGTGGCCCATGACAAAGGTGACAGAGGGACTGCGGAACCGAAGGCTACCTTCCAAGTTGACAGAGGCTGGGGAGAGGGAACGCCTATGAAGGCCTCCTCTCTTCCAACCTGCCAACTCTTTGGAACGTACAGAGAGCAAGCAGCCTCCGCAGAGTGAAAGAAATGACGGGGGGAGAGCACAAGAGGAGAAAAGAGAAAAACAAGTCCAGCGTAGCTGGACGAGGAGACAGGGGAAGGCCCGGAAAGGAGGGAGCTTAATTTGCTTCTCCCCCCATCCCTGAAGCGAGCAGAGAGGGATGGGCGGCGGAGATGCCGGATGCCCCCATCCGTCTTCCATCTCGCCCCCCCTCCGGGAAGCGTCGCCAGAACTGATAGAGGAAACGACGTGATTTTTCCGTCAAAATCCTCTCCAGATCCGTGCGACGACCATCGGACCCACTTCAAACCCGCACGACGACCGTCGGACCTGCTCAAAACCCGAAGCGGCAAAAACTCGCCGCCCTCCATCATCGGCAGCATCGTCTTCCGAAGGATCTTCCATGCTCTGAATGCAAAGGCTCAGCGCTACGAGAAATGGAGAGAGGAAAGACCATCCTAGAAAACCCTAAAGCGATGTAGATGGAGAGACGCCCCTAAGTCCCTTATAAAGGCGAGGGGAGGCTGCTTGCCTTAAAAGACTCTCTCCTAGAAAACACGCCGAAAGGATTTCCCCTTTTTTGAGTGGTCACCTCAAACTCCTCGTTTCCGCCCCCAGCGGAAAACACGAAGCGGCCAAGCATTCAAGACGTGATCAAACGGAAAGGCACCCAGCCAGACGCCTGCCCAACCATCGCACGAGATCTGCGCAGAAAGTATTTCTCTATCGGTCCTTTCCAACTACCACAGATACGCTGATCAAATCATGGCAAGTACAGTAAGCAACAAGCAAAGTTTTTCTCTATTGCCTTACATAGAGAAGAGTCCTTTTTTGCTCGAAAAAAAAAGAGAAAAGGACAAACAAGGGGAGAAGACAAAGCAGGTCGATACATCCAGCCTCCGGCCCATCTAGCGGCTCGGAAGCGGAAGGCACGGACGGTCTGCCCCCGGTACCCTCGGTGACGGCCGACCCAGGCACTGCCCCCCCTGTGCAGGAACTATCTCGGTCGCGAGCCCTCCCGAGGCCTCTGGAGCTGGCGACCCCTCAAGAGAAGAGACCTCCGGGTCTTCTTCGCCCGATGCCGAGGTAGTAGAACTTTAGGATGAGGCATCCGAGTCATAACATTGACCGGACGGGAAGCAGAGCCTGGAATCATGCTCTTCAGCATAGGCCACCGCTCGGCGATAGCCCTGCTTGAAGCCCTTGCGGGTGCCTTGGCGGAGAGCCAACTCATAGTAGGGAAGGGCAGCCTCCTTCAGGTCGACTTGGTAGGCCTCCGAGCATTTATACCGCTCAACCGCCTCTGCCTTGGCCAACCCTGCCCTCCCTACGAGTTCGGCCATCTTTCGCTCTGCCTCGGCTTGCCTCCTCCCGACCTCGACCGCCAGCTCCTCAGCCTTGACTGCCCACCTCTCTGCCTCGGCCCGATAAGCCTCGACCTCCAACCGGTGACGCTCTGCTTCCTCCGCTCGGCGCGCTAGGTCGACGCGCTCGGTTTCCCAACGGCCATCTAGCTCGACGCGGACAAGACGCTCCTCCTCAAGGAGCCTACTCTTCCTCTCAAGCGACTCCCGAGCCTTGGCCAGTTCCTCGGTCAGTGCTCGACCTTCCAGCCGACTCGACCGCAGCAACTCTCTGGTCGCGAAGAACTCCCGTCGGAGCCCCTCGTTCTCTTCGGTGAGCCAGACCAGCTTTCTCTCGGCCCCGCCGAGGGTCCAAGCGAGCTGTGACCGCTCTGACTCTAACCGAGCATAAGTCTCCGCCATCGTGGCCCCCATCTGAGCCATGACCAGGCCACCCTCCATAATGACGTTGAGGACCCCGGCTGGGGAATGACGCGCGCTTCCCCCCTTCACCCTCGCTGCAACACCGCTGCACATCTCGTACAATGTGCGCGACACGCCGAGCCTCTCCAGCGCCAGCTGCATGGGAACCTTCCCCGCGCCGGGTGCCCCGCCAGTCAGCCCGGATCGAACCTCTATCCCAACTGCTCCTGGCGCCACGGTCGGTTGGGACGGCGACACCTCTGCAGGCGAACCCCCAACCTCGACCATCCCGGCTCGCGCCTCGCCGCCCGAGGCATCACCCACCTCGACCGACGCCCCGGCCTTGGCCGCGGTTGCTTCAACTTTGGCCCCCTCTGTTCCCACCGAGGGGAGAGTCGACCCATCACCGTCTCCCCCCGGGGTGCCCCTGGTCTCCTCGGCCCCCTCTCGCCCGGCAGATAGGAGAGCTGGCTCGATTGGGTCGGCCCTATCTTGTCCCGGAGAGGGGAGCACCGCCAAGCCAGAATCTCCCCCAGCGGTGGGGACGGCCCCAGCCTTCTTGGCTCGCTTCTTGGCCTTAGCAGCGGCCTGCAACATACCCGCTACGGGGTCCTTGCGCTTCACCCCGCGCGGACGAGAAGTCCCCTCGGAGACCGCCCCCTTGCCCTTGTCCCGGGCTTGGGAGCGACCCTCTGAAGCGGCCGGTTCTCCGTCAGCCGAGTCATCACCAAGATCGACCACCTCAGCGGCCTCCTTTAGAGGCTCCCGCCTGTTATCTGCACAAAAGAAGAAGACGGTCAGAAACGCAAAAGCAACCCCGGCACCCAAAGAAGTGTCAAGCTCATGGCGTGTGAACCTGATGGGAGCAGCCGTGTGAGGAGACATCGCTCCACATTCTCCGGAGTGACCAGCTCCTCTGTGGATCGGCGATGCTTCAACAAAATGGCTGCGTACTCCTCCACCTGTGGAGGGAACTCATCCTGCCGGGGGGGGGGATATTCGGGTGGAGGTTTGGGATCACCGGGCACTCCCATGATTCCCCCATCACGTGCGTCTTCACCCAAAAGAACTGGGTTTTCCATCCCTTATGAGAAGAATCATTCACCGCCAGCGAAATGCAGCTCCTATTCCTCCTCGCCTGGATGAAATAGAAACCCTTTCCGACCGACGGATGCGCTTTCAACTCAAAGAAATAGTGGAAGAGGTCCAGGGAAGGGGGGACCCCGCACTGACGGCAGAGGATGCGGAAGGCGGAGAGGAGAAGATATGAATTGGCCACCAGCTGGACCGGCGCCAACGAGAAAAACTTGAGGAGCGTGAGGACGAAGGGCTCGAAAGGGAGACGGAACCCACTCTTCCATGCCAAAAGAAAGGAGCAGAAATGGCCCGTACGAGAGTCCAAGCTCATCTCGTGCGGGGCGGCGGCAACAAAGCAGTATCTGTAGGGAAGGCGGAACTGGTGCTCTAACCTCCTCACCTCGGCCTCCCTTAGCTCGCTGCAGTTGGGGACCGGCACCTTCGCCACGGGCTCATCACTCCACTCCCCCGAATGCTGGTCAGCCATGGATTCTGAGGAAGAGCTCGACGAAGAGCACTCTCGCGACCCCGAAGACTCTGGGGGAAGAGGGAGCTGCCTGATAGCCTCCGCCGTCGCCTCGGCCAACTCTGTGAACGCCGCCGCAAGCCTTTACTTTTCCGTCGTGCCCTCACGACGCATCAAGGAGCCTAAAAACTCGAAGGGAGGCTAGACCCTAAAAACGGAGGAAGTCTGGAATGTCGAAGAGCGCCCAAACGCCTATATCCCCTCGCAGAAGGCGGCACGCCGTTCCGACCTCCGAGAAAAGGGGGCCCCTTCGTTTCAAATCCGTCAGGATTACCATCATTACGGGCCTTGGTGACCACGACACGTGGCTTACTCACACCACCAGATCTCCACCCACCTGAGCCACGCTGGTCCTAAACCCTAAAACATCTACTCTTCCGAGCCTTCCCTGGCTCGGGAGTAGGAGGGGGACAAGTGGAGAGGGGGATTTCTGCAGCCCAGTCAAAGAGCAGCCGAACTAGGCCCATCAGGACCAAACAGGGCCCACTCCGGACTAAAAGCCCAATAAAAGATCGCTTGGGGACCCAACCTTCCTAGGCGGCCCTCAGGCTCGGAAGGCCCGAGCGACGGTCAGGTCATCAGAATGATCTACGCCCGATCTATCCTCAGCCAGAATATAGGTAGGCGCACACGATCGTTCCGACCTATCTCCGTCCGAGCTAGGCCCATCGCCCGGATATGGCTGCCCCCCCCCCCTCAGCTCGAAACGGTCGACCGTTGATTGCTTATCTATACAGCCGTTAAGAGTCCTCTGTGAGCAGGAATTTATAAGGGTGAGGGACTCCAGCTCTCCAAGGCGATAACGCTCCCACGATGAGGTAGTAAAAGCCCACGTTGAGGACGTAACTCCCACCTGAAACCCCTCGACTTACAGGACTCCGGAGGACGGCGCACTATTTAACCCAGGGATACCCTCCGGCGAAAGGTAAGGGCAACCACACGCTCAAAACTCCTGAGCAAGAACCACTTCACCCTTCTGGTGGAGAGGGATCTTGCGCAGAAGCTACTTCCCCCCTTTTATTGCTCCCACCATAGCTCTACTGACTTAAGCATCAGAGGGTTTTCCCCAGGGACTCATCCTTGGGCCCCCTGATCCGTTTCCCTTTCTTACAGTTCACAATTCGGTGATCCTCTCTGCCCGCTCAGGACCCGCGCGAGATCACGCCTCTTCATCTGGAACCGTCTGTGGGAACCCTGAGCTCTCGCACACTCGCTTGCCTTCTCAAGGGGGGGCTTATGTAGCGGACCTAGGGTCACGGGATTAGTCCCACATCGGATGTTGAGAAAGCAACCGAGTGCTTATAAAGAAGGTCTTCACCTCTTAACCCAAGAGGGCCCTTTTACAAGGACAAAACCCTAGCCGCCCTCCGGTGTGGCGAGGACAATACCTCTTGGGGGCACCAAAAAGGTTCATCTCGCATCTACAACATCCATATAGCAATCATGATGTCTTGAGAATATCCTTAAGATTTAATGGAATGGGAAACCATGCCATTACTGTTCTATGAATTATGTGCCATACTTGTGGACCTTAATTCTATCTAGCTTAACATGTACAAGAACGAGCGATCATCTCTATATGAGCGTTTATTCTTGTTGTCGTAGCACCCAAGTTAGGGAGCCGATTCCACCTAGCTTTTACCGTTAATCGTGGTTATGCCGTTACTATCGTGGTACGATCTTGCACATCATGTTCAATCTTTGTGATTCTATTCCGCACGATCTACCTTAAAGTTCATACAAGCTTGAATCCTTTGGAATTCTGTATTGGCTATAACTATAGTGGATGTCGAAAATACATGACCAATGCCTGCGCATATAGGGCCCGATCTGGTCCTGAGAGGAGCACCCGAAAGTACTAGTGCCCATGGGAGTTGTAATGATCACAGTATGGCATTGTACCGAAGTGCATGACTAGCTTGATAGACATTCCACAAATCCCATACTTGACTTGACATGACATGACTTGCGTGACCCGGAAAGGGGTATATATTATACTTGCTTGAAACATGATGGCCAATTCATGATCACTTGACATGATAGATATACGTGCTTGATTATCTTGCTATCTTGACATGAGTTCTTGAAAGACTTGCTAGTTCACTCACTATCACTTGATATACATTCTCTAATCTCTTGTAATACAACCTCTCTATTGTCGTTTCTTGCGAGCATGCACAACTTATTGCATGTTGAGTCCTAAATGTGACAATCAAGAGGGGAGGGGTGAATTGATTGGCTAATAAAATTTTGCTTCCCTTAAGAAAACGATGCTGATTAAACAAACAACCACTAATTCTCGCACGAACAAGATCACACTTGTGAATGCGTGCGGAATGTGTTTGAAAAGCTGGTGTAGTGATCTCTCAACTCACCGTGAAGCCCACTCGACAGGAATCGGAAAATCCATAACACAAGAGACACACGAATTTTTAGGTGGTTCGGTTACACAGCCGTGTCCCCTACGTCCACCCCTCACACTTGAGGATTAAAGCTTCATTATCGAGTGAATCACACACACACGCTGTTTAGAACAGCAAACACACACACACACACACACACACACACACACACACACACACACACACACACACACACACACACACACACACACACACACACACACACACACACACACACACACACACACACACACACATACACGGCTTCCGATCTGGTAGCCAAAAATGCACAAGCGCACATACACACACGCACGTTCGTGTTTCCGAACACGAACACCACACACACGAATCTGAAGTTTATGATTACACAAATATTCAAGATCAAGCTAAATGATTCAGAATGAGAAGTTTAGAAGATGATTTATCATGATCGGAGCTCCCCCTATCACTTCAGCGAATTTCGTCAAACACTTGGTGCAGCCCGTTGAATGTTCTTGACGATTATGCTCGGAAGAGGTACGATCTTGATCTCCACGCAGCCAACCAGCAGGATGTCGATTTGGAGGCTTGAATCCCTCTTCTTTTCTTCCCTATCACGGACACTACAAGGTAGAAGAAGGGCTGTGGCTGCTGGTTGCGACCTGCACTCACAAAGTTAGAGCAAAAATCCAATTTCAGGAAGATACGAATTCTACTTAGGGTTTTCATCTCAATGAGATAATATATAGCCCCAAGGGCGGTCAAGGGGCGTCTAGGAGACAAGATCCGCACATCAAGGAGTGGTTTAGGGACAGCCACACAAGTGTAGTTTGACAGCCAGCTCGCATGGACAAGAGTCCACATTCACGGCGCCGCCCAGACCAGAAAGGGTCGACCCTTGGGGTCGACCCTCGTGCTGTGCTAGAGGGCCAGAAAGCATGGGTCGACCCCAGGGGTCGACCCTCTTAAAACCATGTTCTGGCTCAACAGAAAACAGCAGGAGGTCCAACAGGGGTCGACCCTTGGGGTCGACCCTCGGGGGCATGGGTCGACCCTTGGGGTCGACCCTTTCAGTTGGGCTAAAAGGACCGACGGGTTTTTTTAATTTTGTGCCAAGGGTCGACCCTTGGGGTCGACCCTTGAAGCTGGGGGTCGACCCTTGGGGTCGACCCTTTCAGCAGGGGTTAAGGACCCTTGCTAAGCTACACCGATTGGCTTGGGGATCGACCCGATGGGTCGTCCCACACTCCACAACAATCACAACCATATTTCTAAGTCCAAGAACACATCTAGATGCTTTATGATGGTTTATCAAAATAAACATGATTAGCATGAAACATAAACCATTTGGCAAAAATAAAATCTTGAATGCTTTCTAGATAAATGGACTTATTGAAATGAAAGAGTTCAAATCACATTTTCATGATTCAACAATGAGTTAGATCTCACCCATCGTCCTGGAGTTGTAGTCGACTGTGGCCATTGTTGATTGTCCTGTCAAAACAGTTTTTGAATTGGATTTCTTTCATGAAATTCAAATGATAAACACTTACCCTTGATGTGAAGTCCTTCAACCGTCCAAAACCTTATATGTTGCAGCACTTTCAAAGTCATTAGAGAATCTCATTTTCAGTTCAAGAAATATCATTTGGTCATCATCAAAATATATAAGGCATGATACAAGAGGAGGGGGTTCAACAATCTCCCCCTTTTTGATGATGACAAAATGCTATTAGAATGTCATTCCATCTTCAATTGAAACCTCATTTGCATTAATCATTTCAACATGAGCCAATTCATTTCTCATACAGGGCAACATAATATGTAAGATTGATTAGCATTGCACACTGTTTTGCCGACAACAAGTGGAAGGAAGGCAAGTCTGAAATGCATTTAACAATATGCCATCGCTAAAATGCAATGTCTGATGAACTGAAATGCAACTAAGTGAACTGAAATGCAAAAACTGAAATGCAACTAAGTGAACTGAAATGCAAAAACTGAAATGAGATGCAACACACGCATGCATACACACAATACATATAATAGCTGAGATAGTCTTTCTCCCCCTTTGGCAACATCAAAAAGGAGGGGGTGAAACAAGGATAAGAATTATGCCATAATGAAGAGAAATAGGCTAATCGACATCCTCGTCATCAACCGGAGTAGAAGAGCCCGGTGGACACCTAATACACTCCGAAAGATCGGCTAGCAGTTGGGCTTGGTTGGCAAAGGCGTCAGTGACAGAGCGAGAATGCTCCTGATGGGAAAGTTTCAGATCGCGTAGATCACGTTGCAACGCTGTCATCGTCTCCCCATACTCGTCCAACCGGTCATCAATGGTGTCCAATCGGTCCATGAGAAGCTGAACCGCCTCAGAAGGCATGTCAGCAGCAAACTGTGGTGGCGACAGATCGGCCTGTGCATCATCTTCATCGTCTTCAGCTGAACTAGCATCATGGGCAGCACTCTTTAAGGTGCGAATCAGAATACCATCATGTAGCTCATATCCCATATTGTGGCAGATGGAGTGGATAGTAAAGATATCTGCTTCCCTGATGTCTTGAGATGGTTCTTTTGACAGATTTATATCCAAACAAGCAAATATAGCAGATAATGCGGCAGCATAAGGAAGAGTACGGTGCTTGTGCTTCATGCTTGTGCACATATGTGCTAAGAAAATAGCCGGAAAGTGAACCGGAATTCCACCCATAAGGCAATAAAATAGGATTGTGATTCTCGGTTACTTTGTCATGACCGCCTCCTCTAGGCAACAAAATCGTAGTGATCATGCGGTGCAAAATATGCTGTACGGGAGGAAAGTGGTTGGCATTTAAGCCAGCAAGTAATCGACCTCCACGATCTTCACCGGTCATCATTTGATACACTACATCATCCGGAACAACTAAATCTCCAAATGTGAAACCTTCAGTCGGAAGATGGAAAACCATTCCCAAAAATTCAGTGGTGAGAATTATTTACTGTCCATTAACCGTAGTGGTCGGATGCTCCCCGGACAAAATAAGATTGCCATAAAACTGATTTACCAACCGTGGATATGTGCGGTGATACTCAGACATAAAAGAATCCAGGTTAGGCTGACTGCATAATATATCAACGAGACTCGAAAGATGGCGGTTCAAGTTGATAAATGATACCACACGAGGGTGTAACACCTTCCTATCCAGAACTTTGCTTGAGGGCGCCGAATCGCGCTCATTAGCAGTCGGTCGTCCATGACGTGCCGGGGCCGCACTTGACTCTCCTCGGCTGCGAGGGATGCGCTTCTTGGGGGCAATCTAAACACAAACCAAAAGAATCCATAGATGGGGAAGGATCTCGATGGTTTGACTAAGGGAGCATGCTAAGATGTGAAGCTAGGATCCTCCACAAGCATCAAGAACATACCTCAAGAATGGAGATAGCAAGGGATCGACGCCTTGAGCTCCAAGAAGGCAGGCGCGCGCGGATGCCACCGGGAGAGCCGCGCTAGGGCTTGGAGGGTGAAGAGCCAAGAGAGGATTTTGGGGCTTGGAAGGAGTGGTGGCAAGGCTAGAAGGAGGGAAAAATTGTTTTTATAGCCTTAGGAAGGTCCACCTTAAGGGTGGAACCAAGTAGAAGGCGGCTAGGGCACCAAAAGGGGCCACCCGTCGGTTTGGGTCGACCCTTAGGGTCGACCCCTGGTTCGGGTCCCCCGTGCGCCCGAACCGGCACCGCGAGGGTCGACCCTTTGGGTCGACCCTTCTTCTGGGTCTGCGAGGGTCGACCCTTGGGGTCGACCCGTTCCCTGTTTTGCAGCCAAAAAGAGTGCTGAGTGTCAATAAGTGTTCGGCTCGAGTCCCCAAGTGAAAAGCACATGAATTCAAGGAATTGTGAGTAAAATGATGGGATTTAATTCATTGGGGAAGTGCAGTCGAAGTGTGGATATATGCTAGACGCGTAGAGTCCTTGTGATCCGGATTTTTGACTTTGAGCAGATTAGCTCTTCTCTTGGCAATGTGTATAAGTCAAAGGTGATTTCGGCCATAGAAATTTCAAGCAACAGTGTGTATTTACAGTATACATAGAAAGCATGCAGGAACACACAAGGAAAAGTTTTTGTTTCTTTTTTTATTTCACACAGTATTATGCAAGTGCATGACAAGGAATTAATTAAATGCTCAGTATTTGATGCAATGACATGTAATGCAGTGACCTAATTATGCATTGATGCACATCACTGTTATTCAGACTTTTCTATCCTACAAACCCCTAGTTCTCTTCTCAAAGATGTGAACCTATCTTCACTAAGAGGTTTGGTGAAAATGTCGGCAATTTTTCGATCTGTTTCAATGAAACTGATATCAATGTCACCCTTGCTCACATGATCTCGAATGAAATGATGCCTAATTTCAATATGCTTAGTGCGAGAGTGATGAACTGGGTTTTTAGACAGGTTTATGGCTGATGTGTTATCACAAAGAATTGAGGTGTTTTTAAAGGATATGCCATAATCAATTATTTGCTGTTGGATCCATAACACCTGGGCAACACAACTACCGACAGCCACATACTCGGCTTCGGCCGTTGATAATGCCACTGAATTTTGTTTCTTGGAGGCCCATGAGACCACGCATCCTCCAAGAAACTGGCAATACCCACTGGTGCTTTTCTGATCTATTTTACAGCCCGCGTAATCAGCATCAGAATATGCAACTAGGTCAACAAAAGAATTACGCGGAAACCACAATCCCAAGTTAACTGAACCAGCAATGTATCTAAAAATTCGTTTTACAGCTGACATATGTGATTATTTAGGATTTGATTGAAATCTTGCACACAAGCAAACTGCAAACTGAATGTCAGGCCTGCTGGCAGTTAAATACAATATTGAACCTATCATACTTCTAAAGAGTTTCTGGTCCACTGATTTACCTGTCTCATCTTGATCTATTTTCATTAAAGTTGACATTGGTGTTGGTTGAGGTTTTGTTGATGCCAAATTGAACTTTTTCAGCAACTCTATTGCATACTTCTTTTGATGAATGAACAACCCATCTACCGTTTGATTGATCATGCACGGGGTGCCTGTTTCAACCCGTAAAGTGCCTTGTCCAGCTTGTACACATGGTCTATATGCTTTGTGTCTTCAAACCCCGGTGGTTGCTCCACATACACGTCCTCCTGGATATAGCCATTCAAAAATGCACTCTTAACATCCATTTGAAATAATTTGATATTATGACAACATGCAAATGCTAAGAGAACCCTCACTGCCTCAAGTCTTACTACTGGAGCAAAAGACTCATCAAAGTCAACTCCTAATTCTTGGCTATAGCCCTTGGCTACTAGCCTGGCCTTGTTCCTAATTACCACTCCTTGATCATTTGTTTTATTTCGAAACACCCATTTGGTTCCGATCACGGAGTGATTCTTAGGAAATGGTACGAGAAACCACACTTTGTTCCTTTGGAACTGGTGTAGTTCTTCTTGCATGGCCATGATCTATGACTCATCTTTCAAGGCCTCTTCAATGGAGTGAGGTTCAGATTGAGAGAGCAAGGCTAATAAATCATGAGTTTCAACTTCCCTGAAGGAGGCTCGTGTCCTTATCCCTTCTTGTACATTACCCAATACATTCTCCGGCGGATGGTCCTTTGCAAATGTCCATTGTATTGGTAGCTCCTGTTCAAGTTGAGTTTCCTGATTTTCATCCTCTTCTTTTGGTTCTTCCTCTTCTTATTTTTCTGAATTTTCTTCCTTCTTCTTGATATTGTCATCTATCAACTCATCATCCTGCAAGATAGATTTTTCATCAGTTCTAGATGGAGATGATTCATCAATAATAACATGTGGGCTTTCTTCAACTACGAGAGTTCTCAAGTTATACACTCGATATGCTCTCGAATTGAGAGAGTACCCAAGCAATATGCCTTTGTCACTTTTGGGATCAAATTTAGCCAAGTCATTCTTACCATTGTTATGAATGTAGCATATTGAGCCAAACGGTCTCAAGTATGAAATGTTTGGCTTCTTACCTCGGTATAGCTCATACGAAGTTTTCTTCAACAATGGTCTTACCATGGCTCGATTTATGATGTAGCAGGCCGTGTTCACTGCTTCACCCCAAAAGTACCTCGGTATTTTATTCTCGTTCAGCATGGTTCTTGCCATCTCAACTAGCGTTCGGTTCTTCCTTTCCACAACTCTATTTTGTTCCGGAGTTCTTGGTGTGGAGAAGTCATGCATATAGCCTTGAGCCCTGCAAAAATTGCTGAACTCATGGTTATCAAATTCTCGGCCGTGATCACTCCGCACAGCTTTGATGCAATACCCTTTATCATTTTGAAAAAATCTGCAAAATGCTTCAAATTCTGTCAGAGCATCATTTTTATGAGAGAGGAAATACACCCAACAGAATCTTGAATAATCATCCACAATCACAAATCCATATAGTTTACCACCCAAGCTGTGAGTTCTACTTGGTCCGAAGAGATCAATGTGGATGAGTTCAAGAGGCCTTGATGTGGTCACATCTTGTTTGGACTTGAATGATGTCCTTGTTTGTTTGCCCATGCTGCAAGCTCCACAAACTCCATCATCGACGGCCTTCAACTTGGGCAATCCAATTACCAAATCATTTCTTTATAATTTCAGCAATACATTGAAACTAGCATGCCCAAGCCGGCGATGCCAGAGCCAAGCATCATCATTGTTCCTTACAATTAAACATAAATTCTCATGAGAGGAATCATTCAAGTCTATCATATAAACATTGTTATACCTAAAACCAATGAACTTTATCTCATGAGTATTCCTATTCAAAACAGTGCAGTGGTTAGAATCAAAAATCACATTGCATCCCTTATCACAAAGTTGGCTTATGCTTAAGAGATTATGTTGCAAACCCTTCACAAGCAATACATTTTCAATGGTATGATTTTGATTCTTACCTATCTTACCTTCTCCGATGATTTTACCTTTGTCCTTACCACCGAATGCTACCGTCCCACCATCCTTTTCATGCAGGTCCACAAACCATTCCTTGTTTCCCGTCATATGCCGAGAGCAGCCACTGTCCAAATATCATTTGTTCCTTTGAGCTCTCGAGTAGACCTGCAATTCAACCAAAGTTCTTATGGAGATTTTGGTACCCAAGCTAGCTTGGGTCCATGATGGTTAGAGGCATGATGCATATATGATCTATTTCTGAATCCAACAGAATTTTTTTCATCATATTTCAGAATTCTACAGTCATACATATCATGACCCATTTTTCCACAATAGAAACAGGTGATGGCTCTATCTCTTTTTCTCCTTCTACCAACATTTGAAAAGGAGTTATGCATATGTTTCTTTGATTTGAAGGATGCTGAACTTATGGGTGCCCAATGGGTTGTCTGAGCTTTTGATTTTTCAAGGATGGCAAGGGCATCCTTTAGCTCTTTTATTTGAGCCATTTGAGATTGGCTTTGTTCTTCAGCCTTTATTTTGGCTTTATTGCAAGCAATGCTTTCAAGCTTTTCTTGTTCCATATCATTTTTCAATTCTTCATGTATTTTTAGAAACGTAGATTGTTCTTCTCTCATGCATGAAATCTCTTCTTCAAACAGTTCAACTTTGGATGCTAGAATTTCATTTTCATGCTTCATGTTTTCATTTTCTGATTTTAAAGCATGGCACTCTTCACATGATTTTTTAGCATGCACAAAATGATCAAATTTCTTTTTCAAATTTCTATTTTCAGATTTGAATCTTTTACATTTTTCATATAAAGATTCATATGCAATTTGCCATTGTTCACAAGTGAGAGTTTCTGGTTCAGAATCTACCTTATCTCCTTAGTCATCATTTGCCATGAGACATAGATTCTGGACTAGTTCATCTAGTCCATCTTCATTTCTGGATTCCTCCTGATCTTCGTCGCTCCATGTGGCCACCATGGCCTTGGGCTTTCTGAACTTGCCTTTCTTCACCTTCTTGATGAGATCGGGGCACTCACCCCGCATATGGCCGGGTTTCTTGCATTCATAGCAAGTCACTTCTTCTTTCCTGCTACTTTCTCCTCTGTTTGGTCCTTGCCTTCTTGGTCCCTTTCTGAACTGACCACCAAAGTTTCTTGTTCTTCTGACGAACCTTCTTGCACTTTCTGTGATCATGGCAACTAATTCCTCATCTTCAGTGTTGCCAATTGAATCATTTTCACTGCCCTCTGAATCGTGTGGATTCACCTTTAGGGCCATTGTGGTGACAGCTTTCTTTTTCTTGTGATCCTCCTCGCTCCTTTTGATGTTTATCTCGTAAGTCATCAATGAGCCAATTAACTCGTCCAGAGTTAAAGTGCTTAGATCCTTGGAGTCTTCAATTACAGTGGCCTTTGTATGCCACTGTGGAGAAAGGGATCTTAGGACTTTTCGGACGAGTTCCTTGTTGGAATATTCCTTGCCAAGTCCCTTTAGTCCATTGGTAATTTCTGTTAGCCTTGCAAACATATCAGAAATTGATTCTTCTGGCTTCATTACCAACAGCTCGTAGTCCCGAACTAAGAGGTTGGCCTTTGTTTCCTTGACTTCCGATGTTCCTTCATATATAAGCCGCAGCTTATTCCACATCTCCTGCGCAGAGGAACACGTAGATATTCGTGAGTATTCGTTAGAATGAACAGCACATTGAATTATATTCATAGCCTTAAAATTCGTTGAACACTTCTCTATATCTTCTTCATCCCACTCATTTTCATTTTCAGATAAAACATATAGACCCTTACTTATGACACGCCATACATCGTAATCCTGGGCACGTAGGAAAACATACATTCTGTTTTTCCAATATGGGTAGTTTGATCCATCAAAGAACGGAGGTCTTTGAATGGAATGCCCTTCGGGCATCATCCCTTTGTTTGCCATATGAACGGGATCAAACTCTGCGACCGTGTGGTCGAGACTAAACAGAGACCAGGGCTCTGATACCAATTGTTGAGTCCCAAATGTGGCAATCAAGAGGGGAGGGGTGAATTGATTGGCTAATAAAATTTTGCTTCCCTTAAGAAAACGATGCTGATTAAACAAACAACCACTAATTCTCGCACGAACAAGATCACACTTGTGAATGCGTGCGGAATGTGTTTGAAAAGCTGGTGTAGTGATCTCTCAACTAACCGTGAAGCCCACTCGACAGGAATCGGAAAATCCATAACACAAGAGACACACGAATTTTTAGGTGGTTCGGTTACACAGCCATGTCCCCTACGTCCACCCCTCACACTTGAGGATTAAAGCTTCACTATCGAGTGAATCACACACACACACACACACACACACACACACACACACACACACACACACACACACACACACACACACACACACACACACACACACACACACACACACACACACACACGGCTTCTGATCTGGTAGCCAAAAATGCACAAGCGCACATACACACACGCACGTTCATGTTTCCGAACACGAACACCACACACACGAATCTGAAGTTTATGATTACACAAATATTCAAGATCAAGCTAAATGATTTAGAATGAGAAGTTTAGAAGATGATTTATCATGATCGGAGCTCCCCCTATCACTTCAGCGAATTTCGTCGAACACTTGGTGCAGCCCGTTGAATGTTCTTGACGATTATGCTCGGAAGAGGTACGATCTTGATCTCCACGCAGCCAACCAGCAGGATGTCGATTTGGAGGCTTGAATCCCTCTTCTTTTCTTCCCTATCACGGACACTACAAGGTAGAAGAAGGGCTGTGGCTGCTGGTTGCGACCTGCATCACAAAGTTAGAGCAAAAACCCAATTTCAGGAAGATACGAATTCTACTTAGGGTTTTCATCTCAATGAGATAATATATAGCCCCAAGGGCGGTCAAGGGGCGTCTAAGAGACAAGATCCGCACATCAAGGAGTGGTTTAGGGACAGCCACACAAGTGTAGTTTGACAGCCAGCTCGCATGGACAAGAGTCCACATTCACGGCGCCGCCCAGACCAGAAAGGGTCGACCCTTGGGGTCGACCCTCGGGGGCATGGGTCGACCCTTGGGGTCGACCCTTTCAGTTGGGCTAAAAGGACCGACGGGTTTTTTTAATTTTGTGCCAGGGGTCGACCCTTGGGGTCGACCCTTGAAGCTGGGGGTCGACCCTTAGGGTCGACCCTTTCAGCAGGGGTTAAGGACCCTTGCTAAGCTACACCGATTGGCTTGGGGATCGACCCGATGGGTCGTCCCACGCTCCACAACAATCACAACCATATTTCTAAGTCCAAGAACACATCTAGATGCTTTATGATGGTTTATTAAAATAAACATGATTAGCATGAAACATAAACCATTTGGCAAAAATAAAATCTTGAATGCTTTCTAGATAAATGGACTTATTGAAATGAAAGAGTTCAAATCACATTTTCATGATACAACAATGAGTTAGATCTCACCCATCGTCCTGGAGTTGTAGTCGACTGTGGCCATTGTTGATTGTCCTGTCAAAACAGTTTTTGAATTGGATTTCTTTCATGAAATTCAAATGATAAAAACTTACCCTTGATGTGAAGTCCTTCAACCATCCAAAACCTTATATGTTGCAGCACTTTCAAAGTCATTAGAGAATCTCATTTTCAGTTCAAGAAATATCATTTGGTCATCATCAAAATATATAAGGCATGATACAAGAGGAGGGGGTTCAACATTGCATTTCATGTAACATGTAATTACTTAAAGTAAGCTAGCTCTTGAGATATAATCCCTACTGAGCGTTCGCTCACATAGTGTTTTTATCTTATTTTTCAGGTAAGTCTGAGGACGAAACTCTTTCGGATGGGGAAAGTCAAGAGTGATGAGATTAGAGCTACTCCAACTATCCAAGCATCTACTAGTCTTACATTTTCTATTTTCTTGAGTCTTCCATTGTATTTTTACTTTATTTGAGTCCCAGTATTTTCTTTAAGAGGTTGTAATAGAATACTTGAAGGTTTTGATGAAATAAAGGATTTGGTTATTTTACTCTTGTGCACTCTGTCTTTGTGTCGAATACACTAACGCTTTGATTGACATGATCGATATAAATTCGCCACGTCTCCGGGTTCCTTCCGCGCTCGGGGCGTGACACAGAGTCAAGGGGTTTTAACAGTTGTTGGCTAACGAAGCGGGCTTGACTATATAGTTGTTGCCAGGAAGTGATATCATTCAGGGCTAAGATGCACCTAAGCTCGGGCGTGGCGTTAGAAATAACCATCTTGATTTGTTCACCCTCCGGGATATGCCCTGGAACTTGCGCGGCTAGGCGACGCCAGTGGTCGGCAAACGTGGGGAATTCCTCATCGGGCTTCATCTTCTCTTGGGCCAAATCTACCATGGAGTACTTGGGCCCCACCTGTTGTTGGTACTGCTGAATAAATCTTGCTTGGACGGCTTGAAAATTCACTACTTGCTCTCGCGGCAATGAAAAGAACCAATCATGAGCTGGGCCCTCTAACGACAGACCAAACAGATAAGCCATTAAACGTTGGTCATTCTAGAACTGGGTCGACTCATACAAGAACTCCTTCAAATGTACGTAGGGGTCACCGACTCCACCATAGCGACGATAAGCCAGAATTTGTGAACGTGGTGGAAACTGAAGACCTTGAAAGGCAAACGGGACATCCAAAGAAGTTTGGGGATTAATTCGACACTGCAATTCATCAAGCTGGCGTTGGGCTTGAGCGATCATCTCCTCGGTGGGAAGAGTCCGAGAAGAATGTGGACCAGCCAGAGCAAGAGAGTGAAAGTTTAGACCAGGATGATGATAGGCCGAATAAAGGGACTCAGCCTGAGAAGAAGGAAAGCCCATTCCAGGAGTAGAGGGATATATGGGCCTGGAAGGATCATGTATGTGGGAATGAGGATTGATTGGCCTAGCAATAGCACGGGCGGGATAAGAAGGCCCGTTAAAAGGAGTAGGCCCATTGAAAGAAGAGGGCCTGTGAAGAGAATAGGGCCCGTTAGAAGAATGAGGTGATGGGCCCGCATGGGAAGAGGAATCCACGGGGGGATAAGAGGATAGGGAAGATGAGGGATAAGACACAGGAGAAAAATGCTCCATGGGGGGGAAATGGGGACTTTATACAGTCAAGAATGGGAGAAAACATAAAAAGGGAAGGAACCTAACACAAATGTGACTAAATGAAGACACGCAAAGATGAACTAGTCTAAATGGGCCTAATCTGACAAAATGGTGTAAATGATGACTGCAACATACAATGGAGGGAGGAGATGAGAGAAGAATCAACCAATTAACCACCCAAGTTACGAATGATGCGCGAAAAAATTTTATAAGCTCCCCTTTAGGACCTTAGTGGATTAATTAATAATGAATTCACTCGACCGCAAGGTACCTAACCAGGGTAGGAATGGAAAACCGACTGACTCTAAGGGACTCTCCCTCTCTCGCGGATACAAACCCTAGGCTGGGGGTGGTACGGTACAACCTGTCCGGCGTCCGTGTGGGAATCCACGGCTCACGGGGACTTACGGAGGTCCTCGGTAAGGTCACCTAGTCGGCTCCAAGGAGTATGGAGACGAGAGGAAACCCTACCTCGGTAGGAATGCAACTACTATGGATAGGATGCATGAATCCTATGCGCACCGGAGTGCATGCAAAGTCTAACCTAAAACTAGCAATCGATGACCAAACAAAAATGTGAAAAGTATGACAACAAGCATGCAAACAAATAATGACAATAAGGGGAGATCACTAACAGCACCAAGCTAGTATAATATGATATGAAATGATAATCAACATGGAGGCTCGGGTGCACTGTAGCACAACATGGACGGTCTACGGGAGACCGTGCATAGTGGTCGGCGGTCTATGGAGGACCGTTCAACAGTAGGGGGTAATACAAACTAAGAAGACAGAAACTGAGGTGAACAGACAGGGACAGGGTGAACACAGTGGCCGTACCTGGATGCACGGTCTGCCGAGAGGCCGTGGGTCCTCCGAAACGGACCTGAAACAACCGCAGAATGTCAGTACAGACCACCAATATAAAGACAGAGACGTACCTGAGCCATAGGGATGAACGGCCTGTATCAAGCCGTGAAACTGTTGCACGGCGTGAGATAAACTGCTGAAGATAGCAGGCTCGCAGAGTAATCAATGATGGTGATCAGGGAAGAACGGCTTCTTCAGCACCACTCATGAGGATGGATGGTTCTGTAGAAACCGTTCAAGTGCCAGGAGACAGAAACAAGGGGAACTCGAAAACAACCTGAAACAACTCAAAACACAACCTTAACAGGAACAAGAGCAGGACAGCACAACAATAACACGATGGGCATTAGGTGTCCCACCGTGATCGCCAAAAAATGGGGATGTAGATATTTATTTCCTTTACCGGCTTAAAAGTCCTTCCTATCCCTTATACTAAATCAATGTGAGAAATAAATGAAAGGTAGAAGGGGACAGAAGTGTGTGAACCTGTGTGATCGCCACCAAGATGCCAGACACGATGAACACGCCGTACCTTGGAAAGGGGGGAGGTACTCGCCTTAGAATCAGCGCTGCAAGGACGTACGGCTCCGAGGGGTCTGCCTATGTAGACGCACGGCCGCACGACAGACCGCCTGAAGGAGCTGAAGAGGAGTGCGGGATGAGGAATGATGGGCGGATGAACGACTCTAATTCAACCGCAGGATGAAAAGGACGGTCCACGTGTGGCCGCACTTCACCTTGAACGGACGATTTGAAACTGCACAAAACCACCACGCCGTAAGTTGCAAGAGTCCGAACCTCTACCCTTTACGGTCGGCCAGAAAGAGTAGGCCTCGCGCTAGTGTGTTGCTGACCTGCAAAATCACGTATAGAACACAAAGAAAAACCCAGATTAGAATTATGAAGTGTAGTAAATGCTAGAACGGAAAGAAATGAACATAACCAAAAGGAATGGGGGATACCTGGGGGGTTTTAAACCCCTAGGGGCGTCAAAAACATAGGAGGGTGTGTGTGAATGATGTATGAGAGTAAAAAAACCTAGGGGAAACGTGGAAGAAGCGATGCATGCAAACAAACAAGAACAATGGGACTAAATGAAACAATGACTCAAAACAGAATACTCCCTGAACCGGAGGCCTGTGTGGACGTAGAAGGCCTCCCTCCCTGGTGGTAGGTCGCTCAACGATTCGGCAGGGCTTCACCGTCGACCAAAAATCCCCCCCCTTCAAAGGTAGCCTTTAGGGTCTATTTATAGAGCACCCAAATGCTAACCCCGAAATTAGGGTTTTAAGGCATTTTTAGGCTGGGATTATTAAATAAAAGATGAAGAAAATTCAATTATCTTTCATCTGGAAGAAACATCACTGAAAATGGTTAAGGATTCGCAGACAAATCATCGGAGAAAGTTGGGAGAAAAGCCACGAATGGATAGAAGAAAGTCTTAACCACTTCCTGGTTCGATAGACCGCACAACTAGATGAGCGGTCATAAAGGGGCCGTTCCTACCTGTCGGTGAAAAATCTAATAAGAAAATAAGGTCAAATTATCCACTGAACCAACCGAAGAAATTGATGTTGGACTCTCATAAATGAACGGTTATTGTACAGCCGTTCAGCATAAGAGCGGCTAAATCATGACCGCACCAGCCCTGTCGGTGATAAATCACAAATAAGAAGATAAATAGGTAATTATCTGAACTGGCGTTAGGACGCTTGAGAGATAGACGGCTTAGTATATACCGCACAATGGCCTTATGTGGCTAAACCTATGCCGTATATATGCTTGTCGGTGATAATTCAGAAAATTAACTAAAACACCCATTAAATGTTTGGACGGCCCAGTATCAACCGCACAGGGGTTGAACGGCTGGTGGTTGACCGTACATGTATATGGGCGCTTAAAATTTATAGAAAAGCTCAATCAACCAAAATCAAGGCTCATTAAGCTCTGAATCAACTTGGACCTAGCCAGAGAGGGAGGCTGCTCATAAAATTGGCCCAAAACGTGCCAGCAAACAGCCCAACGAGTAACGGCCAACTCGAGGCATCAATAAATGGGAGTAAAAGAAATGACTCAACTTATCGACAAAAAATCGGTGTCAACACACGCTAAACAGCGCTAAATAGTAAAGCAGGAAGAACATAAGCAATAGCAGTAACTACAACAGTAAAGCTGTAAAAAGTAGGAGTAATCGAGAGTAAGAACAACTAAAGGAAAGAGTAAATCCGTACTAACCAGAAACACAGCCGCCAACCAAACCACGGCTCCCTAAGCTACTCCATATGGCAACAGAAAGGCGAACCCTGATCTCACAAAGTCAAGCGTTACCTATCCGTCGACAAAGCACAAGCTCCATAGCTGAAGCCTACCAAAACAGGCAAAAGCCCTATAAAATTCCTACACAGTCAAAGCCTACCGTGAAATTACAGAAGAATCTCGAACACCGCACCACAGATTCACGCCTATCGGCGAACTCTGCCAAGTACAGCATAACCGAGACAAATACCACGACAAAAGAAAAGCACTCCGTCACATCCTGAAGAGAGCAAAACCATCTCGCACAGTGCCAATACAGCATGCACAAGACCACGAACGGAAACAAAGCGACAAACAAGCGCAAAATCGATGCCAGCTGCAGACTGTACTGGACCTTAAGGACTCTGAATACTGTAATATCTCGAATTCCCATATATCTCACACACAACAGAGCTCTGATACCAACTGTGACGACCCAGGCTCTGGATACCGGGTAAACCCGATAACACTTGGATCCTGCGAGGCCTCCCAAGAGTGGTAAAGCACCGAAGGGATAAAAGGAGTGTGTGTGGTGTACATTGAAGTCCCAGATAAAGCAGTAAGCAATTAATATTTCATTGATCAGGTTTGCTAAAGTAGCAAAAATAAAATTACTTTTTCAATTAATAATTTAAATTAACAGAGTCTAGTCCAAATAAAGACAAGTACAGTCTGACAGAAAGGAAAATGTACACTGAAATCGGGGGAAGCCCGACGGAAAGAACGCTGGCAATGCTGGCAACAACGAACTAACGCACCGTGCCATGAACCACGAGGAAGAAGAAGACGACACCTGAAAAGCAGGGGTGAGCCTCGTGTCACTGGCTCAGTTGGGGTCACGCGGATCCCCACTGGAAACAATGCAGTAACACGCTAAACAGCACTAAACAGTAAAGCAGGAATAACAGAAGCAACAGTAGTAACTACAACAGTAAAGCTGTAAAAAGCTGGAGTAAGCGAGAGTAAGAACAACTAAAGGAAAGAGTAAAGCCGTACGAACCAGAAACACGGCTGCCGACCAAACCACGGCTCCTTAAGCTACTCCATACGGCAACAGAAAGGCGAACCCTCATCTCACAAAGTCAGGCGTTACCTATCCGTCGACAAAGCACAAGCTCCTACCAAACAGGCAAAAGCCCTATAAAAGACCTACACAGTCAAAGCCACGAACATACACAACTAGATCGTGGTGTACGTTACACAAGACTGGACCGCGGGTGAAGTCAAGAACAGACTACCCGACCAGTCACGTCAAACATGACGAGAACCAGTCACGAAGCACAAGTCACGTGATGAGAAGCACGAGAGTCGCGAGAGTCATGCGTCAAGTAACAAGAGCACCTCCTCACTAGAAGAACAGCCAGATGCGTCCACTGACGTCTTACACTACGCCACAAGTATCTGCACAAGCCTAGATCGCGGCCAGCGAGACATATAACAGAACTGAGTGCAAGGAACAACAGTAACGAGTGACTAGTCAGGGTCACGCCCGTCGGCGCTCGTCCAAACGCCCCTGACCACGTGTGCACACACAAGCTCAATGCCTTGAGCCAGGTCTCTAGCTAGCTTTCTCCCCCAGTAGGATTCTACTGTAAGGCAAGGGAGCCCACGGAAACTAGCTTACAAACCGTATGTCGGGAACTGCCCCGCCACCACTCCCAGGTGGGACGACACTGGAACGTGCCGTCGGGCAACGACTAGTGGAGGCTCACTAGACACAACGACTTCAAAACACTAGTACTGAAGTACAAACATGCTATGCATGCACTGTCGCACGTACTACTAAGCACCAGACACAGGGTAGCATACCAGACTGCCACCAGACTCAGGACAGACAACTAGACCTGCTGATACAATGATCCTTGAGTCATAAGACTCGGGGTCAAGATCATCGCACATAGCGGTGACAAGCCGCCAATCGGTCTAATCCTAAACCAAATTACGAGAAAACACTGATAAAGGAAACGACATAGGATCACCTGATCCATGCCTCCCCACAACACAAGCCACGGAGAGCGGAGGAATCACCAAGACCCTCGACGCACGTGGGCATGCAAACTGATGTAAGACAGTACCTCACGGTGTCCAAAACCATGTCTCGATCCATACCGGATCACCGAGACATCCACGAATTACATGTCAACCACTGGATCACACCGGGTTGACCAGACACCAATAATGACTCTGAAAGCAGCACGGAACACTACTCAATATAATGGCACTCCTTGGCCACCCTACAACGTGCTCATCGCCCTCATAGGACATCCAAGACATCCACGGGACTACGGGCAAACCACAAGGTAAGGCCAAGACAAATGGAGGCCAAACATCAGGAAAACAGGACAAGGGGAAGCAAACGGTCACCTGCCTGACCGCCAGGAAGACCAAGCGGTCAGCCCAAGGGCCGCTAGCCAACCAACTACAAAAACACAGGGGCATGCGGTCTATCGCAGGACCGCCAGGGAGACGGTAGCGGTCGTCTATATGACCGCTAAAATCGGTCAACCCCCGAACCGACATAAAACAGTCAAACCCCTTAGCGGTCTCCTATAGGATCGTCAAGGACAAATAGCGGTCAAGGCTAGGACCGCTAGCCCAACCGACTTAACACTATTAAATCCGATATAAACAACCGTTAGCGGTCGTCTTTCAGACTGCCACTGCCAGATTAGCGGTCTATCGCATGACCACGAATCCGATCCAACATACACCCCCCCATTAGCGGTCTATCGTACGATCGCTGACAGGGATTAGCGGTCATCCATTGAACCGCTAGCCAGAAGAAACGGTCTATCGCACGACCGTGAAGACCTAAACTGACCTACTGTTTAGAAAGCATAAACGGTCACCCAAGGACCGCTAAATGCTTGAAAACGATCTCTGGTAAGACCGCTAAATCACTACGGCGGGTAAAATAGAGGATTGGCCGATCTCGGCCGTTCCACGCCCCAATCGCTTCTAAACGAAGGGGAAACAACCCTAGATGCGATACAAACCTTCCACAGACCGGAAGGGATCCAAACAATGCATAAAACATAAGAAACGGGCGATTCTTCCGAATCGACCCTAATTGAGTCACATGGGTTCCCAGGTTTCTACCGGTCCCAAATGACAACCAATCGCAATGAAACTAGTGGAAATGGAATGCTGGCATGCCAGGGATTGAAATAAAACTAATTAGGCTAGAAATCGTCGCCGAGAAAGGCGAACTCGTCTCACACCCCCCAAGGCATACTTTACCCAAAACAAGGAAGAACCCGCTCGTTCTCGCACCGTTCGGCTCCAAATTACGAGGAAATGCAGAAGAAGAGTAGGGCATCTATCTCCCTACCTCCATCGAAGTTCTAGCGTGCCGAAGCGACTAAACCACGCCGAAATTGATCAAACGAATCAAACACGTCAGCTTTGAATCCACCGAGGGATCGTGCCATCTCCACACTCCATTCATCGCCCCATCACGCGCTTGGTCAACTCCACGACATCCCAGCTGCCTCGCCCAGCTTGCCACGGTCATGTGCCCCGCAGAGAGAGGAGAAGAGAGGAGAGAGAACGTGAGAGAGAGAAGTGACGGCGGTGAGGAGAGAGGAAGGAGAAAGAAGAAATAAGAAGAAATAGAAAATTAGGAAATTTAGCAATTTCTGTAAAATCTGATTTTTGGTCCAAAAATGCACTAATTTAGAAAAATACGGAAAAATAGTCTAAGCGATCCTCGGAAAGAATGCAACGCAACTGTAGCATCTTCGAGTCTATGAATTCAAGAATAAACTTACCACGGGGTTCCGTAACTAGTACGGGAGAAAAATTCACGCGGATCGTAAAACACAACTCAGGACCCACAAAAGTGATCCGAAACTCTCCGATAAAGATCTGAAAGACTCAGGGTCTTACAGTCCTCCCCCCCTACAAGAATTTCATCCTCGAAATTAAAGTAGCTACTAAGGAAGAAGGAGGGAAGAACAAACCCAAACATTGACGACGCTCTCCAAGCATCAGCCAACACCAATGCCTAGAACACGGCAACACAAATCACGAAAAACACAATTCAGAGGAACACTGCCAGACCACAATCACAGGTACACGCTCTGGATCTCAAGGCAAATCGATCCAAAGAACAAGCACGGCACCCAAGTGAACATAAGCCCGACACCTCCGAAACAAGGCAACGTCGCTTCTGTCTCACGAGGAAAAGTGACACGACTCATGCCACGAAAGCAGCTATCAGGAAAACACACGGCAAACACAACAAGCATTAGCTTAAATAAGGAAACACAGTCCTCAGCTGACAGCTTGACAACATCGGCTCCCGCGCCAAGAACAACAAAACTAGCACGTAGAAGGCCAACGACAGCACTGGACCACGAGCATAATCAAGTCAGTCCTTACTCAGACATTACATCTGATTCGAGTCGCATGCTAACTCTATCACGATAAAAGAGTACAGCAAAACTAACCGATAAGACCTCAGTCCACTCAATGCCAAATCAGACTCACAGGGAAATCCTCCCAAGCTGAACATGACCACCGACAAACAACAACGACAATAATAGCAGCACTTGTAGAATCCCGACTCCATTCTGAACACAGAACCACGAAACACAACTGCAAGTTGGGTCACATCAAGGCACAATTACAGCTGAACACACGGCTAACATGCACAAGCCATGCCAGGAATAGCTCACCAACAAGGACCCACAACAACAACGATGATAATCTTGGGGAACGCACCTCAAGGACCATAATCACATCCCGAGAGCACGACATCCAAGAAAAATATAAAGGAATGAAAGGGTACTCAACCAATAAACATGCCGACAGATTCCCCTAATCCTCACACATGCCAGTGCCAACAACCATAAAACCTCCAGCAACGGCACGGCAACCAACAACCTCAAGGCACAAATTGCCAAGACGAAGATCACACCAAGGAAAACAAACCACTCGGTCGGCCTGAATCTTCCAACCAAATGATCTTGAACCATGGGTTATCAGCCCACATGCTTCCGCTGCGCACTCAACACATGCACACAGGCATCAAGGATAACTTGGCATCCGCATCTCAGTACACACTCGGCGCCATCGCAACTCACAAAATCGCAGCGTACCACGCCTCGAGTACTGATCCTGCTAACAACCGATCACAAGTCGCCAAAGTGCAAACCAAGAAGAGCACTAGCTTTAGCACAAGCACAAAGGAATGCTAATCTCAGCTTATCCTCACGTCCTGGAACGATTATTGAACCTTCAAAGCACAACAACCGCCAAACATGGCACATCGAACATGGTGCACAACGGCTCCTAAACACAAAATCTGGGTCCAAAGCCAAGCAACCGTCGAACAAAGGTAAATCAGGCTCAGAATTAACACAGTCCACACTTAAGCAAACACAGGACAAAGGCTTCACCAAGATAGCACTTCCAAGGCTTACTTCGAAAAGACGCCACCAAACAAGAGGAGAAGAATCAAGCTTGATCAACAATAGCACACTAGGAAGGAAAATCCTAGGTTCACCCGAGCATTCTTCCAAACAAGGCATCTAATCGGACACCTCAACACAAGCTTAACACCTCAGGGGCTGCACAAATCTCAGACGAGGACGACCAAAGCAACATAAGAATGTGCACGGCCATCACACCAATGAGAAAATCACTAGCCACCTGAACAAATTACAGAAGAATCTCGAACACCGCACCACAGATTCACGCCTACCGGCGAACTCTGCCAAGTACAGCATAACCGAGACAAATACCACGGCAAAAGAAAAGCACTCCGTCACATCCTGAAGAGAGCGAAACCATCTCGCACAGTGCCAATACAGCATGCACAAGACCACGAACGGAAACAAAGCGACAAACAAGCGCAAAATCGATGCCAGCTGCAGACTGTACTGGACCTTAAGGACTCTGAATACAGTAATATCTCGAATTCCCATGTATCTCACACACAACAGAGCTCTGATACCAACTGTGACGACCCAGGCTCTGGATACCGGGTAAACCCGATAACACTTGGATCCTGCGAGGCCTCCCAAGAGTGGTAAAGCTTCGAAGGGATAAAAGGAGTGTGTGTGGTGTACATTGAAGTCCCAGATAAAGCAGTAAGCAATTAATATTTCATTGATCAGGTTTGCTAAAGTAGCAAAAATAAAATTACTTTTTCAATTAACAATTTAAATTATCAGAGTCTAGTCCAAATAAAGACAAGTACAGTCCGACAGAAAGGAAAATGTACACTGAAATCGGGGGAAGCCCGACAGAAAGAACGCTGGCAACAACGAACTAACGCACCGCGCCATGAACCACGAGGAAGAAGAAGACGACACCTGAAAAGCAGGGGTGAGCCTCGTGTCACTGGCTTAGTAGGGGTCACACGGATCCCCACTGGAAACAATGCAGTAACACGCTAAACAGCACTAAACAGTAAAGCAGGAATAACAGAAGCAATAGTAGTAACTACAACAGTAAAGCTGTAAAAAGCTGGAGTAAGCGAGAGTAAGAACAACTAAAGGAAAGAGTAAAGCCGTACGAACCAAAAACACGGCTGCCGACCAAACCACGGCTCCTTAAGCTACTCCATACGGCAACAGAAAGGCGAACCCTGATCTCACAAAGTCAGGCGTTACCTATCCGTCGACAAAGCACAAGCTCCTACCAAAACAGGCAAAAGCCCTATAAAAGACCTACACAGTCAAAGCCACAAACATACACAACTAGATCGTGGTGTACGTTACACAAGACTGGACCGCGGGTGAAGTCAAGAACAGACTACCCGACCAGTCACGTCAAACATGATGAGAACCAGTCACGAAGCACAAGTCACGCGATGAGAAGCACGAGAGTCTCGAGAGTCATGCGTCAAGTGACAAGAGCACCTCCTCACTAGAAGAATAGCCAGATGCGTCCACTGACGTCTTACACTGCGCCACAAGTATCTGCACACGGAAACTAGCTTACAAACTGTCTGTCGGGAACTGCCCCGCCACCACTCCCAGGTGGGACGACACTGGAACGTGCCGTCGGGCTACGACTAGTGGAGGCTCACTAGACACGATGACTTCAAAACACTAGTGCTGAAGTACAGACAGGCTATGCATGCACTGTCTCACGTACTACTAAGCACCGACACGGGGTAGCATACCAGACTGCCACAAGACTCAGGACAGACAACTAGATCTGTTGATACAACGATCCTTGAGTCACAAGACTCGGGGTCAAGATCGTCGCACATAGCGGTGACAAGCCACCAATCGGTCTAATCCTAAGCCAAATTACGAGAAAACACTGATAAAAAAAATGACATAGGATCACCTGATCCATGCCTCCCCACAACACAAGCCACCGAGAGCTGAGGAATCACCAAGACCCTCGAAGCATGTGGACACGCAAATCAAGGTAAGATAGTACCTAACGGCGTCCAAAACCATGTCTCGATCCATACCGGATCACCGAGACATCCACAAATTACATGTCAACCATTGGATCACACCGGGTTGACCAGACACCAATAATGACTCTGAAAGCAGCACTGAACACTACTCGATATAATGGCACTCCTCGACCACCCAACAACATGGTCATCGCCCTCATAGGACATCCAAGACATCCATGGGACTACGGGCAAACCACAAGGTAAGGCCAAGACAAATGGAGGCCAAACATCAGGAAAATAGGACAAGGGGAAGCAAACGGTCACCTGCCTGACCGCCAGGAAGACCAAGCGATCAGCCCAAGGGCCGCTAGCCAACCAACTACAAAAACACAGGGGCATGCGGTTTATCGCAGGACCGCCAGGGAGACGGTAGCGGCCGTCCATATGACCGCTAAAATCGGTCAACCCCCGAACCGACATAAAACAGTCAAACCCCTTAGCGGTCTCCTATAGGATCGCCAAGGACAAATAGCGGTCAAGGCTAGGACCGCTAGCCCAACTGACTTAACACTATTAAATCCGATATAAACAACCGTTAGCGGTCGTCTTTCAGACTGCCACTACCAGATTAGCGGTCTATCGCACGACCGCGAATCCGTACCAACATACACCTCCCCCTTTAGCGGTCTATCGCACGACCGTGAATCCGAACCGACATACACCTCCCCCTTTAGCGGTCTATTGTACGACCGCTGACAGGGATTAGCGATCATCCATTGAACCGCTAGACAGAAGAAACGGTCTATCGCACGACCGCGAAGACCTAAACCGACCTACTGTTCAGAAAGCATAAACGGTCACCCAAGGATCGCTAAATGCTTGAAAATGGTCTCTGGTAAGACCGCTAAATCGCTACGGCGGGTAAAATAGAGGATTGGCCGATCTCGACCGTTCCACGCCCCAATCGCTTCTAAACGAAGGGGAAATAACCCTAGATGCGATACAAACCTTCCACAGACCGGAAGGGATCCAAACAATGCATAAAACATAAGAAACGGGCGATTCTTCAGAATCGACCCTAATTGAGTCACATGGGTTCTCGGGCTTCTACCGGTCCCAAATGACAACCAATCGCAATGAAACCAGCGGAAATAGAATGCTGACATGCCATGGATTGAAATAAAACTAATTACGCTAGAAACCGTTGCGTTCTCCGATGCCGAGACGTTACCACGGTGATCAGCGTGTTTCGATGATCGCGGTGGTGTATTTTTCTATTTTTTGATATTTTCCAGAATTTCTGGATTTTCTATATAAACCCCCTCCCTTTTTCTCTCTCCCCATCTCTCATTTCTCACCCTCTCACCCTCTCTCTTCTCACGCTCTCTCCTCTCTCCCTCTCTCTCCGACGGCCGACGGGGTGGAGCGCGGGCGAGGTGGGGACAGCGCGGGCGAGGCACGGGTGAGGATGGATGAGGATCGAGGCGGTGGAGGAGCGGTGAAGCTCGACCGCGGGTTCATGGAACGGCGAGGCTTCAACGGTGTTTTCTTCGCTGATCAGCGAGCTCGGGGCGCGAAATCATTGGTGGAGGTAGGAAGATGGACCCCTAGCTCGTGCTCTTCCTTTCCCGCGAGTTTCGTAGGCCGTGGTGAGCTGAGCGAGCTAATCGGGTCGATTTGGGAAAAAACTCCATGTTTTGGGGTTGTGAGCCGATCTAGCGTTTCATTGCGTTTTTGGCCGATCCGAGGCCGTAGATGCATGCTAGGGGTCATTTGGGGGCTTCCCCCTTGTTTTCCCCCTCTCCCGTGGAGGTATGGGGGCGTGGGACTTTTTTTGGGTCGTTTCCCGCCGTAGCGTTCTCGGACGGGTGTGACGGTCCTTCCATTTGTTGGGTTCGGTGCAGTATTCAGAGGGGGGGTGAATGAATATAGCCCTTTAGAAATTTGCCCAATTAAAAACCTTCACTCAAAATAAGATTTCGCTCACTTAAAAATTGGAATGCTAACAAGACAAATTAGAACACTCATCTACTGAACCTATAAGCAGACAGTTGAGCGCCCCTATGCATTCATCTAGCGGAAGCACAAATAGAACAAAACAAACCACAATGCAAGAGGGTTTTTAGGTGGTTCGGTCCAGCAGACCTACATCCACCCCACACTCAACCCGAGTGTGGCTTCCTGCTGACTCACAGCTTGAACAGCTGGGCATCACAGCTTGCCATACATCAACTGGGCCTCACAGCTTGCCATCCGCTGAGCATTACAGCTTGCTTCCGCTGGGCAATACAGCTTAGCCATCACTGACTCACAGCTTGAACCCGCTGGGGATTACAGCTTAACCCGTCCGAGACCAAGTCTCGCCAGCTGAGGATTACAGCTTTACCTGTCCAGTGGAGACCTCCACTGCATCCGCTGACTAACAGCTTGAAGAAGGGATAAAATGATAAAATAAAAGATAGACAAAACAGCAACGGAAAGCTGAAATAATGAAGCACAAATATAGCTCTCGAAGGAGCAGTTCTGGCTTGGATTTGATCCAAAAGCCAGACAACCTCAACCTCTCTCTCTTTCTCAACTCGAGCTCTCTATCTCTCTCTTTCTCTTCTTTCTCTTCTGCTCTTCTTCTCTTTCTCTTCTCTTCTCTCTTCTTTCTTCTTCTGCTCTCTTCACTCTTCTTCTTCTCTTCTGCTGGATCGAAGTCTCTGCACTTCTGCTTTTCCTTTCTCCACTTCGATCGATCTTCATCTGAAGATGAAGACTCATATATATATAGCAGTAGCAGGAGCAGCAGCTAGGGCGTGTGCTCTCCACATCTCCCGCCCTAAAATTTCGGACCACGTGGCAACATCCAGCAGGCTGTCAGTACACGTGTCCTCATCTGGACACTGTTCTTATCCTCGGATCACGTGCCTCAACGTGCTCAGCAACTGGAATTAGATGGCGTCAACCCTCTTGCTCCAAGGAGTTGACGTAGCCTTCTGATATCTTCTTCCTACGAAACTCAAGTCAGATGCGTTGACTCCATCAGCCAGCTGCGTTAACGCATCGGCAATCCAGTGATCAAGGTCTTCGGCAGATAACCGTGCTGCGTCGACGCTGCTAATCCAGAGCGTTGACGCAGTGGTGTTCCAGAGCTGAATGTATATCAGACTCAATTGCTGCGTGGACGCTGTCTTGCAATGGCGTTGACGCACTGCAGTATTCCAGTGAGCTATAGACTCTGCCTCATTAACTACTGCGTCGACGCTGCTGTAGCATGGAGTTGACGCAGCCAGGTGAAGCTCTGAAATCCTCTTCAACTGAAGCGTGGACGCATTGAACTCCCAGCGTCAACCCTATTCTTCATTGTTGTCATCATCTGAAGACAGTGTATAGACTTTATCAGCAGCAGATGAGCAAGTGTGAGCACTGAGTGAGTGTATAGACTTTGTAAGCATTCAGCTCGTGTAATGTATATACTTCATGCAATGTACAGACTTCGTTGAGACTTCAATGAAGATAGACGATGTATAGACTTCATGACTGAGGCACGATGTAGACTCGTCCAATTTATATACTTGCTCAATGTTCAATCTTCACGAATGATGTACAGACTACCAATGTGTAGACTTGCCAAGACAAATGAACGATGTACAGACTTGAACAAGGCAAGGTCTGTACAGGCTTTGAGGTTCACAATGTATGGACTTTGGCAACCCACCGACTGTACAGACTTCCACTCAACAACGTTGTATAGACTTGGAAATCTGAACGGGAGGATGTATAGACTTGCACAAACCAAAGTATGTACAGACTTGAAAAGAAAACCAATGTATAGACTTCGTGAGCGCCTGGAGGATGTACAGACTTAATGACTGTACAGACTTGGAAGGCTCAGCGAAGGCTGTACAGACTTCAACGAAGAGATGCACAATGTACAGACATCATTCAAAGGCCAGTGTGAAGACTTCACGATGTATAGACTTTCCAAGTGAAAAGCTGTATAGACTTGAGCACAGAAGCTCTGTACAGACTTGATCAAGACAAGGCAGTCGAGTGTATAGACTTCAAGTGAAATGACGGTAAAGCCATCAGTGTATAGACTTTGAAGGCAACGTCGGTAAAGCTACCGATGTACAGACTTGGAAGTTCACATATGGATGTACAAACTTCACTTCGAGCATCTACAGTGCAGTGTGTGGACTTGAAGAGCAATGCATGACGCTGTACAGACTTTGACTCAAATATGCATGTGAGACGCTGAATAAGACGGTCCACTGTCTAGACTTTACAGTGAATGTATATGCCAATGTATATACTTGAAAGCTCGACCAGTGTACAGACTTGCCACCGATCAATGTATGGACTTGACATAAGACGCTGCATGAGACGCTGGACACTATACAGACTTGGAGACTTAGCCTATGCATAAGACGCTAAGTGAGACGGTCCAGTGTATGAACAATCCATTGTACATACTTAGCCAATGCAATGACTTCAACTAAGATGGACGATGTACACACTTAGTCTGAACCAATGTATAGACTTTCATGAGACGCTCAATAAGACGCTCAATGTACACACTTCAAGTCTAGTGTATAGACATTGCCTTAGACTCTACTATGCATGAAGACGAGTGTATAGACTTCAAGACTTGATGAACTACAGCATGAACATATCAACAGAGAAGCAATGCATAGAACAGACATCAAGCACAAACCCATTTATCACAGCATGACTTAAGCATACACATGCATTCTTCACAAATCAGACATGGCACACTCATGCAATCTCCAGATATATCAGTCATATGCATTCATGTTGCTGTCATTCAATGTGATTTTTTTATCAAAGCAATATGGTGACTCATTCATGTTGCTATCATTAAAACACCACATAATCATCAAAGCACAAGGGGCACAACAATCTCCCCCTTTTTGATGATGGCAACATGATGAGTCACACTGACTCGTCAAACTATTCTCCCCCTTTGACATAAGCAAAAAGAAGGAAATGGTTTGAGAGACAAAATGCAGCAAACAAAGACACATAATAAAATATGGTTCATTAACTATCAGCACTCCTTTAAGACAATGAAACAACACTCCCCCTATCAAGATGCAATATTAGGTATTCTCCCCTTAAAATCAGATGACCCATAACTCCCCCTGAAGCATAGGAATGAACTCTGGTTATCCAATAAATCAAGCTAAATTTTGCCATTACAAAGAATCTGAATTCTGGTTACATGAACAGAATGAAACAGAACCAGAGCTGATTGTGAAACAGGATGGAAGATTCTAACAGTGTGGATCAACTGATAATGTAAGATTAGCCATGGGTAAGGGTGAGAAATGGTCAAAGCACAATATATCTCAATGAATCAATCAATAGCAAGATTTATATTGGTCAGGCTATCTGAGAAAAGCATCATCACAACATTAAGTCTTAAGAAGATTAGACTCTTCTATCATAAGGGGTTATGAATTTGCAGCTTAACCAATCTGATTTAATTTTAATGTATACTAAAATTACCAAATTAAACTCAATACTCATATCTGAATCCAAGTTTTAATAAAAGTGAACCAAATAGTCAGATAACACTCAAAATCAATCACCTTTTATCTTACACATATGATCTCAATGACTCTTTCAAGAGTTACACAGATTAGTATTGATGTTAAACACTTTTTCCAAGAATATGAGTTGACAGACTTTTCAATATTTTATTTGAAGCACATTATATTTTTCCTGAGCAATTTACGTTGATCAACACCTTTTTACATGAGGCACAACAAGTCTTAGTTGAAGTGACCCAGTTACTCAGAGTGATAACTGTCATTGCCTCTCACTTTGAGAACAGAGTTAGCAATATGAGTATCTTTTTACATGAGAAGACACCTTGATCAGAGGCCAGACTCCCCAGTTACTCAACACCAATAAGCCATTGCTCTGTCAGGTTTTATTTCACAAAATTTTTATCAGAGATAACTATGGCACCTCATGACATGAGTTACTTTATTTCATTGATAAAGAACTCAGTTTCTCAGTGACCGAGTCATTGCTCTGAAATCACAATTATTTCATTTAATCAACATTTTTTATGTTAATGTTTAACCACATCACTCACTCTATGTATCTCTACCAAAGAGCCTTAATATCAAATTTTCAGATATCAGATGAGAGAGTTTAAGGATTACATGACACAAGTGGTTAAAGTTTATTAAACTTATCATTCAGATATTTTCAATTCATTTAACTACAAATCTGAGAATACATTAATCTTATATCAGTCTGATTCAGTGATAATTCTTAAACCTATATGATAGAAATTTCTACAATGTTCTCAGACTGAATTGCATGACATGCAGCTTAAGTTCCTCAGATCAGAAAAATATGTTTAGCTGACCAACAAATCAATAGTAGAGCCAATTCAGTCACACCAGCTGAGAAGAATGTGAAAGGTGAGTATAGGCTGGTGCAAGAGTAAATCAGCAATAGAGAAGAGCATCAGAAGAGATTTTATCATCAGACAGTAGCTGAGTCTGGAATACAGACTGATCAGCTATTTTAGAGATACTAGTAGAGAATTCGGTTGAATAGCGCATGGTCAAGAGAATGAATCAGGTTACTTAAACAAAGGGAGTTCATGAGGTGAAGAAGATATGAAATAGGAATGCTCCCCCTGTCTAAGTGCAATGAGTTTCTTTTTAGATTTTTCAAAATTTTATGATATGCACTATCCTACATATGCAGTATGCAACAATTCTAACAAGAGAGCATGATGATCAAACAACAGCAAACAAGCTCCCCCTGACAAAATGCATGATGTGCAATGAATCATTTCTTTTCGAATTTTATTTTCTTCAAATTTATGATATGCAATACACTGCTCTATATGAAAACTAGACCCATGGTACTAGGCGGAGGACTCGGTCCAAGGACCACCTCACACATGGCAGTAGTATCCAGACATACTCCATATGCCATTCAGCAATGTTCCATTTAATATACCATGATGGTCATGCAAATGACATATGCAGTGCAAAGCAATCTCATTTATTTAGTGCAAACAACAGCATGAGAAGAGCATCAAAAATCAACCAAGCAAAATAACAATTTCAAATAATGAAATTAAAACAGACAAATCAGCATTTTCAGATTATGAGATTTAAACAAAGTTCAGAACTGACCTGAAAGGTAGGATCCTGGGGTTTCATTTGAGTGCCTTGGTTTGTTAACCCCTGTTTATTCTTTGACCCAAGGCACACCTGTGACACTATGATCATTTTGATCTTGCAGGGACCCAAGCAGCTTTGGGTCCTGCATTTACCCTGACAGGTGTTCTAAATATTCCTTTTGCAGCATCATCATCAAATTCCATTAGAAAATAATCAGACATAGAGTGTCCAAAATTTCCACAATAATAACATGAAGCCACAGACTTTTTGTTTTTATTCTTCATGTTAGCAGAAACATGATGCCCATGTGCATGCACATGAGTATGAAAATTATGTGTATGAGCATGAGTATTTCTTTTATTGACATGAAAATTTTTCTTTTCATACTCAGCCAGCCTACAGTTGGCAGCTTTATGGCCTAGCTTACCACATTCAAAGCAGTAACAATTCTTTTTATGAATTCAATTTTCTTCTTATCAACAGCATTGGGAGCAGAAATTTTACAGATTTAGAATTAATTCTACTTCCCTGAGCATGCCAGCAGTCTTTGACTTTGTGGCCATGCCTCCCACATTCGAAGCACCTTGGGTGCTTACCTCTTGAGCCATTAAAACCCCATGAAGTCTAAACCAACACTCAACAGCTTTATGACCACGTTTGTTACAATTATAACAAATGATCTGTTGGTTTGAAGCAGACATGTTTCTTTTGGGGTGGTGATGATTATTTGAGAAAAAATTATCATGCATTATATCATCACTTTTCATCACACTGTAGTCATCCATATAATGACCATGCCTACCACAATAGTAGCAAGAGGCATCAGATTTCCTAGGAGCATGGTTTCTATCATATGATTTCTTAGATGCATGCGAATGAGAACAAGAAGCATCAGATTCAGCAGAGCTAACAAATTTCAGAGTATAACCAGAATTATTCTTTGCCTTCTTTGTTTGACTTTTTCTTTTCAATTTCTGATTATTCTCAACAGGTTTTGTTTGCTTTTCAATTTTCTGAGCTTTGAACTGAAATACAGATTTTGAAGGTGACTTCTGATTTTCATTTTATTTTGGGGATTGCCTTGAAGTACCAGCTACATCAGAGCCTTTCACAAAAGTGGCATATAGCTGGTTTTTAGAGATTTCCTTCACATCAGAATTACAGTTTGTTCCCCTTTTTGAATTATCATCCTTCCTTTTCACAACAGCTTTTATTTTTGTTTCAATTTTTGCAGACTTGGATGATAAGTTTTCCAGATCATGAATTTTATCTTCTAAAGATGCTATATGAAGCTCATAACTGGCTATTTCTTGTTCACTGCAATTAACACATTCATTTAGAACTTTGTTTGCAGTTTTATACTTTTCAATTTCTTGTTCCAAGTTGTTCAAGATTTTTAATTCATCATCACAGACAGCTTTTCCCTTTTCTGTGGTAAGGAGTCTTTCAGACAAGCCAGTGTTTAAACACTTTAATTTTTCAATTTCAGCTTTCAGTTCAGTATTTTCTTTCTCAAATTTTTGAGGTTGAGCTTCTTTAAAAACCGATTTCTCCTTTTCTATAGTCAGAAACCTATGTGAGAAAACAGTATTTAAAACCATCAGTTTTTTGTTTTGTTCCCTTAATTCTTTGTTTTCTTCAGATAGCTTCATGACTCCTTCATTATATTTTCGACTTCCAGAGATCAGCTCCAGCTTTTCAACTAGCTCCTCTTCTCTTTCCTCCACTTTAATTTTCTCAACCACCAAGTTTTTGTGATCCTCTTTAAGTGAGACAATTTGTTTACTCAGCCACTCATTCTCACTATAAAGATCTTCATTACGTTCTCTTAGAGCTGAGCACATATCACAGTTTGATTTAGCAGAAGAAGAGTGTGAAGCCTCCCCATTGATTTCATTTATTCTAGCCTTGAGTTCTTCAATTTCCTTTTGACCCCTAATGTTTTCAAGCCTTAGTTTGTCCATTACAGAATTAACTTCAGTCAGTTCTTGCATGCCTTTTATATGCTCATTTTTTTTATCATTCAGTTGATTCTCAATTTCTGACATTTTGTCCAAGCATGTTTGTTTTTCAATTTTTAGAGAATCATTTTGTTTCTTAAGGTTCTGAACATCTAGCATACATGCATCATAAGATTGTTTCAGATCTGGATAATTTTTACAAGGAACTTTCAAAGTTATCTGATCACATTTCTTTTTCAATCTTTTATTCTCAGATTTCAATTGTTCACATCTATTATTGAGTTCCTCATTTATATTCCATAGGTCATCAATTGAAAGTTCTCCAGATTCAGAACTTACCTCGGATGAAGTTTCATCATTAGCATTTCCCGAATCAGCCATCAAGCATTTGCTGTCATTCCTGATTAGCTTAAGTTTTTCCAAAATGTCTTTGGCAGACCTGCAGGAAGAAATGCATTCGATTAGAGATCTGTCAATTGATTCTTTTAATAAAACTACAGCTCTATTATTGACAGAGTCTTTCAGCTTATCCTTCTTGGTCCATTTGGATTTATCCTTCGACAGTTTGTATGGACCGTGAGTCATTACCTTCCACAAATCAGGATCGGTTGTGCTTACATACCGATGTAACTTTTCCAGCCATGGGCCAAGGTCATCACCTCTGAATATCGGAGGATTAGCCATCAAAGCAGATAACAAGCAGACTCAAAGCACAAAGCAATCGACAAGAAAACACCACAACCAGATAAGCACGGCAAAGCACTAACTCAGTGAAACTAAACAACGAGCACAGAAAGCACACTCTGAAATGCACCAAATACTAGCAGGATCCTCTGCAGATTGTTAGATCTGATAGATCAGAGACCCTATCTGATACCAAATGTTGGGTTCGGTGCAGTATTCAGAGGGGGGGTGAATGAATATAGCCCTTTAGAAATTTGCCCAATTAAAAACCTTCACCCAAAATAAGATTTCGCTCACTTAAAAATTGGAATGCTAACAAGACAAATTAGAACACTCATCTACTGAACCTATAAGCAGACAGTTGAGTGCCCCTATGCATTCATCTAGCGGAAGCACAAATAGAACAAAACAAACCACAAAGCAAGAGGGTTTTTAGGTGGTTCGGTCCAGCAGACCTACATCCACCCCACACTCAACCCGAGTGTGGCTTCCTGCTGACTCACAGCTTGAACAGTTGGGCATCACAGCTTGCCATACATCAGCTGGGCCTCACAGCTTGCCATCCGCTGAGCATTACAGCTTGCTTCTGCTGGGCAATACAGCTTAGCCATCGCTGACTCACAGCTTGAACCCGCTGGGGATTACAGCTTAACCCGTCCAAGACCAAGTCTCGCCAGCTGAGGATTACAGCTTTACCTGTCCAGTGGAGACCTCCACTGCATCCGCTGACTAACAGCTTGAAGAAGGGATAAAATGATAAAACAAAAGATAGACAAAACAGCAACGGAAAGCTGAAATAATGAAGCACAAATATAGCTCTCGAAGGAGCAGTTCTGGCTTGGATTTGATCCAAAAGCCAGACAACCTCAACCTCTCTCTCTTTCTCAACTCGAGCTCTCTATCTCTCTCTTTCTCTTCTTTCTCTTCTGCTCTTCTTCTCTTTCTCTTCGCTTCTCTCTTCTTTCTTCTTCTGCTCTCTTCACTCTTCTTCTTCTCTTCTGCTGGATCGAAGTCTCTGCACTTCTGCTTTTCCTTTCTCCACTTCGATCGATCTTCATCTGAAGACGAAGACTCATATATATATAGCAGCAGCAGGAGCAACAGCTAGGGCGTGTGCTCTCCACATCTCCCGCCCTAAAATTTCGGACCACGTGGCAGCATCCAGCAGGCTGTCAGTACACGTGTCCTCATCTGGACACTGTTCTTATCCTCGGATCACGTGCCTCAACGTGCTCAGCAACTGGAATTGGATGGCGTCAACCCTCTTGCTCCAAGGAGTTGACGTAGCCTTCTGATATCTTCTTCCTACGAAACTCAAGTCTGATGCGTTGACTCCATCAGCCAGCTGCGTTAACGCATCGGCAATCCAGTGATCAAGGTCTTCGGCAGATAATCGTGCTGCGTCGACGCTGCTAATCCAGAGCGTTGACGCAGTGGTGTTCCAGAGCTAAATGTATATCAGACTCAATTGCTGCGTGGACGCTGTCTTGCAATGGCGTTGACGCACTGCAGTATTCCAGTGAGCTATGGACTCTGCCTCATTAACTACTGCGTCGACGCTGCTGTAGCATGGAGTTGACGTAGCCAGGTGAAGCTCTGAAATCCTCTTCAACTGAAGCGTGGACGCATTGAACTCCCAGCGTCGACCCTGTTCTTCATTGTTGTCATCATCTGAAGACAGTGTATAGACTTTATCAGCAGCAGATGAGCAAGTGTGAGCACTGAGTGAGTGTATAGACTTTGTAAGCATTCAGCTCGTGTAATGTATATACTTCATGCAATGTACAGACTTCGTTGAGACTTCAATGAAGACAGACGATGTATAGACTTCATGACTGAGGCACGATGCAGACTCGTCCAATGTATATACTTGCTCAATGTTCAATCTTCACGAATGATGTACAGACTACCAATGTGTAGACTTGCCAAGACAAATGAACGATGTACAGACTTGAACAAGGCAAGGTCTGTACAGGCTTTGAGGTTCACAATGTATGGACTTTGGCAACCCACCGGCTGTACAGACTTCCACTCAACAACGTTGTATAGACTTGGAAATCTAAACGGGAGGATGTATAGACTTGGACAAACCAAAGTCTGTACAGACTTGAAAAGAAAACCAATGTATAGACTTCGTGAGCGCCTGGAGGATGTACAGACTTAGTGACTGTACAGACTTGGAAGGCTCAGCAAAGGCTGTACAGACTTCAACGAAGAGATGCAAAATGTACAGACATCATTCAAAGGCCAGTGTGAAGACTTCACGATGTATAGACTTTCCAAGTGAAAAGCTGTATAGACTTGAGCACAGAAGCTCTATACAGACTTGATCAAGACAAGGCAGTCGAGTGTATAGACTTCAAGTGAAACGGCAGTAAAGCCATCAGTGTATAGACTTTGAAGGCAACGTCGATAAAGCTACCGATGTACAGACTTGGAAGTTCACAGATGGATGTACAGACTTCACTTCGAGCATCTACAGTGCAGTGTGTGGACTTGAAGAGCAATGCATGACGTTGTACAGACTTTGACTCAAATATGCATGTGAGACGCTGAATAAGACGGTCCACTGTCTAGACTTTACAGTGAATGCATATGCCAATGTATATACTTGAAAGCTCGACCAGTGTACAGACTTGCCACCGACCAATGTATGGACTTGACATAAGACGCTGCATGAGACGCTGGACACTATACAGACTTGGAGACTTAGCCTATGCATAAGACGCTAAGTGAGACGGTCCAGTGTATGAACAATCCATTGTACATACTTAGCCAATGCAATGACTTCAACTAAGATGGACGATGTACACACTTAGCCTGAACCAATGTATAGACTTTCATGAGACGCTCAATGTACACACTTCAAGTCTAGTGTATAGACATTGCCTTAGACTCTACTATGCATGAAGACGAGTGTATAGACTTCAAGACTTGATGAACTACAGCATGAACATATCAACAGAGAAGCAATGCACAGAACAGACATCAAGCACAAACCCATTTATCACAGCATGACTTAAGCATACACATGCATTCTTCACAAATTAGACATGGCACACTCATGCAATCTCCAGATATATCAGTCATATGCATTCATGTTGCTGTCATTCAATGTGATTTTCTTATCAAAGCAATATGGTGACTCATTCATGTTGCTATCATTAAAACACCACATAATCATCAAAGCACAAGGGGCACAACACCATTGACCGTCACAGACTGTGACGCCCCAGGGTGGGTGCATCACAGGGCCGTTTAGCCTTCTGGTGGTCTGTGAGTGTGACGGTCCCACGATAGACCGCCACGGCGCTGTGACGCGCCTAGGTTGGACCGTCAGGGATGATCTGACTGTCGGCTTTCGGTCGTTGGTTTTGACCGTTCAAGGTCAAGGCCTGTGACGCACCAAGGCTGGCGCGTCACAGCCTTGTAACGCCCCTGTGTGGGTGCGTCAGAGCGGACGCGTTCCCACCTTGTAACGCACCAGAGTTGGTCCGTTACAGCTTGTGACGCACCGAGCGGGACGCGTCACAGTTGGTTTCATTTTGTCTTATGACGCATCAGGGCTGGCGCGTCACAGACTGTGACGCACCAGGGTTGGCGCGTCACAACCGGTTTGCACCGAGCGTCTGAAGGCCCTGTGTTGGTGCGTCAGAGTTGTTGTGACGGTCGAGGCTTGGACCGTTACAGATTGTAACGGCCCAAGGTTAGACCGTCAGGCTCTGTGTTGCGTCGAGGTGAGTTTTCGTGTACTCCGCGTTCGTTCCGCGACGTGTGGATCCCTGGTCGACCCGGTTGTGACCCAGTGGTCGACTTGCGATCTTGTGAATGCCCCAGACATCCGTGGGATTCTGTGTCCATGTTTTAAGGGTGTCACGAGGACCGTGCTACCTCGTTTAGCATGCCCGTGGGTTTGAGAGTCCGGGTGACTCCTCGCGTGTCAGGCTTTCGTGTTATGCTAGACCGAGTCACCGTGTATCGGTGGGGGTGCGATGGGGTCTCTCCCGCATGCCGTGAGTTTTCCTGGAAGATGATTCCCGAGTGGGCCATGTGTGTGGCCTTGGACTGTGAGTCCAGTTATCGGCGTGGCAGCTTGTGCGTTGCCCTGGGAATCATGCTTCTGTGCTTTCCGCGTGGGCCATTTGTGTGGCCTTGGACTGCGAGTCCAGTTGCCAGCCTGGGGCTGGAGGGTTCTCGCCTTTCCCTGAGAGTGGGATTTGGTTTGGCGGCCTGCGAGCTGCCTTGGGAGCCGTGTTTCTGCGTTTTTGCGTGGCCGAGTGTGCGGCCCGTGGACTGTGAGTCCCGTTTCTTCTCCGACTGTGGTCACCGTGCGACGGTGCTGGTACGTGGGACGGTCCCCATACTTCGTCGAGTTCGGACGTTATTTTCCGTTGACTTGAGAGTCTACTCTCTCGGTGACCCTCCACTAGTCGTAGCCCACCAGTACGCGTGTGCTGGTCTCACCCAGGAGTAGGTGTACGGGCTTACCCTGAGGACGGTTTTTAGACTGGTTATCATCGGGCCCCGCGTCTAGCAGCCAGAGTTCGGCTGAGGGGAAAACCAGTTAGAGGCCAGGCCAGGGGCGGACGGCCTGTGTGTGCACACGTGGTTGGGGGCGGTTGCACCCACGTCGATGGGCGTAACCCCAGCTAGTCACTTGCTTTGTGGTTACTTGTACGGTGTCTCAGTTTCCCACTGGGCCGGAGAAAGACACCTGAGGCGCGGACTAAGACGTCAGTGGACGCATTCGGCCTTGCTTCTAGTGGGAGGTACTCCTGTTCTGGACAGAGAGTGACAGACTGTCAGTTTCCGTGACTTCGACCTTCGGGTTTTCGGTCGTGTTGACCGTTGAGTTTCGGTTGTTTCGCCGTGGCGCGTGTGTCAGTTTTCGCGTCGTGAGACTAGTGCTAGTGGCTTTACTGAGGTCGCGTCTTGTTGTGCGGTACCCGCGACCGGATGGTCGGGGTTGCACTTTGGGCAGTGTGTCCAGGTTGGCCGTGTCCTGGGAGACAGGCCTCTACGGCGTGGTTGCCGTGGGTTTTTACTTCAGTAAGTGGTGCTAGTATGGTTCGGTAGCCCCCGACCGTGAGATCGGGGTGTGTTTCTGGTACGGTAGGAGTAGCTGTAGTGCTGAGTTTTGACCGGCCACCGGTTCGCTGTTCCTGCTGTCATTGTAGCTTTCCTTTCCGCTACCGTCGTTGTTTCCGGTTGGGGTTCCGCGGGATCCCTGCTGAGTCTCTGTTTTGGAGACTCATTCCCTACTTTTCAGGTGTGGCGGTTCTTCCTCGAGGTTCGAGAGTGCGGAGCGGAGGTTCTCAGTTGCCAGCTCGCCGGGCCGAGTGTTCACTCGGCGTGTGGTACGTTTTACTGCTTTAGACTGTACTTTCTGTTGGACTGGACTCTGTTATATCAGTAGTTGTTTATTTATTTCTGTTAATTGTTGAATTATCCTGCTTTATTTCCTATTTCTTTGTGCCTCCACACTCTTTTTAGTCCTTCCGAGCCCTCCTGGCTCGTGGGCAGCGGTTCGAGTCTCGGTTTATCGGGTCTCTCCTGGTAATCGGATTCTCGGGTCGTTACACTAGTGGCCTAATGAGACAATACAACCACAATAAAAATAAAATACATAATCAGGACGTTGAGTCTCCGAGCCACAAGCTCGGTGGTGTCGGGGCGGTGCGACGTCGGCTCCGTGTGACTGGTCCGGTGTCCCCACCATTCACCCATTACATATAATGGATCACCCATAAGTCTTTCAATGTTGCATATATTCAGCATGCAAACTCTTTGTTTCCTCTACCATGTCTTTGAGGAGAGGCGTTCTCAACTTATGATAACTAAGTGGCTTAAATCCTTGTCCAAATTACCCTACAAGTTCAAACAATATTTCAAGACTCCTCCATTTGACAACATTTAAACGAACTCCATCTTCATAAAATCATGTGACTATCTCTCTCTCATGTACCTTTTTTTTCTTTTTTCAATCTAGACTTTACACTTTTTTCCACTCCTTGCACCAACAAAACCTTCTACACACATTCTTACAAAAACATTCATTAGACCATTGATCTTGTTTTTGCTTAAAATTGAGGTTGAACCCTTTTCCTCTTGGCCGATTAAAGTCCTTGTTTGATTTCTCAACTATCTCCGCACGAAGAATCATCCTTATTTGCAGTTGTACTCTCATAACATGTGATCTTATTTTCTTATTTTTGTTCAACCAACTCAACATTTCCTCAACAATCGCTTTCGTAGTTTTTGGACATTTATTCACAATAAATGCTCCTCTTGGCTTTTGATTCCTCCATTTGTTATCGCACTACAAAGCTCACACTTTATTTTATTTTTATCATACTCATTTAGCCAATATACATACTTCCACCCAAGATCATTAGACTTGACATTCCTCTTCACTTCTATATCAGGGGTGGAACTAGATTCTTCCATGATTACCATTGCAAAAAAATTCAGAACATACCTAATTCAAATTAAAACTTAATTAAAATGCTCAATTAATAAATTAATTAAGGGGGGTGTGAGAGCTCTATCTCAATGTGTGAGAGAGAGAGAAGGGGGTGGAACTATGTCTCACTAAGAGAGAGAGAGAGAGAGAGAGAGAGAGAAGGGGGTGAGACTATGCCTTACCGAGAGAGGGAGAGAAGGGTGGGAGAGTTGTCTCACAGTCAATGTATGTGTGTGTGTGTGAAAGAGAGAGAGAGAGATGCATGTGCAAGACAGATAGAAGGGGGGGCGCTAGACTGTGTCTTGTGTGTGTGCACCGTGCATAGAGAGAGGGGGGTCGAAGCCCCACCGTGTGTGCGTCTATGTACACACACAGAGAGAGAGAGAGAGAGAGGAACATCAGCAATGGGAGACGACAGTTGTTGGCAACGAAAGGGGTTATAGATGGCGCACGTGTGGAGGGGTGGGGGTGGAGTTAATTGGATACGAAACTAATCGGATCCCGTTCTCAGTTTAGATTGGGTCAGTAGACCCAGGCGTGAAGGCGGCCACCTTGAGTCACATTTTCATAGCCCATTAAGGCATGTGGTCGCCTTGGCCGTGGAAAAGCACCTTCTTGCCTAGGCACCACGGATGGTTTGGGTGGTTTCCTCTTTGCCAATATGCCCTGGAGAGGTGAGACACACGTCGGGTGAAAGACAAGAAGAAGACAAAGACATTGTGGTAATTTTTTTGGCCTTTTAAATCTCATTAAAAGTGGTCTCATATGTGGTTCGGTGCGTGAGACGCAAGCAAAGTCAAGTCATCGCCTTCATCACTTCATGGCCAGATTAGTCCTCTACTAATGTCATGTGACTGTCACCCATTAGGTGCCTGACTTGAACTTAGTACACACATGTGGTGTGCACCAAGTATTAAGCATCTTTTTATAATTAGAAAAAAATAAAAAATAAAAAATAAAAAACTCTCTCCAAACCAAACAGGAGCATGCCAAACAGGTAACATTCAATTGAACCAACTATCTAATATATTTGGTTCGTCACCCTCCTCACTATTTAATGTAATTAATTCGTCACCATCCCCCATATTTTTAGATCCAGTTATCTCCTCCCGTTTAAAAAGAAATATCTATAAAAAAAACACGTTCACCCAGATGGTGACCATGGGCTTAAGTTCAACTTCGAGCATAAAAGATCGCGTTCTTCCCCGAAGTTTCAAAGCACGACGACTACTCGAAGCAGTGTCCGAAGGAGATCGAAGACCGCAGAGGGAGATCGCAATTCCACCATCACCGGCTACCCATCTCCGATCTCGTCGATGGTGAGTGAGATCTGGGTCTGAAGCGTTTCTACATCTCCTGTCCGCCATGGGGTCTTGATGCCCGATTTCGTTAGGGTTTATGAGTTCTGTGCGATTAGATCTCATCTGCGGGTCTCCCTTCTGTGAAATGCGCAGGCGAATTCTGCGAAGCCCATATCCAGCCCCGTATCCGAAGCGTGGTACCCGACGCTGGCGTTCCTCATGCTCGCCGTGGGCCTCGTGGTTACCGCTTCCTTCTTCATGTAAGGCCACCGCTCCTGCCGTCGTTTCCGCTTCTATTTGTTCGTTGTGTTCGATATTGCAAAAGTAGGATCTTTCAACTATTTTGATCCTACAGCCTCTGTTCCGGATGGTTGGAAGGGCGGGGGATGGATAGGGTGTTCCTTGGGATCTCATTGATTAAGCACTTCCCTGTATGACCCAACTTTTTTCACAGTCGATTATGGATATGTTCTCAAAAGAAAAAAAAGATTATGGATATGAACAGATTCTTCCTGCATGCAATCTTTGATCGATCAAAAGACAATTTGGGCATGCTTGAGCTGTTCCATCCATCGATCTTGTTCTGCCACACTCCCCTTCGTTGTTTCCTGTTCTATTAGACCCAATGCCGCAGTGGTATGGTTCACAGCCACGAAACCAATGAGTGACCTTTGGTCGATGTTTTGTATCCTTGCTCTGTTCTCGTGATATGAACCACCCGAGGAGTTCTAGCCTCTATGGGTTCTTTGGCTGAGCCCTTTTTCCAGTGACATAGCTTGTAGCAACAATGAATTGTTCCTTACATACCGTGGCAGACCTAGAATATCTTGCTAATGGGGCCAAAGGGAAAAGCATATCTGTTGCAAGGGGATTAAAGAAATCATGTATCAGATAACTTGTTAGTTAATCACATTCACAAGGTAAAGAAATTATACTTGTTAGTTATCACATTCACAAGGTGAAGAATTCTAACATTGGGATGACCTTTAACTTAATTTAAATTATTTATGTAAGTTTTTGGGGGACTATAGAACCCTGCTTTCCCACCTCCCGGCTTATGTGTGGCCTGCAGGTGGTTCATGCAGAGACAAGTGACATCTTTGATACTATTGGATTCTGAGGAATCTTCTCAGGTTAGATAATCATTGGAAGGTCCCCCATCTCCCTGCTCCAAGGGAACTTGCCTTGAAGACGTGAGCTTAACTCTAGGAGCAGCCATCCATAGGAATTTACATGCATGACGAGGTAAACGTCTTTTTCTTGATAGTGGATGGGTAAATGGTCTTAGGTCTTTAGTTGAGAATTATGTGAGTTAAATATTGATATCATTAGGATAGTCGAGAGTTGGCAATAAATGATTTTTATCTCAAATATCCTTTGCTTCCGAAGTTGTTAGTATAGATACTAAGTGTGAGAGGATGAAGGAGATCATATTGGTGGGAGCTCGAGTTGTTATAACTGATTTTGGGTAGTTAGACAACTCAAATCTTCCCTAATTACTCTGTTTTTAACCCACTAGGGACCTCCAATTTGGAGCTTTTGATTGGGAGCCAAAACATAACTAAAAACACACAAATGACTTCTAACGCCTAATGGCTATCCTCAAAATTACTGGACAAAGGTTGCATCTGGTAACACCGAACTCAAATATGAAATCTGAGATTCACATCTTTTCTTTTCCTGCCTTTTTCCTTATTTTGTAGTTCTTTTTTTTTTGTTGGGGGAGGTGTTGAATGTCACACCTTAAATCTGAGAATTATTAACAAAAAGGTCCTGAAGTTAACAGTGTTAAGTGAAGCAGGCTATTTGATAATTTCAAAAATGACATCTGAATGCCTGCCATGTTTACAATTCTATCCTTCTATTTGATAATAACATTTTACAAATACAAGTTTATCTCCTTTCATTTAATAATTTATCTAGTCATCATCATCATCATCATCAGAGCCTTATCCCAATTATTTGGGGTCGGCTACATGAATCATGTTCCGCCAAAAACTTCTATCAAGTGTTATATTCATATTTAAACTCAAGAAACTAATGCCCTTCCCGATAACATCGCACCATCTCATTTTAGGCCTTCCTTGAGCTTGTTTTCTAGCATCCACTAAGATTCGGTCATATCTTTTAACCGGCGCCGAGTTAGGGCGACGAAGCACATGTCCAAACCACCTGAGTCTATTTTCTCTCATTTTACTATCAATTGGGGCTATCCCTAAATCTTTATAGATGCACTCATTGCTGATCTTATCTTTCTTAGTCTTGTCACACATCTATCTCAGCATCCTCATCTCTGCTACACACATTTTTTAAATGTGTTCCTTTCGTACTGCCCAACACTCGTTGCCATATAACAAAGTAGGTCTCACAGTCGTTCTATAAAACCTCCCTTTGAGTTTCACAGGCATACGACGATCACAGAGGACTCCTGATGCGCTTCTCCATTTTAACCAGCCTGTCTTAATCCTATGTGTAACGTCGTCATAAATCTCTCCATTCTCTTGTATGATAGACCCTAGGTATTGAAAGCTACTACTATTCGGAATGTTATGTCCATCAATTAGAACCATATCTTCCTTTATCACTCTCCCATTACTAAAATTACAATGTATAAACTCTGACTTGCTCCTACTAATTTTAAAACTTTTAGACTCCAAGGCAAGTCTCCAACGTTCTAACTTAGCATTTAAAGCATCAATACTCTCATCAATTAAGACAATATCATCTGCAAATAACATACACCAACGGATATCCTCATGCAATTATTTTGTTACTCCATCCATAACTAAGACAAAGAGATACGGACTTAGTGCAGAATTTTGATGCAAACCTAAAGAAATTAGAAATTCACCAGTCTCTCCAACAATAGTTCGAACACTAGTAATAGCACCGTCGTACATATCCTTAAGAGACTCCTTTCTTTCTAATTAATCTAGTGGAAAGTATTAATATTTTTAGTACATAAATATATCATTCAAAATGTATTAAAATGAAATATTAAGATATTACTTCTGATATTCTCTTGTTATGAATCGTAAAGTTTTTTTTTGAAAAGTGGATGGTACCATTGATGTATTGCGAAAAGATAGAGAATGAAAGTACAAGTATAGGCTGTGCAAAAGCATAGTCAAAACCAAAAGCCTATACACCAAAATGCACACAAAGAGAGTGTGGCTCTATCTAGCCCCCCAAGCAACCAAAAAGAGGCGAAGTGAGGGAATTTACATTACAAAGATTAACGGCCCATTCCCTCACTCTATTACAAATGAAGGAAACAAGAACTTCCTCAGGCCGGGACTCTTTCCTGAAGATCTTGTTGTTTCGTTCCCCTCACAAGGTCCAAAATGTAGACTGAAGAATGAGCCACCAAATTGTCCGGTCACTCCTAAGGGGCCAACACCTACCCCAATTCTTCAGCAAGGAGTGAGCCTCACGAAACAAGCTGATGCCACCACTAGTCCTCCTGGCCAACTCAGACCATACCTCCTGTGAGAAAGGGCAGCCCACAAAGAGGTGGTCTAATGTCTCAAAATCTTGACCACATAGGCAGCAGAGCGGGTCATTGGCAGGGAGGAGTCGAAGCAATCTGTCCCTGGTTGGCAGTCTCCCATGAGAGATCCTCCACACAAGAAGTTTCACCTTCAACGGGGTTTCCACACCTACTTATGAAGGTTGTGGCGAAGGCCACCATTAGCAATGATCTCATAGGCTGATCTCACGAAAATACTATTCTTCTCCCACCTCCAAACCCAAAGATCCTCTACATCAGGCTGAGGATGGTATGGAAGGAGGAAGGAAAGCAACTCCTGAAGCAGCATCATCTCCTCAAGAGAGAGATTCCTCCTGAAGGTCGGCTCCTAAGTACCCTCAGGGGGGAGGGGGTCAAAGGCTTGGGAGACAGAACAAAGAGGATGCGTTGCGATCTCAAAAAGACTTGGGAACATCGTGGCTAGGGAGGCCTCCCCGCACTACCTATCCTTCCAGAAGAGGCTGATGTCTCCTCTCCCCAAATGAACACGAACTCCAAAAGAGCGCACATCCCTACACGACAAGGATGGCAGTTTCGGTTTCGGACCTCGTCTCGACCGGGTCCGAAATCGAAACAGTATCGATTTCGATTTCGATTTCGGCCTGAAACATAATAAAATAATATTTTTTTAGAGGAGAGTTGGTGTCCGATTTCGCCTGGTTTCGGGCGTATGGTTTCGGATCGTCCAGGTCCAAAATCGATATATTTCGGCCGAAACTGCCATCCATGCTACACGAGTGGATGCCTCTCCATAAAGGAGAAGTCTTGTATAGGGGAGACAGTGCTAAGTCCCACATTATCCTCCTGAAAAAGTATCTCTACCTGATCAGCTGTGCCCACAGTCCCTCCTCTCCAAGCCCCAGCCTCCAAAGCCATTTACACGAGAGAGCCAAGTTGAATTGTCTGACTTGCTTGAGCCCAAGCCCGCCTTGTGCCTTGCTAGTACATAATCGGCCCCAAGGTATACCATGCCAACCCCGACACCCCCCTTCACTACTATGCCAGAAGAAGCAACACTAGATTGAGTCAAGCTTCCTCCCCACATAGGAATCTAGAACATGGAAAGGAAATAAGTAGGGAGGCTATCCAAAATCGATCTGCATAACACCAATCTCCCCCTATAAGATAAAGCTCTAGCCTTCCACCCTGTCAGTCGGGACTCATACCTCTGAATGATGGGAAGCCCAATCAGCACACCGAAGAGCACCAGGTGTAAGAGGGAGTCTCAAGTAGGAAAACTAGAGCTCACCGATCTTACCACCCAGTACGTGAGCCGCCCTAGAGATCGCCCTATCCTCCAAGTTCACCCCCACCAGAAGGTTTTTGTGGAAGTTAACTCTGAGATCAATGACCTCCTCCAGAAGCTCCAACAGAAGCGTTGCCATAAAAATTTGTTGCTCCCCCTCCGCCAGGAACAAAATGGTGTCGTCGGCATACTGCAAATGCGTGACAGGTGGGATCCCTCTGCCTGCTTGGAAGCCTGTGATTAAACCAGTTGCCTCAGCTCTCAACCAAACCCTACTCAGCACACTAGCCACCAGAACAAAGAGAAGAGGAGACAAAGGGTCTCCTTGGCGAAACCCCTGACTGTTGTGAAACCACGGGGACTGCTTCCCATTAATGAGGACCGCACATGACATCGAAGAGATAGAAGCTCTGACCTAGCCAATCCACTTCTCGCCAAAGCTCATCCGCTCCAATACGTGGAAGAGACACTGCCAGCTTACCCTATCGTAAGCTTTCTCAAAGTCCAGCTTGAGGACCACCCTCGACTTCTTCTGGTTCTTCATAGCAAAGATACACTCATGTGCCACCAGGAAGTTATCCAAAATATGTCTGCCCCTAATAAAATCTCCTTGAAAATGACTGACCATCCTATCTATCACAGAGACCAACCTCCCTACAAGCACCTTAGTGATGATTTTATATGTGCCATTCAGAAGGCTGATAGGCCTGAATCCCTAAAGTCTTGCGCACCAGGCTTCTTAGGGATGAGAACTAGAAGGGTTTTATTAATACCTCCCAAGTGAGCCCTACCCTCCTGAAACTCTCTCACAGCTGCAAGAAGGTCGCCCTTGATGATGTTCCAGCAATTCTGAAAGAAGGTTAGCGGAAAGCCATCCGGCCTAGGAGCCCAATCACCTGTAAGGGTGAAGACGGCCCAACGGACCTCTTCCTCGGAGAACGACTAGGATAAAACCTCCCTCTCATCCTGAGAAAGGCTGGGGAGAAGGTCTGCTGCAATCCCCCGACGGTGGGCCTCAGTCTCTGAGAAGAGCGAGGAGTAGAATAGTCTCGCCTGGTCTCTGATGTCCTCTTCTGCCGTGAAAGTAAGATCTCCCACCTTGACGCAAGAGATGGAATTAACCCTTCTTCTCCTCGACGCAATGCGCTGAAAGTAGGTCGTATTCTTGTCCCCTTCTTTGATCCACCTATCTCTCGATCTTTGTTTCCAATAAATCTCCTCTTTTGCAATGATCTTATCAAACTGCTGCCTCAAGGAATCTCGAGGTGTCCTGTCTTCATCATCTAGAACCCTTGCTTCCTCCAAGCAGTCAAGACCCTCAAGCTGTTGAATAATCCTCTCCTTCGCTACATGGTTGGCAGTTTCGGCCAAAACTGATACGTTTTGGCCTAAACGCATTAGTTTTGGACATAATCGAAACAAAACTGGGCCTACTCACTGTAGCAGGTCCGAAACTTTTTTAAAAATTTTTTTATTGTTTCGGGCGGATTCGGTTTCGCCTGGTTTCTTGCGTTTCAGCCCGATATCGCCCGAAATCGGGCGAAACGGATGCAAACTCCCCTTAAGAGGGGAGTTTGATTCCCCACCATACCCCTCAGATCTCAAATCTGAGGGGTGCTGCCTGTCAAGAGAGGTGAGGAGCTTAGGGGGGAGCTTGGGAGGGGCTTTTGTTGCCGGGAGGAGAGCTTGCTGCCGCCGCGCCGTTTCTTGCTGTGTAGAGTGCGTAGCTGCTGCCACCGCCGTCGTTTAAAGCTTCCGTGCAAAGATTCCTCAAGGAGGATGTAAGTTTCTGTATTTTTTTCTTTCATTGATAGTTTTTCTGTTCTAGGCAAGGTTATGTTAAATTCTATTAGTTTTTATATGTAAATTATGATAAATATCAAAATTAGGGTGTAATTAGCAATTTAAATTTGGGACTGTTGTCTAATTAGGTCATCATCATCAGAGCCTTATCCCAATTATTTGGGGTCGATTACATGAAGTTTAGCATCAATTGAAGCTTAATTAAGCTTCATTGAATACTTTAGGGTGGGAGCATACTACGAATTTAATTACACGCTGGATAATTAGAGTAAATCTCCAAATTAAGGCTTAATTAACGATTTAAATTTGGGACTTTTGTCTAATTAGGTAAGTTTAACGTCAATTGAAACTTAATTAAACTTCATTGAATACTTTAGGGTGGGAGCATGCTGCAAATTTAATTACACGTCGGGTAATTAGGGTAAATCTCTAAAGTAGGGTCTAATTAACGATTTAAATTTGGGACTTTTGTCTAATTAGGTAAGTTTAGCGTCAATTGAAGCTTAATTAAGTTTCATTGAGGACTTTAGGGCGGGAGCACAGTATTAATTGTATTACACGTAGGATAATTAGGGTAAATCCCCAAGTTAAGACCTAATTAGCGATTTAAATTTGGGGGTTTTATGTAATTTGATAAATTTAGTGTCAATTGAAGCTCAATTAAGTTTCATTGAATGTTTTAGGGCGGGAGCATGCTGGTAATTGCATTTAATGAAGTTTAATTAGATAAAATCCCCAAATGTAATAAGTAGCGGTTAAAAATTGGGGCTTTTGTCTAATTACCTCAATTCAACGTAATTTGAAGCTCAATTGAGCTTCATTGTATTTTTTCATTGTATTTACAACCATTTGTCTTTGACTGTCTTAATGCAACATCATGGCTAGATGTGAACAAAGTCAGGAGCATCAAGGGCAAGACGATCTGGGGTGGGCTCACCTCACGTTACTTGATGCTGGAAGAAGAAAAGTTAAATGTAATTATGATGGTAAGGAGATATATGGCGGAATTACTAGAGGAAAGCAACATTTGGCAGGGATAAGAGGAGAGGTCAAGCAATGCGACATATGTCCCCCCGACAGGTGGCAGAGGAAATGCATAAGTGCCTGCTGGGCAAAAAAGACATGATGCAACGAAGGGCTGCAGATCAAGCTGAAATTGTTGAAGAGATTTTAAGCAGAAGGGGAAGGAGGGATGATGATGAGGAGGAGGAAGGCACTGAGGATTCAGATCCAGAGCTGACCGAAGCAGTAGAGCGTGAACAAGCGGCTTGAAAGGGAAAAGCACCGATAGGTTCAGGGACCTGCTCCAGTACAGCTGGTGTAACACGACGTCCTGGCACTGGTGTAGTCCCGCAGAGAGTAGCTCTCATGGACTGCTATCTGCACAGAAGGCAAAGTGCTAATCAGCAAAAAATCAAGCAAGTATTGAGAGGGGTCAAAAAATCAGTTGCAGTTGCAGGGCATGCATTTAAAAATATTTGCAAATGATTTTTCCATGCAGGTGTGCCTGCACATGCAGCTGAATCTGAATACTGGCAGCTTATACTTGATGCCATAGCAGATGCTGGCCCTGGCTTGAAGGCCCTATCACGTCGAGACATGTACGGGCGTGGCCTCGAGGGAGAGGTTAAGGAGCTTCATCAGTGGGTTGAAAGCTTCAAGTATATTTGGATGGAGAGAGGATACACCATTATGTGTGATGGCTGGACTGGTATCACGAAGAAGTACATGATCAACTTTCTAGTTTATTCCATCGAAGATACGATACTTGTGAAATCAGTTGATACATCAAATTATGAAAAGAATGCAAATTATTTATTTTATTTGATGGATGACATGGTAGAACAAAGTGGAGAGGTACATGTTGTGCAAGTAGTCACCGATAATGAAGTCAGTTACAAGGTTACAGGGAGGAAGTTGAAGCAAAAGCGCAAGCATTTATATTGGCTCTCGTGCAGCACATTGTCTGGATTTGATACTTGAAGACATTGGGAAGGAAAAAATGTGAAGAAGACAATCGAGAGACCACAGAAAATCACTCAGTACATTTATGGCCATCCTAGGATCTTGAACATGTTCAGAGAGCATGTAAGTGGGGGCCGAGATATCATCCGTGCATGACCAACAAGATTTGCTTTGAATTTCATTTCTTTGGAGTCCTTGCACAGGTATAAGAATGAGCTCGGTACATTTATGTTCATATATACATATCCAATGTTGATGTTCAGATGGATTATTTGGATGTGTGCTACATCGTGGGAGACAGCAAATTTTAGAACAGGGTCTCACGTTACATGAAAATAGTCGCACCTCTGGTGAAGGTCGTAAGAATGATGGATGGCGATGAGAAGAATGATATGGGATATTTGTATGAGGCCATAGACCGTGTCAAGTTAGAGTTGCAGAAATCTCTTCCCAGAGAGTATGCAAAGTGGTGGAAAATTGTTGACAACAAATGGGACAACATATTACACCATGAATTGCATATAGCTGGTGAGCCCATACTTGTGTTGATATAAACTTTATTATTTTTTAGGTTAATTTATATTTTACATTTATTTAATTATACACAAATACATGTTATTTCCTCAACCCTCGATTTATGTACAATGTCAATGCCAACGTTGATCGCGAGATGCTTCAAGGCACCTTAACAGTCATTGGTCATTTATCGAGGAGTGAGGACACCAGAAAAGAGGCTTCAAGCCGAGGTACAGGTTGGCCTTTATTGATTTTATCAATAAGAGGAAAAGAATTTACTTAATTACTAATGTTAATTGTTACTTTATCCTTATAGATGAACAGTTATAGATTGAGAACTAGGACATATTCTGACTCACAATTGCAATACTTTGTGAGAAGAGTGAGCCCAGGTCATAGTTGTCAAGGCGACCAAGGCGAGCTTGGGGTCCTCGAGTGCCTAAGCGGCGCTTAGGCATTAAGTTCATAAAAAAATATCATTAATACATATGTAATTTTTTATATAAAAATTAATCATGATTATTACAAATATGGGAAATAACACTAGTGTGAACATAGAAATAAAAATTAATAGAAATGACATTGCACTAAAATATCAAAATTTATTTTGAGATAAAATTAACAATAAAAATTGGACTTTCAGAATGAATAAAATACTAATATGATGTTTGTCAATTTCTTCCAAAAATATGCAAATCATACTCGAAACAATATACATATAATATAAAGCAGATACCAAAAGAAAAAGATATCTCCCATTATCACATACAATCAATAATAAAGTAAACAAACACATAAATAGGGAAGTACCATAGATGACCATTGTAAAAAGAAATAAGACATACAAAATTAAAATTAAAATTTAAAATATTTAATTAAATAATGAAGACAGAAGGGGGCCGCCTAGGCGTCGCTTTGGGTGCCTAGGCCGCCAAAGCGGCGCCTTGGCCTGCCTTTGTTCAGCCCAATAAGGCGTGGGCTCGTCTTGTTCTCAAAAAATCGCCTTCCCGCCTAGGCGCCTAGGCGGGTGCCTTGACAACTATGGCCTAGGTATATTAAATCTTTGTGCTTAAATTGAGTCAATATGTATTAGTACATCATGGAGAATTCAGGCGGACGCCTTGACAACTATGGCCCAGGTATATTAAATCTTTGTGCTTAAATTGAGTCAATATGTATTAGTACATCATAGAGAATTCATCTTTATTTACATCTTATATTTATTTATTTATAGTTGGTGAAACAACTGACTGGCGGATAATGGTGAACAATAGAGATTTAGGCAGTAATGCATTGGCTTTCATTGTAATTAGGGTGCTTAGTCAAACAACACCAGCAAGTCAATATGAAAGAAATTGGAGCACGTTTAGCTTTATACACTCAAAGGTTCGCAATCAACTAAAGGCTGAACGATTAGAAATTTTAGTTTATTGTCACTACAACATGAGACTGAGAATAAAGAACATGAAGTTCAGACAACAACTGAGTGGCAAACGCGTCGCAGAGGATATAACTCCAGAAATTGATGTGGACGCATTATTTGATGATGACAATCCCTTGCACTTTTGGGTTGAGGTACGAGCGCAGGTTGATGAGTCTGTTTTTGATGATGATAACAGAACATGGGCAGAGGGTATATTAGATGAAGATGAGTCAAGGGATCCATAATTCAGAGAATCAACCAAGAGGCCAAGAGTGACCCATGCACATTAGAGAGAGGACCCAGTTTTGTTTGTTCACGACACTGAGCAGCAACCTGAGATTAAGTCGGGTAGATACTCAAAATCAAATAGCAGGTTGGTCACTCCTAGAATAGTCAAGTCACCTCCATCCTTAAGAAGAAGTACAGCAGTGCACGAGATGACTGAGAGGACTAGTGCTACTGCTCAAAAGGACCTGGCAATTGAGCAGTTGAAGTAAGTTTATGTGAGACATGTCACGGGAAAAAGGATTGCTTTCAAAGGTGAAGGATAAAGTCACACCAAAAGAACAAAAAACAGAGCTAAAGGCTAGAAGACGATTGGTTTCTTATGGTTCTAATGATGATGATGATGATGATGCACCAAGTGATGATCCCAGTGTAGCTGCAGGTGCTATTATTAGCGGTGGCATGTATGCACCTACTTCCCCCTTTCACGCTGACACGGGCAGAGGATATAGTCATAGTGAAGGAGGATATGATACACAGAGTCAATATGGACATCCAACAGGTTATGGAGGTGGCCAACACGAAGCAGGTATGTATGGGTGGGGTCATCGGCCAGAATTTTAATTTCATCCAGTTCCAGCTAGTAGTAGTTATGGGTCAACATCCTCTTCTAATCCTCAAGGTTCTGCTTCTTATGTTGATTCTGGATTCCAATCAAGCAAATAACTTTTATAGTCCAAGAGGGATCCAAAGAGGGATACAGGATTTGGCTGCATCATTGTTTGGTTACAGTGAATATACAGAATATATGCAGCCTTTTTATGAGTATCAACAGTATAAGCAAGACGATGAGGGAGAAGATTCTTTCAGCTATTATCCATATTAGTGCATCATTATTTGGGTAGGGATCATTTAATTTCAGTAACATTTACTGTGCTTGTAATGTTTATTGTATTGCTTGAACTTACTCCATGCTTAATATGTACTCGAGAATATTAGTTCAACATGTCCAATGTCTGCTTCTAACACTTGATCTAATTTAGTCACACTCAAATATAGGTCCAATGATTTTTTTTTATTTTTTTAAAATTTTTCTATATTTTTCTGAATTTTTTTGAATGTTTTGAACATGTTTTGGTCAGTTTCGGCCGAAATCGAAATCGAAACTGATACGTATCGGTTTCAGTCCCGACTGAAACTGAGACCGAAACCGATACCGCCATCCTTACTTCGCTATCCTTCCAGACAAGGATTTTCCAGCTCCCCAAGCCTGAAGGGCCTACGTAGTATGCTTCAACCTTCTAACAAAAGTACCCATGGCCGAGGAGCCCACAGCCTAGGCAGACCACGCCGCAGAGATAGTGGATATAAAGTCAGCCTCTCTGAACCAAAATTGTTCGAGCCTGAACAAGTGATTCCTATCAAACAACCTGCTAGTCTTTAAGAGGATAGACTTGTGGTTGGAGATAAATCTCGTTAAAAGAACCACCTGCACATGAGGGAAGTGATATTCCCGGTCAACAGAGACCAAGAATCTGTCCAACTTAGAGCAAGAGGCCTCTGTTCTCAAGTTGGACCAGGTGAAAGACCCACGAGCCATGCCCAGGTCTACCAGGGCCGCCTCCTAGATGAAATCTGAGAAATCCTCCATGTCGCCACAGAAGGTATCACCACCGGACCTTTCCCACAATAATACCGAACTTGTTTAAATCGTAACTACTTAAAAATGATTATAAATACGAAGGTGATGATATTCTATTATAGAATATAAAATCTTGTTCAATAAAAAACAAGGCATCAAATACAATGTACTCTCAGACCGATGACCATTTTATGTACTAAGTTGCTTCTTCTCTATAGATTTTGTTTATGAGGTCTTCAATGTCTGTGTCAAGGAATCATTCAACAGTAACACGTCAAAAAATGTTTGTAAATAAGGAACATATGCAGTACAGAGGACCATAGAACACCAAATGACTTTCTACTGCAGACATTATGGAAACAAATGGAGGGAGGAGGAGGACGAGGAGAAAAAACATGGGAGAGGGGAGATGAAGTGTCTGGTTGAAATGGAAGTTCAAACCCTTTCGTGCCTATTTTGATACATGGAAGAGTTAGTTTCATGAGCGCATTTTTGTTAGTTAACCAGATCTTGACTTTCCTCTTAAGCATTAAGCTTTACTTCGGAGCTCCGTGCTCAAGAGGAGATTCAGTCATTTTAGACCACTTAAGGTACATATTTCATTGTTTTATAGAAATAGGGGTCCATCTGACTGCTTCAGACATAAGAGCCCAATTAAGAATTAACAAACACAACCTAAAACCTGTGGAAGCCAAAAGTGCTTCTAATTAGAGGCTGCACCAAATATGGCCTAAGGCCTATGAAGTAGACTTGGAAACATACTTGATAACCTTTCATTCTCTTTTTGGAAGACCAAGAGTAAACCAACAAACCCAAGATCAAAGCCTGAATCACCAGTAGCTCGAGCCGCGGGCAGGCCAAACATCTCTTGGATAGTGGGTCCCCCAGCCTGGCGAAGTCCGTGAGGTTGGAACTCACATGAACCCTGGGTTGGCATCCACCCTACATTTATGTTCACTGGTGGGATTTGATACCACAACCTCACAGTTTCCCTCACAGTGCTTATCCAACCGTTCCACCCCTGAGGGACAAATACATGATAATCTTGGATGGTTAGTAGCATGGTTTACCGACTCAGTCTGAGTCGGGCCGACTCGTACGAGTCGACTTGTATCTGGACTGGACTGAGTCGGCCGAATCAGCCCAAGTCAGGCAGAGTCAGCCCAATCCAACCCATATCTGGGTCAGACTGAGTCAATCGAGTGTGTCGAGCCTGCCAACCTTGGTCTGTAGAAAAAGAGAGAGCTTACATAGAATGAGAGGAGGGAAACCCAGGTACCAGAAGTTGGATCGGCTCGCTCGGAGACGTGTATCATCAACCTCCCTTTCTGTGCTGCTCAATGGAGAAAAGTTTTTCTGTCTCCCAGGAGGAATAAACTGTACGTTTTTCAGTGTTTTAACCCTCCTTTGTTAATGTGGTGGTGATTGCTTAAAGCATATTTGTGTTTTAGAACAGACAAAGAAGTGGTTTGCGACATAATTTCTCTCCCCGTATTGAAGGATCATTGTCTCAATTCTACCACACAGATGACACATTTCAAGGGGAATGTTATATAGACAGGGATAGGCAGGATGTCTGTTACCTGTTCTGAATAAATTTCAATATGGATGGGATTGAAACAGTGTTGAATGTGCAGAAGAAGAGTCCAATGTAGATGCTGAAGTTTTGGTATGAAACATCAACCAGTTAAGAAAAAATGTATTTCCCTCCTCATCCAACAGTACTAAGCTCTAATTTGTTGCTTCTGGTGGACAGATTAGAGATCAAAATTATTGCTTGGGTGACAGATTTGAGATAGAATTATCTGGGTAAAAAGATACTTCATGAATTTGTTTCGTAGAGAATCACTATTGAGAAGTTAAGTTTCATCCACGAGGTGGCCCTTTGTTAAAATGTGTTTGCACTCCTACAGGTTGTTTTATGCAGTCTTGAGAAGCCTGAAGGCCTATAGTCTTGCCATCCTACTGACACCAAATTACTGAAAACTTAGACATGAGCAAATTCTTAAGAAACATCTACTAGGACCCCTACCACCATATTGGGAGACTGTTTTTTTACTCCACCGTCCCCTTATGTGCTGATCATTTCTGGTCCCTAGCCCTATAGTAATAGGATTTGCACTCTTGCCATTGCTGCCAACTATCATTACTCTGACTCAGTAAGGTTCAGATGCAGATTGATGAGACTTGTGGGTCAGTTCTGAATGTGCTACTTGGGACTTGAAACACTTGATGATGCTTATGCTGATCATCAATCATCAGCGCCAGTGAGGTCACAGCTGGAAACTGATCAGACTTGTCAATTTGGATGTGCTACTTGGGACTTCAAAGTTGGAAAACAAAGTCATGCTTATTGACAATAATAATTCTAGTGTGACAAACGGATAATAGGAACTGCTTCAAACACTTGAGCTGGTACTTGCGCCAACTATCGTCACTGTGTGTCAGTAAGGTCTCAGCTGCAAATTGAACGGACTTATGAGTCAGTTCTGGGACTGTTTCTTGGGACTTCAAAAATGGAAATGAACTATCGGCACAGTTTGAGAAACCTGTATTAGGAAGTGCTTCAAACATTCAAGAGTCACCTTTCAACTCCCTTTTGTCAGCTGCGTAAAATACAATGCCAACTGTGGGTTGTTAGTCCAACAAGTTGAACTTACGATAACTTGCACCTATATTTTTTATGCTTTAATATGAGATCTTCCATATTCATGAGGTATAGGGACTGCTGATGTACAACGTCCTTGATCTCTCTCTCTCTCTCATACTTGGCAGCTATGAGGCTACATCATCTAAGCGCAACCGGAGTCTTTCCAAGGAGCTTGTGGCTGGGGCAGCGGCATCCGTTTTCTTGGTATGTCAATAATTCGCGGTTTTTTGTATGGAATTTCATGGTCGTTGGTGGAGAGATTAATTCTGCTGCTTAGGCCGAAAGTTTTTTTTTTGGGTTCTCTAAAATGCAGGGTTTTGGATCGTTGTTCTTGATGCTTGCAACTGGAGTTTACGTCTGACTGGGAGACGTATCATCTCTTTCATGAGCTGTTCTGATCGGAAGCACATGTTTTGACTACTTTGTTATTCTTACTCTGAGACCTTAGTTTCCTTAGTGAAATTTGGGAGCCCTTCAGTATGACATGTTCGAGCTTCATCTTGTTTCTAACATAATTCGATTGGCTTTTGCTTCAAAAAAAATTCTCACAAATCAAACGAAACCGAATTGTGAACAACTCCATTAGCCAAAGGTGGGCATTGTCTCAGTTGTATCAGACGTTGCCAGAGAAATGCATGTCGAGTGCCAACGAAAAGTGAAGATATAAAAACATGCTTCTGAATTGATCAGATAAAGCCTACGCAAATTTCATGAACTTACACCACTCAAGATAAGATCGTCTATGATTGAGAATTTTTATGTAAATTTATTTGCTTTGTCGTGGCCACAAACTGGAACCACCAGACCAAAATTTCCGTGACTTTGACAAGAAGAGGCCGATGTTTAAGAACTACATGACCTCCCCATCTTATGAAAAAGGTTACTGAAAGCTAGATACCCTTCCCTTCACTTACAGTTGGGAGTGTGTCACTTGAGATCAGATAAGATTATGGTCTCGTTTGAAAATTCAATAAGATTACGATTTTTTTTATAAATTTTTAGAGTGAAAATAATTTAATGAAAAAGAATTTTTGAGAGATTATAAAAAGTGAAAAATTTTCACTATATCTCTCTTGTTAAAAAGTTAGATTATAATTTTTAAATAATCTGACGTGATATTTAAACATTTGATATAATTTTGAATGGATGAAGATTTTTAGATCATAATCTATGATTTATTGAGTTCTCGAACGCGCCCTAATACCTTTAATTCATCTCTCTCACATGAATATTCTATCCAACTTCAAATAATATAATTATCAAATTAAAGATATAAAACCTTAGGAATAACTCACCGTGGACTCACCTCGAGTTATCTTATCTTAACATGTTATCAAAGTTGCCTAACATAAAAAAAAATCTATGACATCAATTTTAAAAAAATCAGAGAAAGCAAAAAAAAAATTCACTTTAAAATCACAACTTTCAAAATCTCATTTTGATTTTCAATTAGTACCTAACACACTCTTGGCCTCATTCTTGACACAACCAAGAAGAATGTGCCACGCAGTAAAACGGTGAAACAAGCAAAAACTACCTTTATTCTGATATATGAAACACAACGTGACCCTTTATTCTACCTGAACTGTCTTACTTCAAGTATGGGGCTCGCCGGTGTGGAGAGAACTCGATCGGGCTCAGAACTCGGCCACGGGGACGTCGTCCTCCCCCGGCGGCGCCAGCCCCCATTCGCCGTCCTCCCGCATCACCATCCCCTTGTTCTTCTCCACCCACCACGACTCCGGCACCAGGCACTCCTCCTTCAGGAACCCGCACGACTTGTTCACCAGCGCCACGCTCCTCGGCAGCGCCAGGTCGAACCCGCCGCCGTCCCCCTTCCACCCCGCCACCACATGCAGCAGCGCCTGCAGGTTGTGCCAGTCGCTGGGGTTCTTGGAATCCTTCAGGTACGGCGAAGTTCTGGTGTCCACCACCAGCTCCACGCCGGCCGACTCGTAGCCCAGCGCCCCGCCGGGATACCTTGGGATGAGGTCGATGACGTTCCTGACGTGGAGCACCCGCAGGCTGGGCAGCCGCCGCAGCCGGCCGACGAAGGCGGCGTCGCCCACCTGGGGGCTCCCGAATACCACCGCGCACACGGGGAACTCGGGCCGGTCCCCAACCTTGGAGAGGCCGTTCTCGACGACGTCGAAGGCGCTCAGGGTGGCGAGGCAGGCGCCGAGGCTGTGGCCGACCAGGGTGATGCTGAGGTCTTCGTCCCTGTGGAGGTCGACAAGCTCCCGGAGGCTGGCGCGGAGCTGGTCCCTGGCGCTCTTCTTGGTGAAGGGGGATCTGGGGTCGGTGGAGGTGTAGATGGTGTGCCAGCCCTTCATGACCTTGGGGTGGTCGTGGGCCTCCCGGCCGGCGGCGCCGCCAGGGACGTGGACGTGGTGGAGCACCGTGTCGTACCTGTCGTGCCTGTTTGAACGTTCCAACTCATCACAATTAAATGATGGTGAGATAGAAGGGAGATGAGCTAGGATTGAACAAGACAGAGAGCCAGGACATGGCAAGCAGGGTCTGCTCATGCCATCTATGATCTATGTGCAGCCAATGGGTACCAGTGAGAATGCTGGTGGGGTGCTTCCTTCGCCAGCGGCGGCTCCACCGACACCAGCTCCGGCTTCAGGACATCCACCCACTCCAGGCTGCGGATGGTGCCGCGCCAGGCGACGTAGATCTCCCGCCGCCCGAGCTCCTTGCTCGCAGCATCCGACGACACGGCGACGTAGCCGATCCAGTTGGACTCCTTGCTCCAGGCCTCGCGAGACAGCGAGCTGAGGAAGGCGCCCGGGACGCACCCCGCCTCGGAGGAGGCGTAGAGGAAGGCGGCCACCTCGTAGTCGCGGGCCAGCCCGGGCTGGGAGACCTTGGCGAAGAAGTCGCGCCTGCCGTAGCGGCTGCTCCCGCAGTAGGGGGAGTTCTGGTCGTTGTTGAAGGCGTCGTAGGTGGCCTGGCAGAGGTCGCCGCACCGGAGGAGGAGCCGCCGGAGGTCGAGGTGGAGGGGGTCGAGGATGCCCTCCCAGTGCTTTCCGCCCAGCAGTTCCAGCCAGGAGGGCCCCGTGGTGGTGGTGCTGGCCTCCATCCCGATGCCAGATGCTGCCGGACCTCTTTCTGGGAAGGCTGAAATGAGAGAAGAGGGTTACATGTAATGCATGGTAACAGAAGGTTGGTAGCGGTGAATGGCGATGCAAAGAAGGGAGAAAGAAGCTTAACAGTGGAAATGGAACCCTAAGCTTTGGATGATAAGGGGTCCGGCCCCGCCGCCCTCGCATGCAGTGTCAAAACTTCACTGGAGGCAGTCGACGGAAGCGACAAATGATGGGTGATGTGAACTGTGAAGTGACTTGTCTATTTTGACCATGCGTATGATACCGAGCCAATTTTACCCAAATTTCAGATTGGCTTTTTTTAGTTTCTTCTGCTTGGTATCTACTTCGAAAGAAACCAAGGTTGCTGATGATGGTTGTTGATTCATGCTTTGTCAGGTCGCAGAGCATCTCATTTCACAGGGTATGTCGGATCGTATCCAGAGACGAAACCAACAGGCCATCGCGGCGGTACACCCACTATCTATTTATCGGATGGTGCAAATCGGGCGTGCCGCAACGGATTGCACGATCCGATACCACATGTGCCCGATACGATGTGATCCGGCATAGATACGCACCTTCAAATAAGAGGGCGAGGGTGAGGGGTGAGGGGTGATCACGACCAGGGTGAGGGGTGACTCCGCACCGGCGACCTCCGGCAAGGGTGACGGACAGTCCGACGGTGCCAGACAACCTGCGGTAATTGAACGGACGACAAATGAGTTCCTTTTTTTTTTTAAAACTCAAGGAGAAGAAAAGGGGCAGAGCGACACCGGATCCGATTGGTGGATGGTGGATCGACGCGCAGCGGGACGGTCGATACAGCCTCCTCGTCACCTGATCCAGCCAGCAGATGACGGGTCGGCCACTTCTCTATAAGTAGATGACGAGTTGCCGTGGTAGCGCAAGCCGATGATGGCCATGATTTGAAATTGGCATATTTAATTTTGGTTATATTTTTTGAAATCATCAGCTTGAGCTGATATATTTGGCTTTGTCTTCATTTATCTGTTCTAACTTGTTGATTCTTGCTTGCAACATCTTAGGAGCTCAAGAGTGCGGGGTGATCAATTTGAAGGTGAGCGAGGGTGAGGGAATTTCCGACGGCCATCTTTGACGATTTGAAGGGTAATTTGTCACGGTATTTTGATGTTCATTACTTTTTTTTTTGGCATATATGTTTGATCCTTGAATGATTGATTTTTTGTAGATTTACTTGGACTTCCAAGATTTGTTTAATTAGATAGTCTATGTGTATTATATTTTTATATTAAATGATAGATCTCACATGGGTATCATTATCATTTTCAACATTCTAACCTTTATGTTACATGTTGTGTAATAGATGCCTCCCAGAGTAGAGCCCAGTGACATTGGATGGCACAGGATTGAGTCATGTTGGGGGGTAATCGGCATCAATGACATTACAACTATTGTCACGAAGAACACAAGGGATGAGGTGTCTCCCACTTGAAGAAGTATTTGGTAGGAGAGCCAAATGTTAGATACTCATAGGTTGTTGGTTGTACACATATGTCTAGAGATGTGAAAATTACAATGACCAAACACATACAAGAAAAGAAGGCTAAGGCAATGCAGAAGAAGAAGGACAAGAAACATAACCAATGGATCCTCTCCGAAAGGCAATATGGGAATGCCGATGAAGATTGCAGGTGGATAAGTAGTGAGGATGAGTGTCGCGGCTGAGAAGTCTAGTGTGTATGTTACAATGCACGACCCATATGAGAGAGAATACCAAGAGGCAATACGACATAGTAGAGCATAATAGGTATTGGAGATGGGATCGAGTTACACGCCAAGGGTTATGTGAACCCATATATAGACGAATAAATATTGATTGGGATATCTGCATCTTACTTTTCAGTCATTATTTATTTAGCTCATCACTTGTCTATTGCATATGCTCTTCAATTAACAAATCTTGAACTATTGAACTTTACATATGCTACCTGATCGACGTCACCATCCCACCTAGAGACATGGGTACACTCATGGCTCCATCCTTACAACTCATCATACCTAACTCGTCTGGTAACTCCGCACAACATCAACGCTCCATATCACAGCAAGAAATGAGCGCAAAACGCCTATAGGCAGCTCTACTGTCGACACACTCATGGGGATTCACGAAGATAAGCACAGACAAATGAAAAGCAACAGAATTTAAAGAAAACATATCTACACCACAAATTAAAGGATTCGAGGTTATACCTGCCACGAGGTGGGTCACGTCCTCACTAGCCTGGGTGCACATCTCACACCCCGAGAGAATCTAACCTTGCCACATCAAAAAGTCGTTGCAGTCTGTTGGGACAGCCCCTCAGGGCAACCACGTACCAAAAAGTTTCACCTTACTATACCTACGACACCTCCCAACATAATTAGAAACAGTCTACAAAGTATGAGGCGAACCCCCGACACATGCCCCAATACACATAACCCATAAAGAATATCACAAGAAACGTCGGAAGCAAGCAAAGAGCCAAACAAGGATCAAAATCGTACCTTCTATACACAAATACCTCAACCAAGTCAAAATGCGGTCACCTACCTCCTCATGCCTAGGAGCGATCACGGCTGAGGTGGCAACTGGGGGCACTCACGGAATACGTGCCCAGCCCAGCCGCACCTATAACAACTCCTCTCTGGGCAGTCACGAATCAGGTGCCCCAGTCGGTCGCACCTGAAACACCTCAACTCCGCTACGCCTATCTGGCAAAGATGGCCAACATGAAAACCGCCGCACCTCGGACACTGCCCCGGTTGCTCTGACAGTCCATGCCGCAGTCGCCTAGCAGGAGGCTACTGCACAGTCTCCTCCGAGGCCTGCGCCAGCTCCTGACATGCCTGCTGCTATGCCTGCAGTTGACGCCTCAGCTCATGGCATCGCCTGAAACCTCTCTTAGTCGCCTGCCTATGACTCCGCTTGGCCCGTCAAGGATGTCCACGAACAGGAGAAGAAGATGCAGTTGATTGCTCCTGAAACTGTGGAGGAAGACCCAGCTGAAGTGACGTCGCCCTCGCCTCCTCTCGGGCACGCAAAAGATCCACCTCCAAAATTGTCGTCGTACGGAAGGCCACCTCCACGTCGGCTACCCCGGATGCCAAGAGCGTCCGACGAATCTCTGGCCTCAAGCCGGCGATAAACTGCTGGGCCAAAAACCTTCGATCTGCCATAACCGGTGGCACATACTGGCTCAACTCCACAAACCTTGCCCAATACAGGGCAACCGACAATTCCCCATGTGCCAACATCAGAAATTGAGTGGATTGATCGAAAAACCATGTTAGTCCCGATATTCCCGGGGCCGCAACTGTCGGAGGGGGTGGTGCTCCACCCTACTCTTCTTGGGTCCCCGCGGTCAGCTCTGCCTGGGACCGCACCTCCCCCCTCTGCGTCATCGTGGGTCCTTAAACACGCAAAGAAAATAATATGATAAGAAACATGACACCCTAAGCCAGCCGTTGACTGTACCAAACTCTTTGGACTTTTAAATACTATTTCCATTTTAAATTCCTAGACACTACCGCAACTCCACTCTTTTACCACCTATAACGACTCAGAATCCGAGTATCGGAAAGTAACCGGTACGATCCGAATCCCGACTCGCCACCCACGAGCCACGGATCTCGAAAGAGTTAGAATTAGTGTCACGAGAGTGTGTGAGTATCTATAATGAACGTAGTAAAAGAAATACATAAAATAGAGCTTATATTTCTAAATAGATTTTTTTTTTCCACAAATTGTAGTCCAAATGCACAAGTCCAAAAAGTACAGTTTAACAAAAGAAAAGTACAAAGCCTTGGGACATACCCCGACTAGAGAAGACTGACGGCACTAGAACTCTATAGACGCTACTCACGGCCTCCGGGCCACGTGGAGGTGCCCCAAACCTGAAAAGAAAAAGAGTGAGTCTCATCTCATTGGCTCAGTAAGGGTATCGCGGATCCCCACCACAACATTAACAGTAAACTACGAGAAGAATAACAGAAGTAGTGATAGCAAGAAAGGCAACAATAACAATAGCAACAATAGTAACCGCAATAGCAAGAGCAGTAACATAGTGATCGGATGAAACACGGCTCTCTAAGCTATTCCTATTCTCAAGGAAAAAACCTGGACCTCACGGATGGAACTGCCAAACTGACGGCAAACCACGGCTACGCTACCGGTAAACATCTATGACACCTCTGTTGTGAGGGCATGTCCTTGCTGACGAGAGCCACAATATAGACTACGCTGTCAAAGGTACAACCTCCACTCTTGGGAGGACTACAGTCTCAAAGCCGGAGAAACCTTGGTCTAGAACCAAGAGGGGCGCCACGATTTCTCTATCGTGTAAGCTCTGCCTCGACTACCGGGAGGGCCGTGACAACGCTGCCAGTATCTCTACCTCAGCCGGCTGTCTCTCAAGTCTCACGCAAGTGGCCCACACCCTGTCTTCAAGTGGGGCGGAGACACACACGCACACCTCTCCCTAGGACTGGCTAGGGTCTATGCCTCTGCACCCAACAGCATGGCCGTGTCCTGCAACCTGACACGGGGTATGCGCCCATGCGTCCATCAGTGACGTACACTTGTCCTAACCAAGGCACTTTACGCTCTAGGCTTCCTTCACCTTTGTTGTACGAGCGTTGCGCACACCAGGCTATCTTCGTTGGGTCCGTCCACGAAATGCCCCCAAGGAATTACTACGGCAAAACAGTAAGCCCGTAGTCTCACGGAAACCATCGGCGTGCCCACGCACGTACACAAAACCCGAGTGGAATACGGCCTCAAGCCGTGGCACAAGATTGGACATAAACCACCCAAAACCGGCCCGAGCTACTCGCGCCCATACGTCCCTCGAGTCGGCACACAAGGCCAGCTAAAAGCCTAGAAACACTAACCCCAAATAACTCACCTAAGAACACCCAACGAGGAAACGTCTTACTCAAATACACCCAAAAATAGAATCCTAAGTCACCGCTCCCCGGTGACCTCAATTTTAGACGTCGTCGGTTTGGGATGGCCCATTACTAAGTATATTTTAACCCCAAAACCATTAACTATCAAACTTGGGATGAACGGCACGTCATACAGCCCAAAAGGGGGAGCCCAAACAGGGTCAATCGACCGACCCACAGGGTCAATCGACTGACCTGCTCTGGTCGGTCAACCAGTGCACTAGTCGGTCGACCGACCAGGCACATTGGTCAACAAGTGCAGGCACCCTGATGCCTACACTACGACTAGGTGGACCGGTCGACCGATCCGATCGATCGGTCGATCGATTCCGATCGAGAACCAATGGAACCCCACCATGGGATGCCCGTACACGCCCCCACTCGATCCCGATCGAGAGGGAAAACATTGGGGACCATTCCCTGGGTCTCAAACCACCAAATGCATGAATTTAAACAAAGAAACGTCGCCCGATTTGGCGAAAATCACCACTCGTCCCAAAACATGTATTTTCCTGTAACATAAAGAAAATCTGCTCTTCCTCGCTCGATTTGGCTTAAAACCGCAAGGGATCACACAAGCAGGGGAGGAATATGTCACGTCCCGAGATTATGTAGCGGAAACAATCGAGAATGTGAACAGTCGACTAGTACGTCTCGAGCAAGCAATATAATCAGAGCATAAGATAATCACATAAGAGTAATTGCACAATATAATTCACTAAAACCTTTAATTTTATTCCTTCATAAAATAATCCCAAATTACATAAGAACCTTGATTCTCATTTCTAGACTCAAGGAAATAAAAATTACATCATGACTTTGACTAGACACATGACAACTAAGGCTTCTCTCGAGTCTTTATCCTTCAATCGCTCTCGGATCCTTCACTTGAGTAATCTGAATTCGTCCTACTAGATTTTCTTGAAAAAAATTGGAAAGTAGGGTAATGAGCACAGTTACCCAGTAGGTATCTTCGTATCAACATGTAGATAATGTTAAAGTAATTAATATTTTAGCTCTAAAGAAATAAGATAAACCATGTAGATACGATGAAACAATGCGAATAAAGCTAAAATAACAAGATACAATCAAACTTGAAATACGAGAACATGATTTGATCAAGTATATAACAAGAATGTAATTTTGGCCGTTTCAAGAATGTAACAAGAATGTACTTTTCATAACCATGAAGACTAAGCACTAGAATGTCATGTAATAAGCAAGAATATACTCTTCACTTAGTAACAAGTACTTCGTGAATTTATGTGGATCACCTGTGGATATTTCACTTATTTATAGAGAAAGTACTCTCAGCGCAATGTGACGCCAGTAGTATCATACCCCACGGTTTACAGTATGTTTTCGACAATCAGCCGAGTGGACTAGCATAGAACCCTTGAACACAATCAGTGCTCGAACTGCATCTTCAAGTATAAATCAAGCTACTTCCACGTTTATAACAATAATATGGCCAAGAACGTACAATTTCAACTATAGTTCCATGACAAGGTAACCAAAAAATAGGAATGCTTCTATTGAGAATAAGAGATTTCAATAAATGTATTTAATAACTAGGTTATGCCATGGAAATAAATCAGCAGCATAACGGTACATTCCTTTTACTATCAAAATTACTTAGATATCTTTGGAATAATGTGTCAGGTTCTAGATAATCAATTGGACCATATAGGAACATAGGAAAACCAACCCTTGAGTCAAACCCCAGGTTAATCAAACTCAGGATGCTAGCGGTCGTTTACCGGACCGTTTCTTGTTCCTGGCGGTCTAGTACAAGACCGTTAAATAAGACAGTTCGATATTTTGAAAACAAAACATATGGAGTCTTAGCGGTCTAATGCATGGCCGTCAAGGATCCATTAGCGGTCACGTGAAGAACCGCTAGCAGAGTCAGACGGTCAACCAAATGGCCGCTAAAGTCCAGAATATAAACATCGGTATAAGTGCCTTCTAGACAATTAGGATTTAATGGTACAACCAGCTCGGCGTCCTAGTGAGAATCCCAGGCTCGCGGAGTCTTATGGAGGCTTTGAAATAAGATTTCCTAGTCCGTTGGAAGAAATATCCAAAGGAGAGGTCATCATGTCCAAGATTGTGTTCCTAATGTGCAAAAGTGTAACTAATGACAACATACCAGAATATGTGCCATGTTCTTAAGAAAATGACTGTTAGAAGAGAGAGAATCGTGATAAAATAATGATCAAGTTAAATCATGAATCCTCTATTTAAAACATGTATTTAATTACAAGAGTATATTGTTTTGGTCATAAATTAATATAAGTTAAAAATACTACCAATGTGCACAAAACATGAAATCTATTATGATGAACCGGAAACTTAACTAAGTATAGGAAACCAATACTTAAAACAGGAATAAATTTTAGTTAACTAGGCTTATTATATCATAACTATGGTTAATTCTACAATATGGTTCGGATTAACAATATTATAGAATCAGAAATAGAAAACGGTTTAATACAGGACCGTTTAACTTTGGTTAGCGGTCTATCGTACGACCGCTAGATGTCCCTGGCGGTCGATAGGAAGACAGTTTCTTCTTGTGTAAATCCGAGTTCAAAAGATAATAAGACTAAATACTAAACTAATGCATATCATGCATGGAAATCAACATATATAAACTATCATAACCATGATAGAATAAATATGGGCCAACAATATGCATAGGTTTTATGTAAACAACAAGAAAATTTCCTTTTATTCTCATTAAGGCTAGTTCAGGCATAAAGACTTTAACTAGATGCATAGTCCTAGTAAAAACATGAAATTCACGGTGTACAACGTATGAAATCAATTGACACAAGAGGGCTTTTACTTCTGACATAAAGTTTGAGCCATTCATGAGATAACCTACCTCAATTAATCATTCTAGATAGTCAATTTTGGATTGGAAGTCAGCCCTAATTCTGCCCGTTCTTGTACTAGATCAGCAACTTCACGTCCCTCTATCTTTTGATTCACTTGACCTATGGACGTGAAATTTTGAGGGTAAGAAGAGGATACTAATAGGAATAAATTATTCTAAAGAACCTCTATCTAATTACCTCGTTTAGGGCTCCAAATTCCTTGATCAATCAGGGTCAGACGCACTAATTCCTGAGTTTTTGTTGTAGAATCAGCACCTTTGGAAGACTCTAACTCCTTGTAGACTTGATCTCCTAAAACGAAATTTGGAGGGTAGTTAGTTCTAACTATAATGAACAAATTTCTAGCAGAAGCTTACCTCTAATTCTGCCTCCTTACCTGAGTTCCATGTGAGCCAAAGTAGGGGTCGCACATGTCAAATCTGGAATTTATTTATAGGGTTTAGGTAGGGTTTTGAGGATTAGAACGATTCTAGAGTCCCAATTAGACTTTAGATCGATCCCTGAGAGTCCTAAGTATCCTTACAAGTCCTCATTCGTTGGTCTTTAGAGTTTTAATTACCAAAAATCTAATCTTTTTACATTTTCTTTCACTCACGGAATTTGCAGTGGGTAGCGGTCATTGGGACGACCGTTTATTGCCCGTTAGCGGTCTCGCGATAGATTGTTTTTCATTCCAGGCGCCGAATTTGAATCACTTCAAACTCTTTTGATATTATCCCCATTATTATCCATTTACTTATCTTCCTAAAGAGTCATTATCCCTTAATTCTGTGATTTCACCCATTCCTAGCTTCTAGAACGTGGGCTAATAGTCCAAAACAATCTTTTTGGGCCTATTGGGTTTATTATATAGGCCTATTCCTCTTGGATTAGTGTAGGGCCTAAATAATGAAATCTAATTGATTATAATTCAATTAATAACCCATTAAATATTGTAATAATTGATATAATTATATTTTAAATCAAAAAAATTCTTAGAAAATTCTCGGGCGTTACACCCTCCCCCACTTAAAAAGAATTTGTCCCCAAATTTAATACATGGATTTATGGAGAGTGTACTTACATTAAAATAATTCTGGAAATCTTTTGCGCATGGCTTCTTCCGTTTCCCATATTGCTTCATGTGGCCATAATTTGGTCCATTGGATCTTGACCATAGGAATAGTTTTATTCCGTAGTTGACGTACTTCTCGTTTAATGATCCTTATTGGCTTTTGCTCATATGTCAAGTCCTTCTTAATCTCCAGATTATCGTAAGTAATGACATGAAATGGATCAGGTACATACTTTTTGAGCATTGAGACGTGAAATACATCATGAACTTCAGATAGTTGAGGGGGTAAAGCTATTTGATATGCCACCTCACCAACCCTTTCAAGAATTTCAAAAGGACCAATGAATCTTGGATCGAGTAAGCTTGCCTTTGATATCAAACCTTCGAATACCCCGACCTAGAGAAACCTTAAGAAATATATGATCTCCTACTTGAAACTCCAAGTCGCGCCTTCGATTGTCAGCATATGATTTTTACCTATCTTGTGCCATCTGGAGTCTCTCCTGAATAAGCTTTATCTTCTCGGTAGTATCCCTAATGATATCGGGACCGAGAAATTACCTTTCTCCTACTTCATTCCAGCAAATAGGTGAATGACAGCTTCTTCCATATAGAGCCTCGAATGGTGCTATTTGTATACTAGCTTGATAGCTATTGTTGTATGAAAATTCTACTAGAGGCAAGTGATCGTGCCAGCTTCCTCCAAAGTCTATAGCACATGCCCTGAGCATATCTTCTACCACTTGATTTGTTCTTTCAGTTTAACCATCGGTTTGTGGATGGAATGCAGTGCTAAAATTAAGTCGGGTCCCTAATGAATGTTGTAGACCTTTCCAGAATTATGATGTAAACCGAGGATCTCGGTCAGATATGATGGTGACTGGGACACCGTGTAATTTAACAATCTCTCTCATGTATAATGCTGCTAGTACATCCACAGAACATCGACTTTTAATTTGTAGAAAATGTGCAGATTTAGTCAATCGGTCTATGATCACCCATATACCATCATGTCCACCTCTTGTCTTAGGTAAACCCATGATGAAATCTATCCTTATACTTTCCCATTTCCACTCGGGAATATTCAACAGGTGTAATTTACCAGCGGGTTTTAAATGTTCTACTTTTACTTGTTGACAAGTGAGACACCGGGACACAAAATCTGCTACTTCTCTTTTCATGTTGGGCCACCAAAAGTTTCTTTTCAAATCTTGATATATCTTGGTAGCACCAGGGTGAATAGCATATCTTGATTTGTGAGCTTCTTCCATGATCAATTTCTCAGTGTCATCAAGATTTGGCACATAAATTCGATCTTTAAATAATAATCTCCCATCGTTTGAGATAGAAAATTTCGGTCTCTGATCAATATTACTTTTAATCTCCATCAACGTAGGGTCATTTTCTTGCAATTGGACTAGGTCCTCGATCAATGTAGGTTGAGAAAAATCTTCAATAAGACAAGTTATACCTTTCCGGAGGCTTGCTAGAGTTGTCATTGGTTTTCTGCTAAGAGCATCAGCTACAACATTTACTTTCCCTGGATGATATTGAATAGTAAAGTCGAAGTCTTTGAAATACTCCAACCATCTGCGTTGTCGCATGTTCAACTCTTTCTGGGTGAAAAGATATTTCAGACTTTTATGATCTGAAAATATAATGAATTTCTCTCCATAAAGGTAATGTCGTCAAATCTTCAATGCGAATATGACCGCAGCTAATTCCAGATCATGCACAGGATAATTTTCTTCATCACGCTTTAGCTGCCTTGATGAATAGCAAATCACCTTGCCATTTTGTATAAGGACACACCCTAGACCAATGCCAGACGCATCCGTATAGACTTCAAATCCACTACCTTCAGTGGGTAATGTTAATATTGGTGCAGTGGTAAGGTGTTCTTTAAGGCCCTGTTTGATAATAGGTTAGGATAACTCACATGAGATGGGTTAGGATGAGTTATTCCTTGACTTTTGACTTTTTCAGTTTGATAACTTGTTCTAACCCTAGGAATAACTCATTCCATAGAAATGGTAGAATGAGTTATTCCTAGAATAAGACCTTTTATCCTAACCGACCCCTGGTAACTTAACCCTGCTATCAAACTCGAACAAGGATAAAATGCCAGAATAACTCATCCTACCCGAGTTTATTCCGTTAACAAAGTGGGCCTAAGAGTTTGAAAACTCTCCTCGCAGTCCTTCGACCATATAAAGGGATTCTCCTTTCTTGTAAGTCTAGTCAAAGGAACATCGATCTTTGAAAAATCTTTAATAAATCTCCTGTAATAACCAGCCAGACCTAGAAAACTTCTGACTTCAGACACGGTCGTCGGCCGACTCCAATTCTTAACTGCTTTGATTTTTGAAGGATCGACAGTAATACCTTCCTTTGAAATAATATGACCAAGGAAAGAGACATCCTTTAGCTAGAACTCGCACTTACTAAGTTTCGCATAGAGTTTGTGCTCTCTTAGCGTTTGTAAGGCTATTCTCAAGTGCTCTTCATGATCCTCCTTTGTTTTGGAGTAAATAAGAATATCGTCAATGAAGATGACTATAAACTGGTCGAGATAAGGCCTGAAAACATTATTCATGAGTTGCATAAATGCTACCGGGGTATTAGTTAACCCGAATGGCATTACCACGAATTCATAGTGGCCATATCTGTTCCGAAAAGTAGTTTTGTAGATGTCTTCATCCTTGATCTTGAGCTGATGGTAACCTGACCTGAGGTCTATCTTGGAAAAATATTCTGCTCTTGAAATCTGATCAAAGAGCTCATCTATACGCGGTAAAGGATATTTATTCTTAATTGTAAGTTGATTCAGTCATCGGTAGTTGATACACAGCCTGAGGGATCCATCCTTCTTCTTGACAAATAGAATTGGCGCATCCCAAGGGGATGTGCTAGGTCGAATGAAACCTTTGTCTAGCAATTCCTGAAGTTGTTTCTTAAATTCCTTAAGTTCTGTGGGGGACATCCTCTAGGGAGCTATTGAAACAGTTGTTGCTCCGAGAAGGAGTTCAATGAAAAAGTTTACTTCCCTATCGGGCGGTAAACTGGACAAATCAGAGAGAAATACATCGGGAAACTCATTCACTATAGGACTGTCTTTTAAGACGATCTCTTTGGACTCGGTAATGATTACGGAAGCAAGAAAAGCTACACATCCTTGCGAAATAAGTTTGCAAGCGTGAAGAGATGAAATTATGGTAGAATGCTTCCTATATTTGATACCAAGGAAGGAAAACCTTGGAAGACCAGGTTTCCGAAAAGAGATAATCTGGTTGCGACAATTTATATAGGCGTCGTGGTCTACAAGCCAATCTACACCTAATATAGCATCGTAGCCCTCCATGTCAAGACATACGAGGTTTGTTGGTAGGTTGTGACCTTCTACCACTACTTCACTATCAGGATAATAGTTTGTAAGTTTGGTTCCGGGACCTAAAGGTGTAGTAATAGCAAGGTCCGAAGGTAGAGAAATTGATGAAATAGGTAAAGTTTTTGCGAAAGTAGAAGATATAAAGGAATGAGAAGCACCAGTATCAAATAGTACGAATGCAGGATGAGAATAGATTTGGATAGTACCTTTCATTAGCCCATCATTCTTGGGCGCTTCTTCCTCTTCCATAATAGCATTGAGACGAGCATGTCGCTTACGTCCACCACCGGAAGATTGTTACTTCATAAGAGGGCAATCTGGCATACGGTGCTCCCGACTGCCACATCGTTGACAAGCGTCGAGATGCTTCCAGCATTCTTCGGCCGAATGACCGAACTTCTCGCAAAATGTGCAAGCCGTGGCAACTTCGTTGTCTTCTTCCTTGACCTTCTTATTCTTGTGGTAGCCACTACCACTCCCATTCCGGGATCTCTTCTTACTATCACGGGATTTGTAGGGTTCCGTGATACTAAACTTTCTTTTCTTTTCATGCCGATCAGACCTTCCGCTCGGCTCCTCTCCCTTTCCTTTCAATTTTTCGACCTTCTCTAAGGTCCTTTCACATAGATGCGCCCGCTGGACTATTTTCGCATAAGTACGGATATTCTGAGTCCCAAGCTACTGTAGACACGTCGTTCTTGACATTACCATGAGTAAATCTCATATTACACTATGATACCCCAAGGCGGCCTTCACATTTTTAATTACTCTGGTGATTTCCTATTTTTATGAAATTTTTTACATTTTTCTGAATTTTTTCTGTGGAAAATCTTTGAGATGTCCAGGAGCCTGGACGCCTTCATCAGTGATAACAAATAATAATAATAAAAAATATGAAGGCGTCCAAGTCCCTGGATGCCTTCATCAGTGAAAAAATAAAAAAATAAAAAATAATAAAAATAATAATAATTGTAAAGGCATCCAGGGCCTTGGACGCCTCCATTTGAGGCGTCCAGGTTCCTGGACGCCTTCAATTTCTGACACCCAGACGCTCCCGATCCGCCGCTCGATTTGACGTTTCAAAAAAATCCAAAAATATAGTCTTGCCAGCTAGACGCGCCCACTCGTGAGTCACGGGTACCCACCAAAACCACGCGCTTTACCCACCGTCTACGGCTTTCGGCGGGGTTCCGGTGGGCGGAAATGAAGGCGTCCAGTCTCCTGGACACCTTCATAAAAATATTAAAAATCAAAAAATAAAAAATATTTAATGTGTTGATGGAAGCGTCCAGGGTCCTGGACGCCCCCATCTTGAGGCGTCCAGGTCCCTGGACGCCTCAATCCACTTCCCCTCTATAAATAGAGGACCCCCTCCCTCGAAGGGAAGTGGCTTCAGATCCGATAGAGGAAGGAGAGACTCTACCGGATCTCATTTCTAACCCGTGGGTCTTTTGTAGGGGGAGGTTCTACCGGCTTCTCGGGTGCCCGCGCTCACGAGAGGAAGGCTAGCTCCATCCGTTCTGCTTCTACGTCGTCCCCACGCTGCCGAAGCTCCGCCGGATCCTGACATCGGCACATTCAATAAGCCAATTCTCTCCCCTTTTCTCCGTAGTTCTTTTACATTCATCATCTCGCATTCTCCGACTCCCTTCATAAGGGAGTATTCTTTTATATACGTTTGCATAATCCCATTTATCATCATATTTCTCTCCTACTCGTGTCCGAGAGGGGTTTAAAAAATAACACCAACCAGGTGTGTGTCTTGCCACGATTTCATTATCCTTCATCAAGGGACTAATACTACACTGCCATCTTTTCTGATCCACTTGTTATCTTTCTGTTTCTTCTTTTGCAAGGGTAACCAAGGAAAGCCCTCTCCATCGACCGACCGAAGGGAGAGGAGGAAGCAACCCGCCATCTCCCGCTTTTGCGGTAGGCGCGATCACTTTCTTTATTTTGGGGTCTCCGGCCCCTGGCGATCACATCATATTCTCGAGGCCGCGGAGAGTCATTTCTCGCAATGGCCGTTTAAATTTCTGTCACTTATATTCTGCATTGTTCTTATATCTGTTTCTTATATCTGTTATATTCTCGAGGTCGCGACGAGTCATTTCCCGCAATGACCGTTTAAATTTCTGTCACTTATATTCTGCATTGTTCTTATATCTGTTTCTTATATCTGTTATATTCTCGAGGCCACTGCGAGTCATTTCCCGTAATGGCCGTTTAAATTTTTGTCTCTTACATTCTATTCCTTATATCTATTATATTCTCGAGGCCGCGACGAGTCATTTCGCGCAATGGCCGTTTGAATTTCCGTCATTGATATTTTGTGTTGTGGTTATATCTGCTCATATTCTTGAGGCCGCGGCGAGTCACTTCCTGCAATGGCCATTTAAATTCCTGTTACTTGTATTCTGTACTCTTCTCATATCTGCTCATATTCTCAAGGCCGCGGCGAGTCATTTCCCGCAATGGCTGTTTAAATTTCTGTCACTTAAATTATGCACTTTTCCCATCCCCGAGGTCGCGGAGAGTCATTTCCCGCTATGGCCGTTTAATCCCCATATCTTATTATATTGCCACTGTCCCGCACGCTCCGCCGGAGTAATCTCCCGTGGTGGTTTCTCTCCTCTTCTCTCTTCTTTCTGTGTTGCAGCAAAACGAGCCCCTCGCGCGCTCTGCTTCGCCTCCTCCGGCAATTCCGCGTGACGTCGCTCACAGATTGGCGATCACGGTGGGACTTCGTCTTGCTTTCTTTTAAGTTACCCTTGCAGTTTCTTGTGATTTGCTTTACTATCTCTTGCATGTTGTTATATCCTGGTTGTTATTGTTCTGTTGTGCTCCATATATCTGTCAGCATTTCATTGCATACATTCATCCTCCTTTTCTACATTTTTTAATTTTTTAAGGATCACCCTCTCTCGGTGAAGGAAGGACTCTCCGTTTGAGAATTCCTCTCAACGGACTAGGATCTCCTCCATTGGGACCTCCGTAAGTCCCCGACAGCGAAGGATTCCCTCTTCGTTCACTGGGCTGGTTGTACCATTGAAGTTCCCCGGAGCTAGTAACCCATTTGTGGTGAGACGAGTGACCCTAGCTAACACGGCGGTGAAATAAATTTTAATTAGGGTCCTTCCTATTTTGTGTGAACTTCAGATTTGGTTAAAAAAATCAAAAAAAATCAAAAAGGAAAAGCAAAAAAATTGGACGTAAGGCATTCACTTGTGTGTTAATCTCTGCTAATCGTTTGCTGGTGTATGCTATTATGCTCTCGAAAAATATGATGGATGGCTGAATATAATTATAATTGTTTTGAGGCCGACGCCTTCCGTTATGGGTCTCAAATGCGTGCCCCAGGTCACGACTCTTATGGGGTCTATAACTCAGACTGGGGCTATCAGCCTGACCCACATGCCATCCCATGGACGTTGGCCCATCCTATAAGTCCTCATATGGAATACAGACCACTGTTAGTGGAGCTTCCCCCTCCACTAGTGTTCCCTATGCCTGGGATTTCATGGCTTCTCATATCGACTCTCTCAGCTCTCAACTTGGAGCCTTACAGGCTGTTATTGAGAGGAAATTTCTTCCTCCTTCCCCTCCTCAAGCCAACCCCCTTCACGCTTTCATGAATAATATTACCAAAATGGAGAAGGACTGGAAGGAGAGAAGAGATGAGTACGGCATCTGGGATATGAGTGAGCAAGATATTCTTCCAAGTCGTTACAATCAAGTGGACGCCGTCTGCCCACCATCCATTCATCACACTAATCCATACGGCTCTCCGCCTCCACATCCACATCTATATACGCAAATTCCTCCATGCCAATATACGTCACCTCATCTCATCAACACGCCTCCACCACGGCATCCATTTGAACCTAATGATTTTGAAGAATTGCAAATGGCACATGATCACATCTGTGAATATTTTGAATATGCACCTACTCCGAGTTTTCTTCGTTCCTTCCCTCTTCCACCACCACCAGAATATCCCCCTACTCAGGATGAAGTCACTGTCCCTACCCATGCCAATGAAATCACATGGTGTTATGATGGTGGGTCCACACTCCAACAACCCGCGTCAACGCACCATGAATCACCCCCTACCCTAAACTCCTCACGTACCACCAAAATCTGACGTTTCCTATGTACCAAGTCTCCTGCCGTCGCCCCTCTAACTACGCAAGTAACCCCCATACTGTCGGCTTCTGCCGAACCTCCCATCAGCCCTTGTCCCCAACCTAGTAACCCTCCATTGCCCCCACTTAAGGCCTCCACCATCCCTATAACCCCGAATCCAACCACGCATATTCCTTCACTCCACCCCTTACCCAGACCCGTGACTAACTCTGAGCAGGGCCCATCGATTCTTGCACTCGAGCCAACCTCGTTTGCTCCCCAGCAAGAGGAGAAGCTCGTCGTGTTTCAACCCTCACTTACCCTTCCTACAACCCCTTTCATTGAACCTCCATTACCCATTGAGTCTGCCGCCTCCATATCACCTCCTTTTACTTCCTCTCGGAGTGGGTGTATTCTGACAAACACATGTGCCGATGGTGATGCTCAAGAACCGGACAAGAAGGAGTCGGTTACGGCTATGCCTTTCAAAATCCAAGATTTCATCTGTCGAATGTCGATTCGAGTTCTTGTGCCAGGCACTTTTGAGAAGCCTGAATCTCCATCCGTATCAATGTCCATCACGAAGGACTCTCAGGAATTGATGCCGAGCCAATCGGGGGCCAAAATAATAGCGGTCACGTTACTCGTGGGCCAACATGCTTTCAAGGCTCTTATTACCCCTTGTTCGGTCATAGTCCAAATGGCCAATCAAATGATGACACATTCTACTGTAGAGGAGATCATGAACTCTACGCTCAAGGGTGAGTCAGGGCAGTCCTTGTTGGAAGCCTTTGACACCTCATCCACACCCTACCAACCTCCATGTAAGAGGGGAACACCTACGCTACCAAGCATATTCATGAAGCATATTCCAACACCCTTGAGCACTGCCCCAAATAAGAAGCTCCTTATGCCGAACATCAAATTCCCAATGATAGATACCATTTATTTATCAAGGGAGTTATTTCCAAAGGAGCCATTCCATGTCAAGATCCCTACTGCACAAGCGAAACTCTCAAATCTTTGCTATGATCATTATTTGCCAAGAGAGTTACCGTTTGCTTTTGAACGTCCTAGGGGTCTTGTTAAAAATTCACCAAATGAGAGCCCATGGGCCCTGACCGCACTGATTGGACTGGTTGGTCAGAGAAGAACTAGGCCGTCTCTTCATTGGAGAGAGCATGCAAGGCCAAGAGGCCAAGAAGCCATGTTGAAGGTTGAGAGGCCGCACTATGAGAGAGTATCTACCAAGAAGAGGGAAAAGCATAAAGTGAAGCTTAAGGACAATAAATCCCTTGTTGAAGGAGCCCACATCAGTTCATCCACTTCCTATCCCAGTCCATCACTGCTCATGCTGCTATTCAGCTTCTTTTTATGGGCAGTCCATTGGTTAAAGAGACGCCTTCCGTCATCTAAATCTAAGCCATCAAGCTCCTCTGCTCTAGGGTCCCTGAACCCTCACATTCCTTGTTGTCCGGAGCTTCCGGACCCCTACATTCATCCCTGTCCGGAACCTCCGGACCCCTCCCTATTTAATTCCATGTCTTTATCCATCTCTCACCCCCATCCGGAACCTCTAGATTTCTTATCTTATTCTCTATCTTTCTCAGGGCATCGCGCCCTTCCTTCCCATATCCATCCGGAACCTCCGGGCCTCTCCTTCTTTCGATTTATCCTTTTGTTCTTCCAAGTCATCGCGTCCTTCGTTCTTTTCACCCCTTTGAATTGCCTTTTTACATACTTCCCAGGGCATCGTGTCCCTCATGATCTTCTTCCTCCGGAACCTCCGGATTCATTTCCCCGTGATTCTCCTCCTTTACATCTGGACCCTTCGGATCAGCCTCTCTCGATTCATCAATTTCTGATTCCTCCCGATCCCGCTCCAGGGTTCGACCCGGTTTCTTCCACATTAACTTCCTCAAGCACTTGCCCATTCTCACACTGTTTTCGAGGCTTTAGTCCTCACTGTTTTCTTTGATTTCTTCTCATCCTGTAAATTCTTCTAGGTATCTTTCACCTAAATCTGGTTTTATCCCCACTTATTTAAAATAAACCGCCCTAGTTGGAGGATTGTTGTAGAGAGGCCTCACTGGTGTTCTCTTAAGATGTCTTGATGACAATGAGGTCTGGAAGTGCGTAGAGGAAGCACGCTCAGGTGTGTGCGGTGGCCATGTAAATAGCCAAATGCTCGCTAAGAAGATCGTCCGACAAGGCTTTTACTGGCCCACTATGGAAGAGGATTGTGCCATCTATGTTCGTAGGTGTGTCGAGTGTCAGCTTCACGCCGACAAGATTCATTCACCATCTTCCTCACTTCATCCAATATCCTCCCCATGGCCTTTCTCCATGTAGGCGTTCGACATCATTAGTCCCTTAGGTGATCCCAACTCCATCACCAAGCAGAAATCCTTCATCCTCACCGCGACGGAGTACTTCACCAAATGGGCCAAAGCTGAAGCCTACGCAGAAATCAAGGCGTCAACAGTCTGCAAGTGAAGAACATCCTCACCAGGTTTGGCGTCCCAAGCACAATCGTCACTGACAATGGGCCACAGTTCATTTCTCAGGATCTTCAGGACCTCTGCAAAAGGTACCCAATTGCATTGCATCATTCATCACCTTACTACCCACAAGGGAATGGCCAGGCAGAGGCCGCCAATAAAACATTGATCAAAATCATAAAGAAAACCTGCGAGTCTAGTAAGTTCTCAGATTGGCCAGAGAAGCTTATCGAAGCTCTATGGGCCTACCGCACTTCAATCCGTGCCCCCACCGGGCAGACTCCGTTTGCCCTTACTTATGGGATGGAAGCGGTAGTCCCGTACGAGACTCTGATCCCTTCTCTCAAGGTACAGTTGGATGAGGAATTTCTCCTCGACGAACGTCGTAATTCACTCCTTGCCCAGTTGGAACTCTTAGATGAGAAGCGGCTGGCCGCTGCCGAGCATGCACGTGTTTATCAAAATAGACTCGCTCGCTTTTACAAAAAGAAGGTCATTGAGAGAAAAATCAAAATCGGTGAGATGGTTGTAAAAAGAATTTTTGTCAAACCTGGAGGGCCGCGGTCTAAACTCCAACCCAATTGGGAAGGACCATATAAAATTATGTGGTTTAAGCCGTGTACCCTGGCAACGCCTACAAGCTAGTCAATGCCGAAGGAACCGAGTTATACTACCCTTGGAACGGGCTTTATCTTAAGAAATACTACCCTTAGATAGCCGTAACAACTGGCATGGTACGAGGACCAGTGAGCCAAAAATTCACTCTACGGTATTTGTAGTCTAACTCAGGGTTAACATGCGCATACTCCCACACCTCGCTTTCGGGATCAAACGAAGCGGAACTCGAGGGAGGCCACAAAAAAACAAAAGAGAGAGAGAAAGAGTGCCTAGTTTTCATCATGCAGTCAAGTCTTTGCATCTATCCTTCATGTAGGTTAGGACCCATTAAGGCTCGGTAGGTCTTGGGTCTTGGCTCGCCAGAACCGCGGAGATTCCTGTCCGGTCATGTCGGCTTACGCCCACTAAAAGGAGGCAACACGCATACACGCAGCTGTTTTAGCCAAAGCTGGTCGTATTGCTTATTGTGGGGCTGTGCTCGAAGGTCTCCAGGAAAGTCGTAATCTTTGTTCTCTTCTACCTCGACCCAATGAGACAGCCAGCGCCCTTAAAACGTTGAGCATAAGGGAACCAAAATATCATACCCTGAAGGCGAGAGTAGGATTTGTCTCCTCGAACTCGAGTCAGAGCACGAGAAGAGGGCAGTGTCCCCGCAGACATACAAGAGGGATCCCTACATATCAAATCATCATGTCTCCCTCAAAAAAAAAATCCAAAGTCAGATGAAAGCCTGGTCGTGGCTGTGCCTGATTTCAACAGGCAAGACCCCTCAAAACGAAAGCTAAATTCCACAAAGGGGTAAAGTAATTCTGTTCAAGGTCTGGTCTGAAATCGCCCAAAAGGGAGAGGTCGAGTAGGTCCCGGTTAGCTCATCGGGTTAACGGTTTTGCCGGTCCTCTCGGAAGGTTTACCCCACTACTCTTCTTTCTCCCCTCAAAGATGAAAGCTCAGTGGAAATGCTGAAAGGTCGCGCCCCGCTAAGGCAAGCGACCTCATTTTAGCAAAACACACATATAATTGTCTACTTCGAAAGGCAAAAGCCATCACCGCGAAGGAGTCTCGGTGTTTCTGACCGGTCAAGACCTCCATCTACTACCTCGGTGGTTTTTTACTTCAACCTCGGGCTTAGGTCAATGCAAGCGCGTCACCAATAGGTGCGACGGCGTCTGATTCTGGGTCAACGTCGCGCGGTTGACCGTTAGGGTTCCAAGGTGTTCCATCATATACCATCTAGAGTTGCGAGGAAATAGACCCGGGTCGGGCAAGTCTTTTACCTCGAACACTTCTTCGGTGTATCCTTGCGGTCGAAAGCAACTGGGAGCCTAAGTATGGCATGACGGTTTTGTCATCAGGTTAAGTCTTAACCGGCAGGATTATCACTTGAGGAGTCTAGGGGCCCAAATCGATCCAGATGTGCACACAGGATACCTGGGAGGTTAGTAAAAAACCATGTCTTCATAAGAGTCATGTGCCATAAGATTGTTCGCTAGGCATTAATCCCAAGAAAAAAAATTGTGAAGTGGCCCTCGGAAGACGCCGTCACGTGAGTCCCAAAGTGGGAATCCTCTTGGAGCACGTTAACCCCATATTAGGATACTTAAGAACGATTCAAACACCCCTGATCCAAGAACCATGCCCGTTGTAATAACAAGTGTCTTTCAAAAAAAAATTTCAAAGAAAATTCAAAAAAAAGCATAAACAAACAACACAAAAAAATGCATCCGTGTGATCTCATTTGTGTGCTACATTTTTTTAACGTTATGTTCCCATTTGTGTGCCCGTATGTTGCATTCATCATCTTTGCTCTTGCCTTAATTAATAAAGGCTTGGCCCCTTGACTCATTATCAAGACTAGTCTCAAAACAAGCACCCACTCTTGAGAAAGGGGCCAAGTCAGAATAGAAAAACTGACTTGTTTCATTGAGCAATGTGTACAGGATTGAAAAGTAGGAATGAAGGCAGAAGACATGAAACTGAACATTCCTTCCTTTATTTCATTCTAGAAATTATACATTAAGTTCCGTCCTCTCTCTCAGTATTACCCCTTTCCCCACTCTCCATGCGAAGAACCCTGGAAGGTGTTGCTAAACCATGCGAGGTGGTGCCTCTGCTGCTCTGTACCCCTCTTCTCGTCTCTACTCCTCGTCGATCGACAGGGGCAGCAAAGAAACTACTAACACGAAAGCCACGTTCTCGTGCTCTTCGGTAGAGCTCTTCGCCATCTCTTAACCATTGTTCAGCGAGACCAAGGCTGGTTCGGAGTTCAAACAGTTGGACCTCCATGGCCCTACGCTCCTCCCTCTCAGCCAATCTGTCGGTTCTCCACCTTTCGGTGTCTCTTTCCCTTTCCACGCGTTCTCTCTCTCGATCCTCCCTTTCCAACTGAGGGTGATCCTCAGCTCCATGGCATCTCGAGAAGAGCCATCGTCTGGACGATGCCGTAACTCTTCCTCCAGTTCCGCTATTCTAGCTTCCCCCTGCGCGGTGCGGGCAAGTGCATCTTTCACCTCTTTTGTCTGCCATAACCATCATCTCAGGTATGTGGAGGCATGGATAAGTGAAATTCAATGGCGAGACTCTCACCTGGGTGGAAAGCATTCCTTCTGCCTCCGCGGCTCGCTGCGTAGTATGAGCAAGCTGCTCATGAAGCAAATCAAGTTCGGAAGTAGGGATCCACAAACTGGAAGAGACACCATCCGCCCCCATTGCTGAGGAAGCCGCATCAAGTTGGGCGCGCTGCAACACACATAAGGTCACACTGAGGACCTAATGCCAGAAATCTTGGTCTATGATCGTGTGTATGTAGGCTTACCGAAGAACTCAAGGCTGCGCGAGTATCATGTAACTGTCGCTCCGTGCCTACCAGGCGAGCTTGCAGGTTCGCTATCATAGTGTCGCGAACATCCTGTGGCCAGGACATAGGTTAACAAAAAAAAATGTTGTTCACCTCCACGGTCCCTTTAGGATGGAGTCGCTCTGCATACATCGCCTTATAGAGGCTCAGATAATCCTCACTATCTTAAGCATGTGACTCCACGGGAGTGCCACCCCGTTGCCAGTCCTCGTATTGCTCAGGGAATCGCACTCTCCAATCAACGGAGGTCACCGGCCCACGCGTCTTCCTCCTGACACGTGGGGTGGTAGTCATGTCCACTCATTCTTGGGCCAGCCCTAGAGTCCTCATGGCCAATCATAGCCGAAGTGGCTCAATTTCGTTCAAACGGTGCATCCAGAGGTCGCGTCCGAACCGGGCACGGCTAGTTATGACCCATGGCTGATCGGCGTCAGTCATGCTCGCATAAGGCCTCCAGACCACCTGGGTCAGGTCACACACATCTTAATATAAAAATAAAAAATGGAAAAAAAAAGATGATGATGAAGTAATAATCACCATTGCCGCGGGGAACTCTTGCAACTCGCGCCTTAACACTATCAGCTGGTAGGATAGAGAGGCTGGGCTCGTGATAGGTTGCCACCGCCTCGCCAGCGGCACCGCCATCGGTCACCAATGACGGACTTTTCCCATTAGGAGGTAATAATAGCTCCATAACTGCACCGTCATGTGTCATTAACATATTAAAAAAATAAAAATAAAAAAAGGGGGGGAGAGAAGCAGGATACCTGGATGAACGGCGTGAAACCACTCACTGTTATCTCTCGATCTGCTCTTTCAGACAGACCCACAAATAAATGCGCCAGCATGGCTGCACCCAAGGCGTACCGTCCCACTTTCTCAGGGTCTACCAGGAATTCTAAGAAGCGGCAATGAATGCTGTCTCCTTTTGATCCCAGCAATAATTTCCCCAACAGGAAGAAGAGGAATCTCCTCAAATCCATGTTGGCCCTCTCCCAATTGCTCGCATCTACGCAGTAGACGGCGCGCATCCCCTTTCAATCCTCTCCATGAATTCTTCCGAGGACTCGTCATCACGAGAACGAATGTCAGTAAGCCCCAACGTCTCCATGATGGGCGTCTTGGCTATGGACCTGTTCTTACGATCATCCAGGTCCACTCCTAGCAACCTCTGGGCAGCCTCTCTATAGTCGGAGTACGTGATACCGGTCAGTGCCTCGCCATCCACTTTCAGGCCCGTAATTCGGACCACATTTTTCAGGCTGGGCACCATGTGTCCCCAAGGCATCAAGAAAGCACGGCTCATTGGATCCCACCTTTCGCGCAATGCTTGGACGAGGGCAAGGTCGAGCCTGATTGGCTCGATTCGAAGAAAGACTCCAAGCCCCATCACGTCTAGCCTGGCCTTCTGAAAATCCGGGAGACCCCGGTATGCAGCCACTACCAACTCCCATGGAATGTGTGATTTCATCACACCTTGCGCATACACAAGGAGGGGTTTTGTTAGAAGGGAGGAAGAAAGAATGAGAGAAGGGGCAAGAAAGCTCATCTTACGGGTTGCGATTGGGTCCTTTCACTGAAGTGCCCTTCGAGGTCTTAGAGTCTCCTGGAACTGCTACCACTAGACCTACTTCTCTTCGAAGAGTGGGAAGATTCACCCTCCATTTTGAACCTTAGAACCCTTAGTTCTTCCGTTTCTGTGGAAACTTGTTGGCTACCGGTGCCCCTGGGGAGACGAACGAGGACGGTATTTATAGAAATGGGAGAAGGGCGAGTCAAGACTGCCTACACCACTGTTAACGATAACCCTCGTGATAAGGCACCTTCCTTGCGGTCCCACATGTGTCACTTCACCGCTCGCAGGGTAATTGATTGATGGTGCGATATGATGACTCACTTCCTACGCAGTCTAGGGATGCCCTGTCACGCTGTAGAGGTCAACTGGGAAGATTGGAAGGTCGTAAAGGAGAAGGGGCTAGAGCCGTCATTATTGACTTCGGCGGCAGATTTCCGTGTGAAAGACGGTCGGAGCAAGATACGATTCCCCGTTTTGGACAGGGTCTCGGCAAGCACATCACATGGGAATAGTGAAGAAGTGTAAGGGAGAAGGAACGCACAAGAGAACAAATAAGCGACAGGAAATCAAATCACTCCATTCATAAGTCTACATAAACTGTCATAAACATCACAATCATAGAGAGGAGGCGTATGCTAGCTCGCCAACTCTCGCCATCACCTTCACACTCATCCCTCTAGGCGTCCCTCTCCTCTCCCCTAAGGTGAGGGTCCCTCAGGGGCCTCCTAGGGCTCCGTGAAGCAGCAGTCCCCTCACCCTGTGATACCTGCTCCACAGCAGCGGCTCGCTGCTGATCCCCTGGCGTGGCGAAGAAGCCACCGACAGAAAGGTGGCCAGACTGGCAGAGTCGCGCCCCGAACTCTCGTGCTCTCTCGTAGCGCGTCTCCATCACTCCTAACCTCTGCCCCACAACCTGAAGGCCTACTTGGAGCTCCCTCACCTGGGCCTCCAAGGCCCTCCTCTCATCCCGATCCTGCTATTGCTCGGTCCTTCTTTCCTCCCTCTCCTCTCTCTCTCTCTGCCTCCCTCCTCGCCACCTGGAGGAGGACCCTTTAACTCCAGGATGTCTGGAGACGGCCTCTCTTCATCGTGGCGCCGCAGCTCTGCTATGGTTGCTGCCCAAGCATCACGCTCCTCTTCAGCCCGGGTCGCGCGGGCCACTGCACTGGCAAGTTACTCCTGAAGAGAGGCGATCTCCAGAAAAAGAGCCTGAGAGATGGAAGACGATCCGCCCGCCATCCCTGCCATCGCTACCTGCTGGGCACGTGGAAACAGACAAACAACAACCATCAGTTAAGCCCTGGGATTTAAAAAAAAAATAGGGCCCTTCTTTCACCTCTGTCCATCTCCCGAGCTGAAAAGGCCCCACTTGGCTCCCCCTACACTGCCGCAAGTAGCCGTCACTCTCCTGCGTGGGCGCACCACCTTGCTGCCCGTCTTGGAATTGAGCAGGGAGACGTATGCGCCAGTCTTCAAGTTTTGCATTGCCGCATCTCTCTCCCTCGACGCAGTTCGGCTCATCCGCACTCGCCCACTCATCAGCCAAGCCCGGGATCCTTGTCATATCCTGTGCATCAAAGGAAGGGCCACATCATTAAAAAAAAATGCATCTCCTATCAAAGACGCATTCATCATTCAAGTGCAACACTCACCGAACCCTCTTTTCCCTCTACTTGTTCGCTACAAAGCTAAAAAAATCAAAGAGGCGGCGATCAAGGAGCTTACCAGGCCATGCTCGCCTCCCTCCATGTCTTCGGGTCCCCCGAGTGCCAGAAGAGGCCCTTCCTCTTCCACGGTCGCCTCTCCGTGCTCTTGCACAAACCTCCTCGGGTGAGGAGTTCCTCGTCCCCCTCGTCCTTCACCACGATGTGGCCCACCATACTCCATAGATCAAGAGTGGAAGAAGATGGAGCTAGGCAAGTAACTCCCGACGAGAGGAGGAGTCGTTCGCAGGCAAGGTAAGGATGGAGAAAGGCCGTCCCGCGGTTCTCGGTGATTTAAATTAGAAATCAAGTTTAGAACGCGTCTTTGCGCCTAGACGCCTCTCCCAAAAAAAAATAAACAAACAAAAAAAACAAAAACAAATATAAAATATATAAAAAATAAAAAAATAAAAACAAACAAAAAAGGAGAAAGAAAACATTTGCACATAATAATTTCGCATTTATTTCATCAAAAGCAGAGTGAGCTACATCATGGGTTTAGACACTTCGGGCCTTAACTTCCCCAGTTCAGTTACATAAGCTCTCCACAGTTCGCGCTCTTCCTCCACATGAACTAACCCCTTTCCCAAAGTGCTTGTCTTCCATGGTGCTTTGATGGCCTTCACTTCCTTCGCATCCGCTTCCGTGCCCAACTCCCTCTTCTTCAAAGGAACGATGCCGGTTAACGGTGGGAACGAGTGGCGTGGAATGCCGATTTGGATGCAGCACCGATGCGCATTATAAAGAAAAAACTCTGTCGCGCCAATCAGTTGGAGTTCAGCTCCGGGAGAAGACCTCGTAAGGAGTTCGTGTGAGAGTAGGTATGCCGGTGCACAAGTGAAAAAGATTTGTGTCATAGTTCTGAAGTGAGACCTCCAGTCTTCACGCTTCCTCAGCCATGGAACGCGGTTCACTATATTACCACCAAAACCTAACACATCGGCTATGTGGTAAAGGGAGCTTTGTTGAAAAATCTTCGAGGCAATTGGCACCCCCTCACGGTGATCAAATTTCAAATGTAAATCAACCCAGCAATTCAGAAGAAGTGCGCAACCAAAAGGAGGCTTACCCAGGCTGGAAGCAATAAGGCCACTGTAGAGGTAAGTAAGAACGGCAGGTCCCACCCTTTTGCCATTCCAAATGCCGCAAATAGCACTCAGCTGATCTTCCTCCACTACGTTGTCGGTATGAGGGAATAAGAGAGCACCCACCAAATAGATTGTGAATCCCTTCATGATTTCTTCCAAACGATCATCATCTGGCAATCCTCTCAGGGCATCCATGACCCATTCCGTGAGCTTCTGCAAGTTAATTCCCTTCTAAGTCTGGACGTTTCTAATGGCACCAGGCGGCATGAAGCTTCCAAGGACCTCCTCGGAAGTCACCCTCTTCAGCATTCGCGTAATCTTTATCCTGCCATCACTTTTGAACCTTTTTAACCAGAGTAGGAGTTCTACCTCCTCGAGAAGGATGGTCGTCTCGAAAGAAGGGAAGATGAAGGTGTGAGTTTGAGGATGCCAGATCTCCACCAGCGCGCCCATAGCCGTCCAGTCCATACGAATCTTCTCATAATGTTTGGCGTGAACTAGGAGCCCCTGAAGGTGCCACCTCGTGATTATGACCCTCATGCCGATGGAGATGTTGGAGGTGAGTTTCGAAAGCCACGGCAGCTTGGAAAATTTCCTCGGACCTGGGAAGAGAGGGTACGGCTGGAAAAGGGAAGAAAATAAAAGAAGGAAGAAGTGAGGGAGAAGTCGTACATGAAATTTGAAATGAGTCAACTCACCATATGCGACCGGATCATTCCACTCAGATGACCTTCAAGGTCGGAGAATCGCCTAAAGTCCCTGCTAGGCCTTCTCCTCTTCACATGGCGGGAAGACTCTCTGTAATGCCCCGGGGTTTTTCGGATCCTCGTTCGTGGGTCCCGAATCTGGTTTCTCGGAGCGTCCGACTCCGTTGTGTCTGAAATTTTGTTTCGGACATCTTTCGTGTTCGGATCGGCGCGATCCGGAGTCGTTTCGGAGGCCCGGAGGCGTTCCGCGGCTTTTTCTGCGTGTGTTTTCCGATTCCCGACGTGGGTTTCGGCTTTCCCTTCGGAACCTCGTTGCGGGTGAACCGGGCCGTTCACCTAGGCGAGTGTGGTACCGTTGCAATCGGTGCGTTCCGAGGATCGCGAGGGTGTGATTTTCTATTTTTCGGGATTTTTCCGATTTTCCGGATTTTCCTATATAAACCCCCCACCCTCTCTCTTCCTCTCATTTCTCTCTTCTCTCCCTCTCTCTTCTCACGCTCTCTCCTCTCACTCTCTCCTCTCCGGCGGCCGACGGACCGAGGCGGGGGCGAGGCGGGGACGGCGAGGGCGAGGCGCGGGCGAGGATGGATGAGGATCGAGGCGGTGGAGGCGTGGTGAAGCTCGGCCGTCGGTTCGTGGAACGGCGAGGCTTCAACGGCATTTTCTTCATGGATCGGCATCCACGGTGCGCGAAATCTTCGGTGGAGGTAGGGTGATGGACCCCCAGCTCGTGCTCTTCCTTTCCCGCGAGTTTGGTAGGCCGTGGTGAGCCGAGCGGGTCGTTCGGGGCCTTTTGGGGAAAATCATGTTTTGGGGAGTGATCGCCCGATCTAGCGATTCGTTGCGTTTTAGGCCAATCCGAGGCCATAGATGTATGCTAGGGGTTGTTGGGGAGCTTCCCCTATGTTTTCCCCTTCATTCGTGGATGATTGGGGGCGTGGCGTGGATTTTTGGGTGTTTTCCCGCCGTTCTCGGTTTTCCGAAATGATCGCGGTCTACCAGTAACGGCGTTCACTAGTCGCGGTCGTGGGAGAACCGCCTTCATCCTTGTGTTTGGCCGAGGAGGCCTTCGAGCGTCGCGGTCGTGCGATAGACCGCTTTGGTCTAGTCGCGGTCATGGGATGACCGCTACTATCTGGTCGCGGTCCTCGGGCGACCGCTACCAGCGGGGTTGCGCGTGGCTAGTTGCGGTCGTGAGGTGACCGTGACAGCATGGTCGCGGTCTCCGGTCGACCGCTACCATCCGGTCGCGGTCCCCGGTCGACCACTATCTGGTCGCGGTCACCGGTGACCACTACCACGTTCTGGTTCCTGTTTGCACTGTTTTGACCTCCGGTCGACCCGGTTGTGACCCAGTGGTTGACTTTAGGTCTCGTGAGTGTCTCGGACACCCCGTGGAGTTCCGTGACTGTGTCTTTGGGCGTCCAGAGGTTGTCCCACTTATCTCGTTTTGCGTGCCGTGAGCTTAAGGGTCTATGTGACCTTATAGCGTTTCGATTGTGTTGTGTTGGTCTCCGATCGACCCGGTTGTGACCCAGTGGTCGACCTCCGGCCTTGTGAGTATCCCAGACACCCCATGGGTTCTGTGTCTATGTTTTTGGGGTGTCAGGAGGGACCGTGTTACTTCGATTAGCATGCCCGTAGGTGTGGTGGGTCCGGATGACCCCACGTGTTCCAGGCTTTCGTGTTACGCATGATCGAGTCACCGTGTATCGGTGTGTGCGGTGGGGTCTCCCCCGCATGTTGTGAGTTTCCTTTGGAAGGCGATTCCCATGTGGGCCATGTGCTTGGCCTTGGACTGCGAGTCCAATTATCCGGCCTGGGGCTGGAGGTTTCTCGCTTGCTACAAGATGGGAAATCGTCGTGGTGGCTTGTGTGCTGCCCTGGGAATCGTGCTTCTGTGTTTTCCGTGTGGCCCGTGTGGGTGGCCTTAGTCCCTTGCGTTCCCTTCCCGAGGGAGTGGTCTTGGCGACTCGTGAGTTGTCTCGGTACTTGTGCTACCGTGGTTTTAGACCTAGAGATTGGACTAGATTGACGGCCTTGTGCTGTTGCGTACAACGGTCTTGACCCCGAGTCTTGTGACTCAAGGACCGTTGGGTGTAGTGCGTCTAGAGGACTGCCCAGAGTCCAGTGGCTTAGTGCCACTTGAGTTTTCTCGACTCTCGTGTAGGGTGCGTGCGTGGCCAAGGACTGTGAGTCCCGTTTCTTCTCCGACTGTGGTCACCGTGCGACGGGGCCGGTACGTGGGGTGGTCCCCGTACGTCGTCGGATTCGGACGTTGTTTTCCGTTGACTTGAGAGTCTACTCCTTCAGTGACCCTCCACTAGTCGTAGCCTACTAGTACGCGGTGTTGGTCGCACCAGGGAGTGGTGTACGGGCTTACCTTTGAGACGGTTTGTGGACCGGTTACCGTAGACCCCTCGTTGGTAGCCAGAGTCCGGGTACGGGGGAAAACCGGGCAGAGGACCAGACCTAGTGACGCAAGGTCTGTGTGTGCACACGTGGTTGGGGGCGGTTGGACCCACGTCGACGGGCGTGACCCCAGCTAGTTACTTGTTTATGGTTACTTGTACGGTGTTCGCGCCTCGGGTAGGACCTACCACGTCAGGCGGTTCACCTGCGGTGCGGTGTAAGATGTCAGGGGACGCTACCGGCTGTGCTTCTAGTGGGTGGTACTCCTGTCGAGTACGGAGTGACAGACTGTCAGTTTCTGTGTCTTTGACCTTCGGGTTTTCGGTCGTGTTGACCGTTGAGTTTCGGTTGGTTCGCCGTGACGCGTGTGTTGATTTTCGCGTCATGAGATTAGTGCTAGTGGCTTTACCGAGGTGGGGTCTTGTTGTACGGTACCCGCGATCGGATGGTCGGGGTTGCACCTTGGACAGCGTGTCCATATCGGCTGTGTCCGGGGGACAGGCCTCTACGGCGTGGTTGCCGTGGGTTTTTACTTCGGTAGGTGGTGCTAGCGTGGTTCGGTAGCTTCGACTGCGTGATCGAGGTGTGCCTTCGGGTACAGTAGGAGTAGCTGTAGTGCCGAGTTTTGACCGGCCACCGGTTTGCTGTTCCTGCTGTAGTTGTAGCTTGCTTTCCGCTACCGCCGTTGTTTCCGGTTGGGGTTCCGCGGGATCCCTGCTGAGTCTCTGTTTTGGAGACTCATTCCCTACTTTTCAGGTGTGGCGGTTCATCCTCGAGGTTCGAGGGTGCGGAGCGGAGGTTCTCAGTTACCAGCTTGCCGGGCCGAGTGTTCACTTGGCATGTGGTACGTTTTACTGCTTTAGACTGTACTTTCTGTTGGACTGGACTCTGTTGTAGTTGTTTGTTTATTTCTATTAATTGTTGAGTTGTCCTACTTTATTTCCTATTTCTTTGTGCCTCCACACTCCTTTTAGCCCTTCCGAGCCCTCCCGGCTCGTGGGCGGCGGTGCGAGTCTCGGGTTATCGGGCCTTCCCGGTAATCGGATTCTCGGGTCGTTACAGCTGGTATCAGAGCGGTGGTTGTGGACGTACATAGGAATTCGAAATATTACAGTGATCAGAGTCCATAAGGTCCAGTACAGTCGGCAGCTGGCATAGGATTTTGTGCTTATTTTTCCGCTTTGTTTCTCGCTTGAGAGCTTGGGTGCGCTGTGCGGCGCTGTGAAGGTGGTTGCTGTCCGCGGCTTTCGTGCCAGCATGGGGTCTAAGGATTGAGGTTGAGAGCCTTCTCCCTCATCGGTGATGGCCCTGGTTGTGCTACGTTGGGCAGAGGTTGCTGGCAGGTGTGAGCTCGCGGTGCTGCGTTCGAGGAATCTGCGGCGTGGTCAGGTGGCTAGAGAGGATTTTTCGTGGTTAAGTGGCCGTAAGCGTGCTCTGAGGGAGCTGCTGTCGGTGTTGGCCACTCCAGCTTGAGGTTTGTCCAGCTCCTGAGGCGTTCTGATCGAGAAGTGTGCTCGGGTGAGTGGAGGATCTTCTCGGTGAGTTGCCGTTTCGTCGAGCCTGATGATCTTGTCGTGCTCTGTGGCGTCAGAAATGACGTGTCGGTCCCGGTTGTTTTGTTGATTTCGAGGCAGGATTTGGCTATGGTGTCCCAGTAAGTCTTGCTCATACGCTCTCGTATGCGAAGGGGTGTGTTCGCCTTGGATTTGGTCTGAGGTGTGAAGGTTCCGTGGTGAGTTTCGGGACCCGAGGATGAGCGTCGGCGGTTGTCGTTACGGCTCGTGTTGCGGCTCTTGGCATGCTGTATTGCAGTTCGAGGAATTGCAGCGGTGATGCATCGAGAGATGCTGTGATTGTGGTCTGACATGACACTCGTCGAGTGTGTCGGAGGCGCTGACCTGATGGAAGCGATGGTTTTCCTTGGTGCTGGATGGTGCTGTTTCCAGCGTGCGCGAGGTTCGAGGTCAGGTCGAGCGTGGAGTTCTTCCGTTGGTCGAAAGTGCGCTGGTTTCTCCTTTGGTTGGAGAGATTGCGTTCGGCTAAGGATCGTCGTCTTGCATTGTGTGTTCGGATTGGTTGGCCTTGTGTGCCATGAAGTCCGTGCGAGACGTGCTCCTTGTCTTGGCAGGATGGAGTGTTGGGGAATGTGCTGGCTAGTGCGCCGCATGAGTACCATGTTCCTGTGATGGAAGCCGTGTTAGGCGTCGGTGTTGGACCTGGATGAGGTTGTTGAGGATGTCGCCTGACGATGGTCGAGGACGTGTTGGTCAGAGTCGGTGGCTTGGCGCCCGACTTGTGGTCCCAGTCGTGTCCTCGGATGAGATCGTTTTTGGGGAAGTGGTCTCTGGCAAAATATGGGTCCCGGTTGGCGGCTATGAGTGGCTGGTGAGCCTAACCGTGTGACCGACCACAGCAGTGTCTGTTGGTTCTACGGTCTTGTCGGATTGTGACAGTGAGATGTTTATTGCTTAGGGACCCGTGAGCACTGTTCAGGTGGTGTCCCGTGGCTCCGTGGTAAGGGCGGAATCGGGATTGGCAGGTGTCCACTTGCATTGATCGAAGGATTTGATGAGACCAGACGTAAGAGTGACGCCTGTGGGCGGAGGCCTTTGTGAGATGGGCGTCAGAGGATGGTCCTTGTTGGGACGTTGGTTTCGCAATGGTTATCCCTGGTTTGGTGACCAGCATGGGATGGTTCCCCTGTGAGTCTGAGTCTAGTGAGGTGATGATTGAAGACACCAGGATCCGTCATTTGGTTTCGTCGTGCTCCCCGAGAGGGTCGAGTTGGTGCGATGTTCGAGCTCGGATGCGGAGTCCGAGAGGAGTGCAGCTCGAGATGTGGCATTGGTCTATGTGTGAGTCAGCGGATGGCCTGCTGTGAGTTGGATCGTGCCTGTTGGGCCGGTGGAGGTTTCCCGTTGACATGTATCTGGCGACCAGTGGATGTTCTTTTCACAGACAGAAGATGCTGGTTGTTGGGGCTCGAGCGTGGCAAGAGCCGTGTGCCAGCGAGACCTTTGGTGGTCGTTTCTGTGATGTTCCTTTCCGGATGGGATCTGGACTTTGTCGAAGTTTGTCTTCTAACAAGGGTTGGCATAGTGTTGTGTCCGGCTTCCGGCTTGCCATGTGTGAGGTGTTTCTTGATGTTGAACTGATGTTCTGGTTGCGGTCTGCTGAGAGGACTGCTTGAGCTGGTGGAGGCTCTGTATTGGTTGTCTCCTTGAGAAGGGTGTGCGACCTGTCAGCTGGTTGTGAAGTTGATGTGCGTTTTGTCTGCTGACCATAGGATGGATCGGTAGCTGTTGCTCGCGTCGAGGGTTGTGATTCCTCGATGGGCGAGATTGTGGCTGCGGTGCCAAGTTGGTTCTCGCGTTGTCTGAGGTGATGCCGGACTGTGTCCTTTGGTATATGCCTGCTCTGTTGGCCAGTGTGCTCGGCGCGAGGAGCGAGGTGTTGCTTGTGATTGTAAGTCTGGCTGTGTCCCTCAGGACTGATGTTTTCATGAGAAATAAGATTTTCTGTGCTGGGGCTCTGACAGCGTTGTCAGTTCGTTCTGTGTTCTTCCCCTGTGACTTCGTGCTTGGTCCTGAATTTCGAGGACGAAATTCCTTTAAGGGGGGAGGGATGTAATGCCCCGGGGTTTTTTAGATCCTCGTTCGTGGGTCCCGGATCTGGTTTCTCGGAGCGTCCGACTCCGTTGTGTCCGAAATTTCGTTTCGGACATCTTTCGTGTTCGGATCGGCGCGATCCGGAGTCGTTTCGGAGGCCCGGAGGCGTTCCGCGGCTTTTTTCGCGTGTGTTTTCTGATTCCCGGCGTGGGTTTCGGCTTTCCCTTCGGAACCTCGTTGCGGGTGAACCGGGCCGTTCACCTAGGCGAGTGTGGTACCGTTGCGATCGGTGCGTTCCGAGGATCGCGAGGGTGTGATTTTCTATTTTTCAGGATTTTTCTGATTTTCCGGATTTTCCTATATAAACCCCCCACCCTCTCTCTTCCTCTCATTTCTCTCTTCTCTCCCTCTCTCTTCTCACGCTCTCTCCTCTCACTCTCTCCTCTCCGGCGGCCGACGGACCGAGGCGGGGGCGAGGCGGGGATGGCGCGGGCGAGGCGCGGGTGAGGATGGATGAGGATCGAGGCGGTGGAGGCGTGGTGAAGCTCGGCAGTGGGTTCGTGGAACGGCGAGGCTTCAACGGCGTTTTCTTCGTGGATCGGCATCCACGGTGCGCGAAATCTTCGGTGGAGGTAGGGTGATGGACCCCCAGCTCGTGCTCTTCCTTTCCCGCGAGTTTGGTAGGCCATGGTCAGCCGAGCGGGTCGTTCGGGGCCTTTTGGGGAAAATCATGTTTTGGGGAGTGATCGCCCGATCTAGCGATTCGTTGCGTTTTAGGCCGATCCGAGGCCATAGATGTATGCTAGGGGTTGTTGGGGAGCTTCCCCTATGTTTTCCCTTTCATCCGTGGATGATTGGGGGCGTGGCGTGGATTTTTGGGTGTTTTCCCGCCGTTCTCGGTTTTCCGAAATGATCGCGGTCTACCAGTAACCGCGTTCACTAGTCGCGGTCGTGGGAGAACCGCCTTCATCCTTGTGTTTGGTCGAGGAGGCCTTCGAGCGTCGCGGTCGTGCGATAGACCGCTTTGGTCTAGTCGCGGTCATGGGATGACCGCTACTATCTGGTCGCGGTCCTCGGGCGACCGCTACCAGGGGGGTTGCGCGTGGCTAGTTGCGGTCGTGAGGTGACCGTGACAGCATGGTCGCGGTCTCCGGTCGACCGCTACCATCTGGTCGCGGTCCCCGGTCGACCACTATCTGGTCGCGGTCACCAGGTGACCACTACCACGTTCTGGTTCCTGTCTGCGCTGTTTTGACCTCCGGTCGACCCGGTTGTGACCCAGTGGTTGACTTTAGGTCTCGTGAGTGTCTCGGACACCCCGTGGAGTTCTGTGACTGTGTCTTTGGGTGTCGAGAGGTTGTCCCACTTATCTCGTTTTGCGTGCCGTGAGCTTAAGGGTCTATGTGACCATTTAGCGTTCCGATTGTGTTGTGTTGGTCTCCGGTCGACCCGGTTGTGACCCAGTGGTCGACCTCCGGCCTTGTGAGTATCCCGGACACCCCATGGGTTCTGTGTCCATGTTTTTGGGGTGTCAGGAGGGACCGTGTTACTTCGATTAGCGTGCCCGTAGGTGTGGTGGGTCCGGATGACCCTATGTGTTCCGGGCTTTCGTGCTACTCATGATCGAGTCACCGTGTATCGGTGTGTGAGGTGGGGTCTCCCCCGTATGTCGTGGGTTTCCTTTGGAAGGCGATTCCCATGTGGGCCATGTGCTTGGCCTTGGACTGCGAGTCCAATTATCCGGCCTGGGGCTAGAGGTTTCTCACTTGCTACAAGATGGGAAATCGTCGTGGTGGCTTGTGTGCTGCCCTGGGAATCGTGCTTCTGTGTTTTCCGTGTGGCCCGTGTGGGTGGCCTTAGTCCCTTGCATTCCCTTCCCGAGGGAGTGATCTTGGCGACTCGTGAGTTGTCTCGATACTTGTGCTACCGTGGTTTTAGACCTAGAGATTGGACTAGATTGACGGCCTTGTGCTGTTGAGTACAACGGTCCCTACCCCGAGTCTTGTGACTCAAGGACCGTTGGGTGTAGTGCGTCTAGAGGACTGCCCAGAGTCCAGTGGCTTAGTGCCACTTGAGTTTTCTCGACTCTCGCGCAGGGTGCGTGCGTGGCCGAGGACTGTGAGTCCCGTTTCTTCTCCGACTATGGTCACCGTGCGACGGGGCCGGTACGTGGGGTGGTCCCCGTACGTCGTCGGATTCGGGCGTTGTTTTCCATTGACTTGAGAGTCTACTCCTTCAGTGACCCTCCACTAGTCGTAGCCTACCAGTACGCGGTGCTGGTCGCACCAGGGAGTGGTGTACGGGCTTACCTTTGAGACGGTTTGTGGACCGGCTACCGTAGGCCCCTCGTCGGTAGCCAGAGTCCGGCTACGGGGGAAAACCGGTCAGAGGACCAGACCTAGTGACGCAAGGTCTGTGTGTGCACACGTGGTTGGGGGCGGTTGGACCCACGTCGACGGGCGTGACCCCAGCTAGTTACTTGTTTGTGGTTACTTGTACGGTGTTCGCGCCTCGGGTAGGACCTACCACGTCAGGCGGTTCACCTGCGGTGCGGTGTAAGACGTCAGGGGACGCTACCGGCTGTGCTTCTAGTGGGTGGTACTCCTGTCAAGTACGGAGTGACAGACTGTCAGTTTCTGTGTCTTTGACCTTCGGGTTTTCGGTCGTGTTGACCGTTGAGTTTCGGTTGGTTCGCTGTGACGCGTGTGTTGGTTTTCGCGTCATGAGATTAGTGCTAGTGGCTTTACCGAGGTGGGGTCTTGTTGTGCGGTACCCGCGATCGGATGGTCGGGGTTGCACCTTGGACAGCGTGTCCAGGTCGGCTGTGTCCGGGGGACAGGCCTCTACGGCGTGGTTGCCGTGGGTTTTTACTTCGGTAGGTGGTGCTAGCGTGGTTCGGTAGCTTCGACTACGTGATCGAGGTGTGCCTTCGGGTACAGTAGGAGTAGCTGTAGTGCCGAGTTTTGACCGGCCACCGGTTTGTTGTTCCTGCTGTAGTTGTAGCTTCCTTTCCGCTACCGCCGTTGTTTCCGGTTGGGGTTCCGCGGGATCCCTGCTGAGTCTCTGTTTTGGAGACTCATTCCCTGCTTTTCAGGTGTGACGGTTCGTCCTCGAGGTTCGAGGGTGCGGAGCGGAGGTTCTCAGTTGCCAGCTTGTCGGGCCGAGTGTTCACTTGGCATGTGGTACGTTTTACTGCTTTAGACTGTACTTTCTGTTGGACTGGACTCTGTTATAGTTGTTTATTTATTTCTATTAATTGTTGAGTTGTCCTGCTTTATTTCCTATTTCTTTGTGCCTCCACACTCCTTTTAGCCCTTCCGAGCCCTCCCGGCTCGTGGGCGGCGGTGCGAGTCTCGGGTTATCGGGCCTTCCCGGTAATCGGATTCTCGAGTCGTTACACTCTCCTTCCATCTTGGAAATCCCTAGATTCTCCTCTCCTCTTCCTCTTGAGCTTTCAAAGCTCTCCTTAGTGCATTTGGCTGAACTAGCCTAAGGGGGTACTTATAGGAAAGGAAGGGGGTAAAGGCCAAGAGACGTCACATCAATGTCGAGTCGTCGCCGTTGACTTCAGCAAAAAGCATTTTATCTTGATCTCCCTTGTACTGTGGTGCAACTCTGCTGCTTTTAATCATGTTGATCAGTGCAGGTTTCACTAATGGACGCCACCGTCCCATCGTGTGCCACCATTCGGTAACTAGTCCACCATGTCATGCATTGTATTATATAATATTTACGCTACTAGAACATGTCAAGGACCTTGCGACCTGAATGACTCTGGAATTTGAGTTCCCCTTCAACAAAAATAGTGATGATTTCAAAGGAATTTAAGTTATGCGGATAGGCCGTTAAGTTGTGAAAGCGAGGGGACGATGGTTCTATTCGGTGAGTTGGTGCGTGGATAAACGGGCCCCGGCTCAGTATCAGCTCACCGGATCGGTATCCTGACCTATTCTTAACAACTTGACAATATTATCCTGGGCTATTTTCTATTTTAGTTTGTTTTAAGTTTTCTTTTAAACCCAGCATACATTCATGTAGGACTTTTATTCCATTGTAGAAAATCATTCAAAGTAATTTGATTGCGAAGGCCGCTGTGCTTAAATTCTTATAATATGAGATATTCCATTCCGAATGAAGTACTGAGTTTCCTTGAGATAGCCCCGCGCTGTTCTTCCAAAAGAGACCCTTATTTGGATTGATCCTCAAATATTCCTTTACTTTTACTCTATTTGACACACCTTGGCCGCAGTACTTCCACATTGGCTGGTAACCGCTCCCCAAGGTGAAACCTGCAGGTTTACGACCCAGGTACTTCCACACAGAGAAGTTGGTCCCTTTTTCTACTCGTGCCTGAGCGCACATTTTCTCCTTCCTTATTTGATTTCCGTCCAAGCAATTGTTGAATTCGGAAGACCTTCTTCAAGGTCGTCTCGTTGAAAACTCTGAAAACATTCCAAAACCATAATGTTGAAAGTGTGTATCATCACACCTTGGCATCTACTTTTCAGTCAATTCTCACTCCATTCCACTTCACTTCAATGTCATTACACTACGTGTCACTCCCTTGCAAAGCAGATGCCAAGGCGGGGCAGCTGTAGACACGCCGTTCTTGACATTACTGTGAGTAAATCTCATATTACACTATGATACCCCAAGGTGGCCTTCATATTTTTAATTACTATGGTGATTTCCTATTTTTATGAATTTTTTTATATTTTTCTAAATTTTTTCCGTGAAAACTCTTTGAGGTGTCTAGGAGTCTGGACGCTTTCATCAGTGATAAAAATAAAAATAACTATTATTATGAAGGCATCCAGGTCCCTGGACGCCTTCATTAGTGAAAAAATAAAATAAATAAATAAAAAAATAATACTTATGAAGGCGTCCAGGGCCCTGGACGCCTTCATCAGTGAAAAAATAAAAAAAATAATAAAAATAATAAATAATAATAATAATTGTAAAGGCGTCCAGGGCCTTGGACGCCTCCATTTGAGGCGTCCAGGTTCCTGGACGCCTTCAATTTCTGACACCCGGACGCTCTCGATCCGCCGCTCGATTTGACTTTTCGGAAAATTTCAAAAATATAGGGATGTCTTGCCAGCTAGACGCGCCCACTCGTGAGTCACGGGTACCCAGCAAAACCACGTGCTTTACCCACCGTCTACGGCTTTCGGCGGGGTTCCCGTGGGCGGAAATGAAGACGTCCAGTCTCCTGGACGCCTTCATAAAAATATTAAAAATCAAAAAATAAAAAATATTTATTGTGTTGATGGAAGCGTCCAGGGTCGTGGACGCCCCCATCGTGAGGCGTCCAGGTCCCTGGACGTCTCAATCCACTTCCCCTCTATAAATAGAGGACCCCCTCCCTCGAAGGGAAGGGGCTTCAGATCCGACAGAGGAAGGAGAGACTCTGTCGGATCCCATTTCTAACATGTGGGTCTTTTGTAGGGGGAGGTTCTGCCGGCTTCTCGGGTGCCCGCGCTCGCGAGAGGAAGGCTAGCTCCATCCGTTCTGCTTCTACGTGGTCCCCACGCTGCCGAAGCTCCGCCGGATCCCGCCATCGGCACATTCAATAAGCCAATTCTCTCCCCTTTTCTCCGTAGTTCTTTTGCATTCATCATCTCGCATTCTCCGACTCCCTTCACAAGGGAGTATTCTTTTATATACGTTTGCATAATCGCATTCATCATCATATTTCTCTCCTACTCGTGTCCAAGAGGGGTTTAAAAAATAACACCAACCAGGTGTGTGTCTTGCCACGATTTCAATATCCTTCATCAAGGGACTAATACTACACTGCCATCTTTTCTGATCCACTTGTTATATGTCTGTTTCTTCTTTTGCAAGGGTAACCAAGGAAAGTCCTCTCCATCGGTCGGCCGAAGGGAGAGGAGGAAGCAACCCGCCATCTCCCGCTTTTGAGGTAGGCGCGATCACTTTCTTTATTTTGGGGTCTCCGGCCCCTGGCGATCACATCATATTCTCGAGGCCGCGGAGAGTCATTTTCCGCAATGGCCGTTTAAATTTCTGTCACTTATATTCTACATTGTTCTTATATCTGTTTCTTATATCTGTTATATTCTCGAGACCGCGGCGAGTCATTTCCCGCAATGGCCGTTTAAATTTCTGGCACTTATATTCTGCATTGTTCTTATATCTGTTTCTTATATTTGTTATATTCTCAAGGCCGCGGCGAGTCATTTCTCGCAATAACCGTTTAAATTTCTGTCTCTTATATTCTGTTCCTTATATCTATTATATTCTCGAGACCGCGGCGAGTCATTTCCCGCAATGGCCATTTGAATTTCCGTCATTGATATTCTGTGTTGTGGTTATATCTGCTCATATTCTCGAGACCGCGGCGAGTCACTTCCCGCAATGGCCGTTTAAATTCATGTTGCTTGTATTCTGTACTCTTCTCATATCGGCTCATATTCTCGAGGCCGTGGCGAGTCATTTCCCGCAATGGCCGTTTAAATTTCTGTCACTTAAATTCTAGACTTTTCCCATCCCCCGAGGTCGCGGAGAGTCATTTCCCGCTATGGCCGTTTAATCCCCATATCTTATTATATAGCCTCTGTCCCGCACGCCCCGCTGGAGCAATCTCCCGTGGTGGTCTCTCTCCTCTTCTCTCTTCTTTCTGTGTTGCAGTAAAACGAGCCCCTCGCCCGCTCTACTTCGCCTCCTCCGGCAATTCCGTGTGACATCGCTCACAGCTACTGGATAAATCCGGGCCTCAAACCGTCCATAAACCGGTTAGCTTTTAATAAGTCGGTGCTAACTAGGTGAGGAGCATATGGCGCCAGCCTAGAAAATTGGAGTTCATACTCTGCAACTTACATCATGCCCTGGCGCAAAGAAGCAAACTCCATATCCTTCTGCTCCTTAACATGCTCGGAGAAGTACCGGGCCCGGAAAAGCGTAAGAAAACATTCCCATGTATGAGGTGCATCAGCTGGTGGTGCAGGAACAGACTTCCACCACGTACGGGCGTCTTTATTTAATTGGAATGTTGCCAAACAGACCTTCTCCTGATCCGCACATTGCATAACTTCAAAGATGCGATTCATCTCATCGATCCAATTTTCGGCTTCATCTGGATTAGAGGAACCCGAAAATCGAGGAGGATTTAAGCTCCGGAAGTTACGATGTAAGTCTCCCGCTGTAACGACCCGAGAATCCGATTACCGGGAAGGCCCGATAACTCGAGACTCGCACCGTCACCCACGAGTCCAAAGACTCGGAAGGGTTAAAAGGATGGTGTGGAGACTACACAAGTATCACAAATAATTACAGAAATTATACAGATATATAATTAAGCAGGAAATAAATGAACATTTTACATGATACATGGTCCATAAGATATAATAAAATAACAACAGCAGTAGTCCACAACTAGTACGGAGACAAGAAAGAAAAGTACAGCTACATGGGACATACCCCGGCTCTGACCTCTGGCACTAACGCTGGGCACCTGAACCACGCTGAGCCTCAGACGCGCTCCCCTGAGGCCGCGACTCACCTGAAACACGGTGAAAACATGCAGGGAATGAGTCTCGGAACAAGACTCAGTAGGGATCACTCAAACCCTACCTCGTAACCGGAGAAACTGCTACGCTAGCAGTAAGCGAGTACCTCGAAAAGGGAATCCCTGCAATCTACAAAACACGGATCTCACGGCATGAAAGCCGACGCACGTGCCACGGTGGAACGACCGGAACACCACGGTCAACACGACAAAACTTGAAGGTCGAAGTCGCAAAGACTGACAGTTTGTCACTCCCGACTCGACAGGAGTACCTCCCACTAGAAGTACAGTCGGTAGCGTCCCTTGACGTCTTACATCGCACCGCAGGTGAACTGCCTGACGTGGTAGCTCCTACCAAAGGCACAAACACCGCACAAGTAACCACAAACGAGTGACTAGCTGGGGTCACGCTCGTCGGCGTGGGTCCAACCGCCCCCAACCACGTGTTCACACACAGACCGCGCATCCCTGGTCTGGCCCTCTGACCGGTTTTCCCCACAGCCGGACTCTGGCTGCAAGACGTGGGGCCCGACGAAAACCGGTTCACAAACCATCTCTAAAGGTAGTCTCTCCACCACTCCCTGGTGGGACCACACGCGTGTAAGCAGGCTACGACTAGTGGAGGGTCACTACGGAGTAAACTCTCAAGTCAACGGAAAACAACGTCACAACCGGACGGTACAAGGAACGCCCCTCGTACCAACATCACCGCACGGTGATAGAAGCTGACAATGACATCTCCTGGTACCACTCAATACGATGAGAGACACGCCGACATGACCCGTCCCCTTGAACGGTCCACTCTGGGCCGCTCAGGGATGTGCGGTCGCACAGGGACCGCACCAGGGTTAAACGGCCAACACGGGACCATTCTACCCAGGTCCAAACGGGCTGAAGAACGGCCAACACGGGCCCGTTCAACAGATGTGCGGCCAGCTCCTGGCCGCACGTGGTTGAGGAACGGTCAGCTCCTGGCCGCTCGTCTCCCAACGGTAATAAACCTGAACGGTTAGTCCTTAGCCGCACTAGGGAAGAGCGGCTATGGTTTTACCGTTCAAGGGTTGTGCGGTCCAGATCTGACCGCACACCCAGGCAACGGCACCAGATGACGTACTGCCAGCACCTGGCCGCACACCCCGATGCACTGTACAACGGTAATACTCAACGGTCGAAAACCCAGGGTTGGGCGGTCGTTATGGGGCCGCACCTTAGGATATGCGGTCCCACGACAGACCGCGCAAGCCCACTACGCGCCGAGCCCCAGCCACAGCGTGCCGAGCTGATGGACGGCCAGAACAGGGCCGCACAAGGGTTGTGCGGGCCCTGGTTCGACCGCACATCGCCCACCAACGCGAAAACGGTCAACCTCACCGGAATCGCCCATTTCGACCCCCAAACAAGCCCCACGAAGGGGGGAACGGTGAGAGAAGAACCCCCAAACCCCCCTAGCATGCTCCTACACCCTTAAATCATGGAATCGGGGCTCAAAACGGCGGATCGGACGAACTCTCCCCGCGGCATAAACGACCCTTCTCGGCGCGAAAATAACCCCTCTCAACCTCGTCTCGAGCTAAAACACACGGGGAAGAAAGGTAAGAGGCTAAGGAACGTCACCCTACCTCCGGTTCGCGACGAGACGCGCCGATCCAAGCTCAATCCCACGAAGAACGTCATTAGAACCTCACCTTCCCACGCTTGCCGCACGCCCGCACTATCGCCTCGTCGTCACCCACGTCCTCCCGTTGTCGCACCACCGTCGTCTGCAGCCGAACGGAGGTCGTCCCACTCGAACGGGAGAGAGAGAGAGAGAGACAGAGAGAGAGAGAGAGAGGGCGGCCACGGTCGTGAGGGAGGAAGGAGAAGAAAGGAAGAAGAAGAAAAAAAAAGAAAAGAAAATGGGGGGTATTTATAGAAAATATGGAAATTTCAGAAAATACCAAAAAATCAAAAATCACATTTCCGCGATCCTCAGAACCACCGATCACAACGGTACCACTCTCGCCTAGGTGAACGACCCAGTTCACCCGCAACGAGGTTTCGAAGGAATTACCGAAACACACACCGGTAATCAGAAAACACACGCGGAAAAGCCGTGGAACGCTCTCGGGCCTCCGAAACAACTCCGGATCGCGCTGATCCGAACACGAAAGATGTCCGAAATAAAATTTCGGACACAGTAGAGTCAGACACTCCGAGAAACTAGATCCGAGACCCACGAAGAGGGATCCGAAAGGTCCGAGATATTACAGCCCTCCCCCCTTAAGGAATTTCATCCTCGAAATTGAGAACAACCCAAGGGGAAAGAAGAGGAAGACTCACTCAAACATGTAAGGAAACTGCTGACGCATCTCGTCCTCACGCCCCCAAGAAGCCTCACCACCAGAGTGCCGCTGTCACACCACCTTAACCAAGGGGATGACCTTGTTCCGCAGGCGCTGCTCTCGCCTATCCTCCACGCGGACCGAAAACTCTGGGAGATAAAGATCTGGAGTCACCTCGGGCCAGACAGAATCCTCGAGTACATGAGAGTCATCGGGCATATACTTTCGTAACATCGAGACGTGGAACACGTCATACACCGACGCCAACTCAGGGGGTAACTGTAACCGATAAGCTACCTTACCGATGCATTCCATGATGTGGAAAGGACCAATATAGCGGGAACTCAGCTTCCCACATCGTCCAAAATGCATCACCCCCTTCATCGGAGAAACTCTCAAGAACATGCGATCGCCCACGGCGAACGCGAGAGGCTGCCGCCTACGGCCAGCATAACTCTTCTGCCGACTCTGGGCCGCCAACATGTTCTGACGAACCAGGTGCACAACCTCCACATACTGCTGCACCAACTCTGGTCCCGTCAAAACACGCTCACCAACCTCAAACCAATCCAGTGGAGTCCGACATGGACGCCCATACAACGCCTCATAAGGAGCCATGCCGATGCTCGAATGATAGCTGTTGTTGTAGGTAAACTCCACCAACGGTAGGTGGTGAATCCAACTCCCCTGCCACTCCAGGCAGTAGGACCTCAGCATGTCCTCCAAAGTCTGAATGGTCCTCTCTGACTGACCATCTGACTGAGGATGATACGCCAAGATAAAAGTCAAATTCGTGCCAAGAGCTCGCTGGAAACTCCCCCAGAATTCAGAAGTGAAACGCGGATCCCGATCCGACACGATGGAGATGGGAATCCCATGCAACGGAATGATCCGCTCCACATAAAGACGAGCCAACCTGGACACGCTCCAGCTGACTTTGACCGATAACAACCGAGTCAACTTCGTCAGCCTATCCACCAGCAACCAAATACTGTCCTGACCGCTCGGAGTCCTCGGCAATCCCACCACGAAATCTGTGGTCACGTGATCCCACTTCTACGCAGGAACATCTGAGGGCTGGAGAGTACCTCCTGATCACTGATGCTCCGCCTTCACCTGCTTACAGGTCAGGCACCTGGCCACAAACTCGGCGACATCTCTCTTCATGCCAGGCCACCAGAACTGCCTCCGCAAGTTCCGATACATCTTCGTCGCACATGGGTGTACGGTGTACCTGCTCCCATGAGCCTCGCGCAACACCGCACGATGAACCTGCTCCTCGGTTGGGACGTACAGCCTACCACGGAACCTCACGGCACCGTCCTCGCCGAGCTCCACATCAGCCAAAGCCAAAATCTGGGGTAACTCAGGGTCCGCATGCTGAGCCTCTGTCACCTGACAGCGGATAGCAGGCGTGACAGTCAGACTAGCAAGCACTGCCAACCCTGGCTCCTGGGGAATCTTGAGCCTGAATGAAACTTCGGGCACTTGTTCCTAGAGCCTCCACTTCCTCAACATCAAGGCACTGGCCGTGACCTTCCGACTCAAGGCATCGGCGACGACATTCATCCTGCCCGGCTGATAAGACAGGGTGAAGTCATAATCCGTCATAAACTCCATCTATAACCTCTGCCTGAGGTTAAGGTCCCTCTGCGTGAACACATATCGCAAACTCTGATAGTCAGTGAACACCTCGAACCTCTCGCCGTACAGATAATATCTCCAGATCTTCAGCGCGAAGATCACAGCCGCCAACTCCAGGTCATGGGTAGGGTAGTTCTCCTCGTAGGACTTCAGCTGTCGAGATGCATAAGCCACCACTCTACCATGCTGCATCAACACAGCACCCAATCCGACCCCGGAAGCATCTGTACACACCACAAAATCTCCCGATCCAGAAGGCAAAACCAACACCGGAGCCGAGGTGAGCAATCTCTTCAGTTCCCTGAAACTCTACTCACACTCCTCAGACCAGACGAAGGGCACATCCTTCCGCATAAGTCTAGTCATCGGGGCTGCAATGCGAGAAAAATCCTTGATAAACCGACGATAATAGCCCGCGAGCCCCAAGAAACTCCGGATCTCCATCACCGACCTCGGCCTCGGCCACTGCATCACTGCCTCGACCTTGGCGGGGTCCACGAAAATACCATCACCAGAAATCACGTGCCCTAAAAAGTGCACCTCACGAAGCCAGAACTCAAACTTACTGAGCTTCGCATACAACTGGTGATCTCGCAACGTCTGCAGCACCACACCCAAATGGTACGCGTGCTCCTTGGCAGACCGCGAATAAACAAGGATGTCGTCCACAAATATGACCACAAACTGGTCCAGATACGGACGAAACACCCTCTGCATCAAGTCCATGAAGGCTGCGGGGGCATTGGTGAGCCCGAACGGTATCACTAGAAACTCATAATGCCCGTACCTCGTACTGAACGCAGTCTTCTCCACACCGGACTCGCTAATCCTCAACTGATAGTAACCGGACTGCAAATCAATCCGCGAGAACACTCGCGCAGATTGAAGCTGGTCGATCAAATCATCAATCCGCGGCATCGGATACTTGTTCTTAATGGTCACCTCATTCAGCTGCCGGTAGTCAATGCACAATCGCAAGCTACCGTCCTTCTTCTTCACGAACAACACGGGCGCACCCCAAGGGGAAAAGTTAGGACGAATATACCCCTTGGCCAGCAGCTCCTGCAACTACGCTCTCAACTCCCTCAACTCAGCGGAGGCCATACGGTAGGGAGCCTTCACCAAAGGTCATGTACCCGGCACAACCTCGATAACGAAATCAATTTCCCGCTGGGGAGGCAATCCAAGTAAGTCCTCTGGAAAAATATCGGGAAACTCGCACACCACCGGAACGTCCTCGACATCCGGTTCCATTCGGTCTGTCACAATTACGGAGGCGAGAAAACCCTAACAACCCGCATCAAGCAAACGACGAGCTCGAATCGCAGAAATGAGAAAGCGGGAAAAGGAAGACCGGATACCTTGGAAATAGAAGGTGGGTCCGTGAAGTCGCCGAAAGTAAACCCTCTTCGAGCCGCAATCCACCAACGCATGATGTGCCTCGAGCCAATCCATCCTAAAGCGACAACGCATAGAGCCTAGCCGGTAAACTCCGCCCTTCCACCCACACAGGAACCTCATCGAAGTAATACGGAGTGATCATAAAAATCACCTAAAGGTAACTCCACTGCCAAATCACATGACAACTGGGTCACCAGCTCCTCAATACTCAGCGCGAAATCCTCCGAAACAAACGAATGAGACGCGCCATAATCGAACAAAACCCGAGCCGCACAACCCAAAATTCGAACGGTACCTTCCACGAGCTATGACGCCACTGCCTCTGCCCTGGTCATGTGTGTGATCTGGCCTCGAGCTCTCTGCCTGCCTCCCACACTAGCTGACCTGGGTAGCGGCGGATATTGTCCATGCTGCTGTTGCTGCTGCCTCTACTGCTGGGGAACCTGCTGCTGCTGAGGAAACGGCTGTTGCTGCTATCGCCTCTGAGGACAGTCACACGCCATATGCCCTGGTTGGTCACACCGGAAACAAACTATCGACGCTGTACACTGCCTGCCTAGGTGGTACTCGTTACACCATGGACAGGGTCCTCGTGATCCACCCACTGATCCCTGACGCTGAAACGGGACCGGCTGATGTACACTGCCCGATGATGCCTACCTCTGATCCTTGGACTTCTTCTTACCAAACCCCTTCTTGAAGAACTTCTTGACCTTCGAGCCAAAAGACACAGATCCTGTCACCGACGCTGTCGGTGCCGGCGCTCTTGAACCACCCGACGGATGCTGAAAGGAACCCTACTGCTGGGTAGCCGACTGCTAGCTGTGACCTGACAAAGACTGGCCTTGGCTAATCGGTCCTCGAGTCCTCTGCATATCCATATCCAAAGAAGCTGCAACACGAGACGATGTCTGCAGATCAGTGGCCACAGTCGCGATCAAATGGTGCCTCAGCTCCTGCCTCAACCCCTGAACGAACTGTGCGGTCTTCACCCTCTCATGCTCCATGATATGAGGTGCATACCGACCCAGCTCAACAAATCGGGCCCTGTACTGCAACAGGGACATGTCGCCCTGAACCAGCTTCAGAAACTCACGCATCCGCTGCGTAGCGATATACTCTGGACAGTAGGTACGCTCGAAAGCACTGACAAAGTCACTCTACGCAATCTGCTCAAGTGAACAAAGCTGGAAAGATGTCTTCCACTCGGAAGACCACCACTCCCGAGCCGTACCCTGCAACTGGTTGGAGGCCAACATCACTCTGGCCTCCGCAGTACTCTGCGCGGAACTAAACACCCGCTCCATCTCGTCGAGCCAACTCCGAGCCACATCAAGGTCTGGCTGACCGCCGTAGTAAGGTGGATGAAACTACATGAAATCCCTCACTGCTCGGCATGGCCCACCCCTGGTCGATGAGCCCTCACCAACCTCTCCGTCGAACTGCTGAGACATAAGCTGATACATGCCACGGAAGAAATCCTCGGCCCCCGGAAACCTCGCAGTATCCACTGCCTCGGTGGCCCCCGATGGCGCTCTACTATGCTCCTCCTGATCTCGCTGAACCCCCTGCTAGATCTCCTGACCTCCAGCCGACTGCCCCTGCTGAGAGCGAGTGCTCCGCCTCGGTGCCATGCTCGCTCCTGAAGCAAAAGACAGAAAACACGGAAACAGCAAGGTCAAGAAAAACACACGATGTCCGATGCCAGCGTCACATGTACATCATCGTTGTGGACTAGTGGACCACTACAATTACTTATAACTCTCGTATAATCCCACAACCGCTGCTCTGATACCAGTTGTAACGACCCGAGAATCCGATTACCGGGAAGGCCCGATAACCCGAGACTCGCACCGCCACCCACGAGTCCGAAGACTCGGAAGGGTTAAAAGGATGGTGTGGAGACTACACAAGTATCACAAATAATTACAGAAATTAAACAGATATATAATTAAGCAGGAAATAAATTAACATTTTACATGATACATGGTCCACAAAATATAATAAAATAACAACAGTAGTAGTCCACAACTAGTACGGAGACAAGAAAGAAAAGTACAGCTACACGGGACATACCCCGGCTCTGACCTCTGGCACTAACGCTGGGCACCTGAACCACGCTGAGCCTTAGACGCGCTCCCCTGAGGCCACGACTCACCTGCAACACGGTGAAAATACGCAGGGAATGAGTCTCAGAACAAGACTTAGTAGGGATCACTCGAACCCTACCTCGCAACCGGAGAAACCGCTACGCTAGCAGTAAGCGAGTACCTCGAAAAGGGAATCCCTGCAATCTACAAAACACCGATCTCACAGCACGAAAGCCGACGCACGTGCCACGGTGGAACGACCGGAACACCATGGTCAACACGACAAAACCTGAAGGTCGAAGTCACAAAGACTGACAGTCTGTCAATCCCGACTCGACAGGAGTACCTCCCACTAGAAGTACAGTCGGTAGCATCCCTTGACGTCTTACACCGCACCGTATGTGAACTGCCTGACGTGGTAGCTCCTACCAAAGGCACGGACACCGCACAAGTAACCACAAACGAGTGACTAGCTGGGGTCACACTCGTCAGCGTGGGTCCAACCGCCCCCAACCACGTGTGCACATACAGACCACGCGTCCCTGGTCTGGCCCTCTTACCGATTTTCCCCTCAGCCGGACTCTGGCTGCAAGACATGGGGCCCGACGGAAACCGGTTCACAAACCGTCTCTAAGGGTAGCCTCTCCACCACTCCCTGGTGGGACCACACGCGTGTAAGCAGGTTACGACTAGTGGAGGGTCACTACGGAGTAGACTCTCAAGTCAACGGAAAACAACGTCACAACCGGACGGTACAAGGAACGCCCCTCGTACCAACACCGTCGCACGGTGACAGAAGCCGACAACGAGATCTCCCGGTACCACTCAGTATGACGAGAGACACGCCGACACGACCCATCCCCTTGAACGGTCCACTCTGGGCCGCTCAAGGATGTGCGGTCGCACAGGGACCGCACCAGGGTTAAACGGCCAGCAAGGGACCGTTCTACCCAGGTCCAAACTGGCTGAAGAACGGCCAACACGGCCCGTTCAACAGATGTGCGGCCAGCTCCTGGCCGCACGTGGGTGAGGAACGGTCAGCTTTTGGCCGCTCGTCTCCCAACGGTAATAAACTTGAACGGTTAGTCCTTAGCCGCACTAGGGAAGAGCGGCTACGGTTTCGCCGTTCAAGGGTTGTGCGGTCCAGATCTGACCGCACACCCAGGCAACGGCACCAGATGACGTACGGCCAGCACCTGGCCGCACGAAGGGTTATGCGGCCAGCCCCTGGCCGCACACCCCGGTGCACTGTACAACAGTAATACTCAATGGTAGAAAACCAAGGGTTGGGCGGTCGTTATGGGGCCGCACCTTAGGATATGCGGTCCCACGACAAACCGCGCAAGCCCACTGCACGTCGAGCCCCAGCCACAGTGCATCGAGCTGATGGATGGCCAGAACGGGGCCGCACAAGGGTTGTGCGGGCCCTGGTTCGACCGCACATCGCCCACCAACGCGAAAACGGCGAACCTCGCCGGAATCACCCATTTCGGCCCCCAAACAAGCCCCACGAAGGGGGGAACGGTGAGAGAAGAACCCCAAGCCCCCCCTAGCATGCTCCTACGCCCTTAAATCACGGAATCGGGGCTCAAAATGGCGGATCAGACGAACTCTCCCCGCGGCATGAACGACCCTTCCCGGCACGAAAATAACCCCTATCAACCTCATCTCGAGCTAAAACTCACGGGGAAGAAAGGCAAGAGGCTAAGGAACGTCACCCTACCTCCGGTTCGCGACGAGACGCGTCGATACGAGCTCAATCCCATGAAGAACGCCGCTAGAACCTCGCCTTCCCACGCTTCCCACGCTTGTCGCACGCCCGCACGATCGCCTCGTCGTCACCCACGTCCTCGCGCCGTCGCACCGCCGCCGTCTGCAGCCGGAACATAGGTCGTCGCGCTTGAACGGGAGAGAGAGAGAGAGAGAGAGAGAGAGAGAGAGAGAGGGCGGCCACGGTCGTGAGGGAGGAAGGAGAAGAAAGGAAGAAGAAGAATAAAAAAGAAAAGAAAATAGGGGGTATTTATAGAAAATCCAAAAATTCTAAAAAATACCAAAAAATCAAAAATCACATTTCCGCGATCCTCGGAACGCACCGATCGCAACGGTACCACTCTCACCTAGGTGAACGACCCGGTTCACCCGCAACGAGGTTCCGAAGGAATTACCAAAATACACACTGGTAATCAGAAAACACACGCGGAAAAGTCGCGGAACGCTCACGGGCCTCCGAAACAACTCCGGATCACGCCGATCCGAACACGAAAGATGTCCGAAATAAAATTTCAGACACAGCGGAGTCGGACACTCCGAGAAACCAGATCTGGGATCCACGAAGAGGGATCCGAAAGGTCTGGGATATTACACCCGCTCTTGCCCCTGCGTCGGCCTGAGCCATGGTTTGCAACGCTTGAGTAAGACCCGCAACAGTCTCTTGCATACCGTTCCAGTCTACGCGATGAGCCATTATGAGAGTGAGGTACCTAAGAAGAGTAATGAATTGTTAGTTCTAACGGAATGAGTGAGGTTAAGTCTTAGAAATGATTCTAATTACTATCTCAACCTCGGTTCTACCCAATTCCTCTCATAGGTTGGGAATTTCTTTCCTAGTTTCATAGGTATGGGTCCTTAAACCTTGGATTTAACCTATGACATGACTTTTCCCTAGGACTTCTAGTCCTATGCTCTGATACCACTTTAACTGTCACGTCCCGAGATTATGCAGCGGAAACAATCGGGAATGTGAACAGTGGGCTAGTACGCCTCGAGCAAATAATATAATCAGAGCGCAAGATAATCACATAAGAGTAATTGCACAATATAATTCACTAAAACCTTTAATTTTATTCCTTCATAAAATAATCCCAAATTACATAAGAATCTTGATTCTCGTTTCTAGACTCAAGGAAATAAAAATTACATCATGACTTTGACTAGACACATGACAACTAAGGCTTCTCTCGAGTCTTTATCCTTCAATCGCTCTCGGATCCTTCACTTGAGTAATCCGAATCTGTCCCACTAGAATTTCTTGAAAAAAAATAGAAAGTAGGGTAATGAGCACACTTGCCCAGTAGGTATCTTCGTATGAACATGTAGGCAATGTTAAAGTAATTAATATTTTAGCTCTAAAGAAATAAGCTAAACCATGTAGATACGATGAAACAATGCGAATAAAGTCAAAATAAAAAGATACAATCAAACTTGAAATACGAGAACATGATTTGATCAAGTATATAACAAGAATGTAATTTTGGCCGTTTCAAGAATGTAACAAGAATATAATTTTCATAACCATGAAGGCTAAGCACTAGAATGTCATGTAACAAGCAAGAATGTACTCTTCACTTAGTAACAAGTACCTCGTGAATTTATGTGGATCACGCGTGGATATTTCACTTATTTATAGAGAAAGTACTCTCAGCGTAATGCGACGCCAGTAGCATCATATCCCATGGTTTACAGTATGTTTCCGACAATCAGCCGAGGGGACTAGCATAGAGCCCTTGAACACAATCAGTGCTCGAACTGCATCTTCAAGTATAAATCAAGCTACTTCCACGTTTATAACAATAAGATAGCCAAGAACGCACAATTTCAACTATAGTTCCATGATAAGGTAACCAAAAAATAGGAATGCTTCTATTAAGAATAAGAGATTTCAATAAATGCATTTAATAACTAGGTTATGCCATGGAAATAAATCGGCAGCATAACGATACATTCCTTTTACTCTCAAAATTACTTAGATATCTTTGGAATAATGTGCCAGGTTCTAGATAATCAATTGGACCATCTAGGAACATAGGAAAACCAACCCTTGAGTCAAATCCCGGGTTAATCAAACTCAGGATGCTAGCGGTCGTTTACCGGACCGTTTCTTGATCCTGACGGTCTAGTACAAGTCCGTTAAATAAGACAGTTCGATATTTTGAAAATAGAACATCTGGAGTCTTAGCGATCTAATGCATGGTCGTTAAGGATCCATTAGCGGTCACGTGAAGAACAGCTAGCAGAGTCAGACGGTCAACCAAATGGCCGCTAAAGTCCAGAATATAAAACATCGGTATAAGTGTTTTCTAGACAATTGGGATTTAATGGTACAACCAGCTCGGCATCCTAGTGGGAATCCCAGGCTCGTGGAGTCTTATGGAGGCCTTGAAACAAGATTTCCTAGTCCGTTGGAAGGAATATCCAAAGGAGAGGTCATCATGTCCAAGATTATGTTCCTAATGTGCAAAAGTGTAACTAATGACAACATGTCGGAATATGTGCCATGTACTTAAGAAAATGACTCTTAGAAGAGAGAGAATCGTGATAAAATAATGATCAAGTTAAATCATGAATCCTCTATTTAAAACATGTATTTAATTACAAGAGTATATTGTTTTGGTCATAAATTAACATAAGTTAAAAATACTACTATGTGTACAAAACATGAAATCTATTATGATGAACCAGAAATTTAACTAAGTATAGGAAACCAATACTTAAAATAGGAATAAAACTTAGTTAACTAGGCTTATAATATCATAACTATGGTTAATTCTACAATATGCTTCGGATTAACAATATTACAGAATCAGAAATAGAAACGGTCTAATACAGGACCGTTTAACTTTGGTTAGCGGTCTATCGTACGACCGCTAGATGTCCCTGGTGGTCAATAGGAAGACCGTTTCTTCCTGTGTAAATCCGAGTTCAAAATATAATAAGATTAAATACTAAACTAATGCATATCATGCATGGAAATCAACATATATAACCTATCATAACCATGATAGAACAAATATGGGCCAACAATATGCATAGGTTTTATGTAAACAACAAGAAAATTTCCTTTTATTCTCATTAAGGCTAGTTCATGCATGAAGACTTTAACTAGATGCATAGTCCTAGTAAAAACATGAAATTCATGGTGTACAACGCATGAAATCAATTGAAACAAGAGGACTTTTACTTCTGACATAAAGTTTGAGCTATTCATGAGACAACCTACCTCAATTAATCCTTCTAGATAGTCAATTTCGGACTTCAAGTCAGCCCTAATTCTGCCCGTTCTTGTACTAGATCAACAACTTCACGTCCCTCTATCTCCTGATTCCCTTGACCTATGGACGTGAAATTTTGAGGATAAGAAGAGGGTACTAACATGAACAAATTGTTTTAAAGAACCTCTATCTAATTACCTCGTTTAGGGCTCCAAATTCCTTGATCAATCAGGGTCGGACGCATTAATTCATGAGTTTTTGTTGTAGAATCAGCACCTTTGGAAGACTCTAACTCCTTGTAGACTTGATCTCCTAAAACAAAATTTAGAGGGTAATTAGTTATAACTATAATGAATAAGTTTCTAGAATGAACTTACCTCTAATTCTGTCTCCTTACCTGAGTTCCACGCGAGCCAAAGTAGGGGTCGCGCATGTCAAATCTTGAATCTATTTATAGGGTTTAAGGAGGGTTTTGAGGATTAGAACGATTCTAGAGTCCCAATTAGACTTTATATCGATCCCTGAGAGTCCTAAGTATCCTTACAAGTCCTCATTCGTTGGTCTTTAGAGTTTTAATTGCCAAAAATCTAATCTTTTTACACTTTCTTTCACTCACGGAATCTGCAGTGGGTAGCGGTCATTGGGACGACTGTTTATTGCCCGTTAGCGGTCTCGCGATAGACCGTTTTTCATTCCAGGCGCCGAATTTGAATCACTTCAAACTCTTTTGATATTATCCCCATTATTATCCATTTATTTATCTTCCTAAAGAGTCATTATCCCTTAATTTCGTGATTTCACCCATTCCTAACTTCTAGAACATGGGCTAATAGTCCAAAACAATCTTTTTGGGCCTATTGAGTTTATTATATGGGCTTAATCCTTTTGGATTAGTGTAGATAATTAAATCTAATTCATTATAATTCAATCAATAGCCCATTAAATACTTTAATAATTGATATAATTATTTTTTAAATCAAAAAATTCTTAAAAAATTCTCGGGCATTACAGAATCCATCCCCTACCTTTCACGAAGAATCCGCGATTATTGGACGTTGTTCCACGCCGAAATTGCCGCTCTTCTCACACACAACGCACGAAAACCGTGATCAACCACACCACCGCCACCGGCCACGTCTTCCCTCGATCCTTGCCGCCGTCGCCGCCGTAGCTCCAGCCTCCTCACCGGCCACCGTCTCCGTCGGCCGTCGGAGAAGGGAGAGAGAGAACGGTGGAGAGAGGGAGGAAATGAGAGAGTGAGAGGGGTGGGAGTTTAAGGGATTATTTATAGAATTGTTTTAGGATTTTAAATTTTCAAATTTTAGAAAAGTTATTAAAAATTAACCTTACAATCTTCAGAAAATGTGTAACGTGCCCATCATGATACGGCACCCAGAACTAATTTACTATTTCTCATTTAGGGATCCGAAGACCCGATATTCATAAATTCTATTTTACTTTTAAAATGTGATCCAAGACTCACAAAATCGCTCCAAAACACACATGGATGCAATCCGAAAATTCGGGTCATGACATCTGCCATCCCTACTACCGCCTTCACCAGACCACCGATGACCAGGTGTGACATACCATGTACGTGCCACCGTGTCGGTTGCAACCTGACATGATCCGACATGGCCGATACATGCCTTGACTAGGATAGAGTTAGAGTTTAAATGTCATGAGCCATATGTACCTATATCTTCATCTTACTTTGAGGACCGGAAATAAAATGACTCAAATATTTGACTATGTTATCATTAACTGAATACCAATGATAGATCTCTTCTCTTAAGCATGCATATATTTTTTATATAATTTTTTATTTAGTGTAGCTAAGTCTGCCCTCCATGTATTAAACTCACTATTCTTAGAAGTTTAAACTTAATCCATAAAAACAAAATAAGTATTTATTTTAAAATTTTATTTTATTAAAAAACTTACTTTATTGCTGTCTCATGATATTTCGCACATGGTTATCATTATATTTTTCAACATTATAATATTTATGTTGCATGTTATGTAATAGATGTCTCCTAGAGCAAGACCTGTTGACGTTGGATCAGAGCATGAAATGTTGGAGAGCAATTGGCATTGGTGACGTTGTAATTATTGTCGCAAAGAACACAGGAAGGAGATGTCTCCCACTCGAAGAGACATTTGACAAAAAGGCGAGTGTTGGATACTCATCGTTGGTTGCCCACATGTGACCGTAGATATAAAAATTGCAATGGTCAGACAACTACTAAGAAAACAAGTTGAGGCAACACAAAGGACTCGAGTCTGATAACTCTGAAAACTTTCAGTCAGGTAACTTAGATATTTAACTTTGTATGTTATCATTAACTGAATACAATGATGGATCTCTTCTATTGAGCACAATTATTTTTATTTCTTTATATATTTTGTGAGTTAATGTAGCTAGATACGCACTCCATAAATTAAATCCACCGTTCTTAGAAGTTTAAAATTAATCCTTAAAAAATATTTTTTTCATTAAAAAACTTACTTTCTTGCAAAGAAAGAAATGTTCTCTATCCAATCTCGACCCGATGACATACCCTACCACACCAAATCATACCTTGCCAAAACCAACAGGCTACGATACACCGATCCGACAAACGTTGGGTTCATTTTCAGCCTTGTGAGAACCATCTACAAATATAGGTAATACATTCTTACCAATGACCGGTACATGGTACGATCCAAAACAGTAAGTGTGGAAGATATGTCCTCTCCATGGTTCATGAATGAGTTTCAGAAGAAAAAAAAGAGGGAATTTTTTCATATAATTCACTGTTAGAACAAAGAGTACATATTTATCACTCTTACATTTATATTTACATATGTATTATTTAAAATATCAATAATATACAAAAGGGCAACAAAATAGTATTTTTTTGGCTCATGCTCAAATAATCTTTTTGCATAAAAATGATCATTCTTTGATCTTTGTGCACTATAGGTATATTTAATATTTTATATGCCAATGCAAATATATGAATAATAAATCTTCTATTTTCATCTTGACAATGGTTTATAAGTAAAATATACATAATTGATCATCAAAATCAGATGGACGTAAACTTGACTTCTTTATTTGCAAACACACTCAACTTACGCTTGTTTAAGAATTCATTTAGACTTCGTTTATACCTCATGCAATGTTTTATATGTAGAGATAAGAGGCAAGTTTATCTTTCTGATTCATTTCTCAACAGTCCGAATGGGAATGTAAGTTGCAAATGAGCCAGACTTATTTAATGTCCCAATCATTATTTAAAAAGGCGGTGTCTTAAGGTACTAAGACTTAAGCCTCAAGGTGAGACACTAGAAAAACGTCTTGAGACATGCGCCTCATGTCTTTTACTTGAGGCTTACGTCTTTTTTTATTGAAGTGATACGTCTCACCGTCTTCACCGCCTCAAGATATTTAATTGAGACGTGTACATCACTTGAGAAGATGATGTAACGAGGTGTTATAGGGTACTCCCAATATTTATGTTTCTTTTGTTATCCTTAAAACATAATTCAATACTCTTTTTCTTGGTAGGTACTTTTTTTTAACATGGATGGGATAATCGAGCTCGAACTCGAGTCCTCCCCCGTATGAGGAAGGGTGACGAACCAACTGCATTAAATAGTTGACTCATAATTTAATACTTCTGAAATAACATAAATTTATCATTGAGTTGATATAGTATTAACACATAAAAATCACTATTATTTTTAACATTTTTTATTATTTTAAGATTATTTTCTTCTCTATTAAGACTTACGCCTCATTGTACCTTAAGACTTAGGAGGCTTATAGAAAACACCTCGTAACCGTCTCAAGACCTTTTAAACTATTATTCCAATAACTTAAAATGGATCATTGTTTAATCATAATCAATCAAGCTCAAACAAACTTTAATCACCGAATGTCCAATCAGCGATACATCCCTATTCGAATTCGGAGTGGTTATTAAAGGAGAGAAACACAAGTGCAGTAAAGTTCATGTCAGTTAAGAATGTTTACACCAATTGTTTCAACACCATACTCTAGTCATATTTCCTCCTCAACTGGCCAAGGGAATTGAAATAACAAGTTAAAATAGGAATGCAAAATAACAAGCTTCAAAAGAGGTAAATTAAAGTTCTTAGTTCTGATTTAAACTAATATTTTGACAATCAGACAAACGATAGAATCGTCGAAGCCTTCAATCTGATCTACTTTAGACTAACTGCTTGAAATTGTCGTTTAAATTAGATCACTTTGTTTGATAAAACGTTTACTGCTCTATTTATATTTATGTTTAACAAAATAACGATCCGCTTGATAGGATAATAAAAACACAAACGATGGTCATTCCACATGTCTCCTTGGTTATGCTCCCTTATATCTCTCTGAACTAACAAGTAGAAACATTTTGTCAATTTTAACTCAAACTTCTGGTTCTTGGACGTCACATTGCTAACATAAGAAACAGTACATAAACACAAAACAACCAATATAAATACCAAGAGTAATATTTGTTGCACACTTTCGTGACGAGTAAACTTGAACCCCAAGGCTTCGTTGGCCTACATAGAACTGATGGGACTTGGAGTGTAAGAAAAAGCCCCCCCATAGATGAACCCCACGTCAATTTACTCCCCAAGTCTCATAAGTCTTACGTAAACCAATGGATACAAAAATAAGTATTACTCAAATATTAAGCACGCTCCATCTCTCATCTGGCACGCAAGAGACACTACATGCTGGTTAAGGGATCGATTACCATAGCACAGGCATTGATCTAATCAACTGATTATAAGAGCATATCCATAGCCACTCCACCGCAAGTACCCATCATTATCGCATGGTCTGCCACCGGACGCATAAAAAACTATTCCTAGTTGCATTGTAATTGGAAACATCCCTATTTGGAGAAATAACGAGGCTTGTTGGGTGCGACACTGGCAGATGGAACGCCATAGAGGACAGACGTGTCACCAACCGGTGTCAGCTAATCTTCCCCAGTTGTTGGCCGAGGGTCAAAATAGAGGACTAAATGGGCACGTTGTCGCATCCCTGTCGCAGGGTGTTTTTTTTTTCCCGATGACAAAACATCTTTTAGCCAAAGCCATATCTCCATGCTGATGCTTCTACCTCCTATACCAACAAATAACTGGTGAAAGTGCCAAGTTCCACTCAAGTCACCAAGCATATCAGTAAGCACCATGTTCATTTATACCTCCGTCCCTTGTTTGACTACGTCAGACCAACCTCACCGAAGGATCACTTCACATATCGCTCCCTCACGATGTTGGAGCAGTTCTAGACCGAGATGCCCAATCATTGCACAACTATTGGATGGTTCCCGAAACCTCAATTATAGATGGTCTAAATCATTTATCATTATGTGAATTGATGCTGGAAATCAATCAAAGTTTTTACCATATGCTCTCTATTTACGTGAATGAGATGTCATCAGAGGAAGGCAACCTTCAAGGTAAAACCACGCCCACGCTGTCCTGTCACTGCAGATAAAATTTTCTACCAGCCATTTAATCACCAATGATGCCAATGAAAATCACATCCCTCAGATACCTTGCACGGTGTTGCCTCCACCTGTTATAATGATGTACAACCGGCAATAACAATGCTCTACCTTCTATCTAGGTCATCAAGAATGTCACGGAACGCCGCACAACCTTCAAATACCTCCCTACCTTGTTTCCACCACCTGATCAAACGAACTGAAAGGTCCTTCAACATCAAACCTCTGCCTCCATCATCGTCATCATGCTGGACGCAGGCTAGTACCTCTCTGATGCACCTGAGCAAGAAATTACCTGTCTTGCCCTTCATCAGACAAAGAAAATCTAGCATTTCATCTTCAGAGCCGCTAAATGTGCTACAAATTTCCTCGATACAATCAAACAGATTAAATACAAGAGTGGCTCCTCTGAATGCCCACTCACTTCCACCACTAGAGGATAGCAAGCTCCCATATTCATGAACAGAAATACCCGATCTTCTATTTATTGGTTCTTCACTGTTCATAATGTGAGTCTCCTCGATCTGAATGATTTCACCTGTTGTAGCATAGTTAAGCAGAAGAGCACATTCCCTTTCATCTAAATTACTTATGCAGCAAACCAATACTCCCAAAGAAATTCTCCTGAACAGCAAGCTTGACCTTGTGCTATCAATTTCCATTGCCCTTCCTTTGCTTCGCGCATGTCCAGAGACTGCCCTAAACTTCTCATAGTATTTGTGGAATTCTCTAAGCCAGATGTCAGCACCCGCACCTTCATGACCATCCAAAGTGACATACGACTTATCCGGTGCCTTTGGTTTTCTTAGTTTCTTACCACAACCACATGCATTCTTGACCCCGGTCTCTAAGCTCAAAGATCGACATGCAAAGTCAGATATTGTTTTCATGCCCCAAGACAATGACATTTCATTTACAAGGTTAAGGCATAGGTTAAAGCTGTCTTCGTCCAATGGGCTTAAAACAAATGCAACATACCTTGCAGCGGCATGTCGCAACTCTATCACATTTGATGTTTCTGATTCAGCCTCGACAGCTCTTGATACGAAATTGGTGAGAGAAACCCCTTGAAAGTTTTCTCCAAAGAATATTAGCACAGTTGCAAAGTAAAACCAAGCAGGGAAATTCATCAACATAGCCCTTTAACAAGAGGATAAATGGCTTGAATGTTAGTCACTGAACCCAAATAAACTAATGCCCACAGTCAAAGATGAGAAGAATCACTCATACCATGTAGAATTGTAGTCAATACAATTTGATATGTTCCAATGAAAAACGTCATGCAATGGAGGAGACGCAGTCAGGTTCATGTTGTTGCCAGCAGGACCAAGTGGCATCTGGATCAGACTTACTAAATTGAGAAAACTCTTGCATGAAATAGCTCCAGTTAAAGAAGCGAGCAGTTCCCTTTGGCAGGTAGGAAAATAGGCATGAAAGAATGGCAGTTTCAACCCCAACTCCATTGAGAGGCCCCACCACATTGGCCTGGAAAGCACATTGAATAAAGATGAAACAATCGCAATTTGAAGCTCTAACACAGAAGCCAAACCCCTGGAAAGAAACAATAGTTAGTTTAAACCACATGAGAAAACCCCTTCATGTATCACAAACTTTAACACTGATTTAGTAAGCAGTCCACCCTTTCCACACAGAAAAAGTCCCTAAAGGGCTCCCCATCCCAAGTGAAAAGCAAACCCCAGTACTTCGAATGTTTAGACTCAACAATTCAATAAATGTATTATTTATTTTTGATATTTCTATATTTTAATCAACCGTACTTTACTACATGCATGCATAAATACAAATGAATGTATCCACATGTATATAGCTTGTGCGCCCTCATTTCTTCTTTCTGAAATTCTGTTGTACCAGACATGCATCTCCATATCAAGACTTGCACCATCCTGGCATCGTCTGTGTTCTGCAGATCATAGCCATAACCTCCATATAGAGGCTGGCTACATGGATATATAAAACAGGGAAGAAAAATGCCAAATAACAATTTTATATGCAAGTCCTCATCTCCACATCAATATGGCACCAGACATCCACACATGAGGTATTGATCTGTTAAAATCAGCTGGTTAAAATGGTAATTTTTATTTAAGAGAAGAACAATTGGTCCACATCATCCATCCACCAAACAGGACAACTTGGCAATTGGCATATATACCCAGGAATCCATCAGTCGACCTGGTAACTTAGCAAAAGCTAGGATATCTAAAACAGAAGTAATGAGAATGTTCAATGACACTAGGAAGAGATGAAATTAGAACTTATTAAGTGTATTAGAAAGTAAGGGACTTATAAATGTTCAATAACATGTAGAAAAAACACACCTTCATCTCAAGGGATAGAAGTTTGATTTTATTCTTATGTTAACAGAGAATGTAGCACAGGGCAAGTAAGAACATGAGATATTATGTGTAGCAAATCTACAGGGCGGCATCATCTGGTTCAGTTATGAGAAATTTGAAAAACCCATAATTGGGAGCTCTAAGTGGACCAATTGCAAGAACTCTTATTTTGGCATAAGAAAGATGCAGACTTTTCTCATGGGTCATCATAAATTGAGCACATTCTTTCAGAAAACACGAATAGGCAAACTTACGTGACAAGAAACCACTTATGCAATAGAACTCGTGTTTGTTTAAATAGAGTTGGAGAAACGACCAAGCATATAATTAGCATACGCCAAGCATTCCTCTCATGAAATTCATTCTTCAAACAAAGGAATGGTCTGTGAACAGTTTCCATTAACATATTTGAAATGGCATCCTTGACAAGTAGTGGATCAAGATACCACAAGAGCAACCTACAAAAAGATTAGGAACAAATTACGAATATTGAAGAGAGTCATCTTGATGGATGGTAATCCATCCTTCAAGAGCACATAGTACTGAATGACACACAAACTTTTTCCTTAAATGAGATCTGTCAGATACGACATTTGTAAGGATCAACATAAATCATCAAGTACATGCAATAAAAGATAACATAGGCTAGCTGTAGCATCTGTAAAATGAGATCCCATGTACACCGTTTATAAGGATCAACATAGATCAACAAATTACATGCAAGAAAAGATGTTACATAGGCTCTAGTCGTAGCATTAATTTGAATGAGTTCGACTTTCCACGGTCAATTTAACTACCAATCAAGAATATGCAACAGTTCGATTTTGAGGAAAGCCTGAGAAATAGATACTGTAGTCATGTACAAAAGTTGCTTGATTTAAAATATTTGAAAATATCATATTAGAGTTTCAATTCTTAAGTAAACATGAAAAGGTTTCAGATCATGATGGTGGCAAGTCTGATGGTTTTCCTAATGTACTCCTCTTAAAATGTTTTTTTCAGTAGGTACTTTTTTTATGGGGAGGGGGAAACCCAAGATCGAACACGGGACCTCCCCCAAAGGGGGGAGGTGGTGAGACCACCACGGCAAGCCGTGGGCTCCTCTTAAATGTTGTACTGTAGGACATTCAGTTACAACACAACTATAATAACCATACATTTATAGCTCTCCTGCATTAGCAATTGAAAAGTTAAATACGCACCATGTGACCGTCCAAATCAGTCAAATTTGAGAACGGGTGCCAAATTAGTACATGAATCCTTAGTACCTTAATCCATAAGCACACTGCTGGAGTCAAAAGACAGTATTCTATTAAATAGTTTCTTTTTTTGCACAAATATTACTATTCAAGGCTAAAGTGCACCTTTGCAATTCAAAATTCTCTCTGTACCAAAAAATAGGGGGTTTTTCTCTCTAGCCATTCCTCGAGAGAGATATGGAAAGGCATGCCGTGCGGCATCCCACAGAGTTTGCCTACAGTGCGAACTGGGTTCCCCTCGGGGACACAGCCTGCCAGACTGCCACTGGGGGTCTCACGGGGAGAGGGATACCACTCGGGGGGAGTGCTGCTACATGTGTGGAGGACAGGGCCACCTGCAACGATACTCTAGAGCTCCAGCAGCGCGCAACAGAGGCCTGGTCCATCCCAGCCGATCGTTCGCAGATGTCATACGAAGCAACCCAAGCAGCAGGATGTAGGTGAAGGGAAGGAGGACATGTGTAAAGGCGGACCCAATACCGACAGAGGTGGTGCAGGGAAGGCTACAATGGTTAAGGAGATATTTAAGGGAGGATTTGATGGAGGGGGGAGCCAATGCGACACGGGTAAAGGCAGTGCTGGACGGTGGGGTGAACAGGGTAGATGTATGGGAGGTGGTTTAGATGGGCAGAAGGGGGTTTTGGCGGTGTCCCCGTGTGAGGAGGCGACAGAAACCTGGGTGAAGATGGGCTTCGCGGTGGCAGAGGAAGCCCTACCTCGCCTGAGAAGGTGGTCCCTTCAGATGGGTACCTTCCCCGGCCCCAGGGAGAGGCGAACCAGGATTCGGTTAGTCGATGTGCCCCTCATCCTCTATGACGAGACGTGCGTATCGACACTCATCCGTCACTTCGAAAAGCTAGAGTCGGGTTCAGTGAGCTTGACGGACAGGGGGGGGAGCTCACGGTGATGGAAGCCATGGTTTGGGTGAGCAGACCACAGGAGGTGCCCGCCGTTATCACCATTGGCATCGCCGGCGAGATCTTCCCGGTGCAAATCAACACCCGGCAAAAGCAGCAGCAGCCACTGCCATCAGTGCACAGGGGTGGCCGACAAGGAAATGCTTTAGGGCAACCCTTTCCTAATTGCGAGGAGGAAGATGGAGGAGGGCTGGAAGTACGTGGTAGTAACAGGAGGGCTGGAAGTACGTGGTAGTAACACAACTCTCCATTCAAATTTTGAAGAGATGGGCCAGGCTAGGACGGATCGTGGGCCGTCGAATCCATCAGCACCAGTCCAGAGGCCAACCCATGGGCCAGCTACTGAGCCCCTAGCGGTAATAGGTCACTCGTCCAGCACAGCGAGCACAAGGGTCGAGTTGGATCGGGAACTTTGGCACAACAACTTACCCATATCTGAACCCAACGATCGTATTGGTTCACCTAGAACCGATAAGCTTCAACCCTGCAGCCAGACAACGGCTCCTTCATACGTCGCCGAACCACAACAAAGGCAAGGGCATGTGGGAGGTTCCAACCACTGGCCGGCGATGCCTACAGCCATCCCGACACCAATCAAGAAGGGGGCATCACCAGCGGTAGCTACGGCAGGTTCAGGGAAAAAATAGACAGCCGAGAGAGGCTCCAGCCGGCCGACGATGGCTTCGTCTGCCCTGCAGGTCCACCCCAACAACTACGGCATCCCTCGGCCAGCCTCAGAAGCCACGGTGCAGACGGTCTTCAACAGTCTTCTGCAGCATGCTGAGGGAGGGCTAAGCGTGTGCTTCTCAGACGGCCGATTGGGGGCCGCCCCAGAGGAGCCAACTACCTCCGCTGCAGTCTCTCCTCTCCGGGAGAGGCAGGAGCCTGGTCAAATGGAGGAGGAGAGACATTCTGAAACCCCCTACAGCAAGAGGGATTCTCAGGATGTCAGGGTAACGCTGGTCCTAGAGGTGGAGGAAAAGGATCATCAGGCCATCACGGAGACCCCAGTGGAGACCAACTCCGTGGGAGAGGGTCAGTCCGAGGGGGAGGAAGCCTCTGAAACAGGTGGACTGGGGAGAGAAGAGATGAAGGAGATGGTAGGAGTCATGGAAAGGTTGACTGAAGCACAAGTGAGCGAATTGGCTGAGACGGTAGGGATATCCTTTGCAGGGCTGGAGAGGGATCTCAAAGGAGTATTTAACAAGGTGCAGAAGACATGGTTGATTAGCATGGCCAGGGATGCTAGAGGGGGGAAGCCCCAAAAAAGGGACATGCGGAGAGAGTGGAGGATGTAGCAAGGGTGGGAAATAGGAATACTTAATTTCTAATGAGGATTGTCTCATGAAATGTGAGGGATTGATGGGGGTGAGAAGAAAAGAGTGGTGAGAGAGTTGATCAGAAGATTTAAGGTCACGAGTCTATCAGGGGGATGGGGAGACTTTTATGAGGGAGATGGGGGGAGCTAGGCTGTCGAAGGGGGTTGTCTCTCTAGCTAAGGGAAGGTCAAGAGGCATTTTCATTATGTGGAACCAGTTCGAGATAGAGGAGGTGGTGGAGGACAGTAGGTTGAGAGGGGGGCAATTACTCTACACTTTTGTAACTTCGATGATGGTTTTTCCTGCGACTGTACTGGGGTCTATAGACCACAAAGCAGAGAAGGGAAGAGGTTTCTTTGGGAGGACCTGCTTCAATATCATCAATCCAAGGAGGAGATTTCAATATTATGGCTGCTTCTTATGAAAGGACAGGTGTGAGCCTGCAAATAGGGGATATGGAAGACTTCACTACCTTCATTGTAGATGATGCACTGATTGACATTAGGCTATCTAATGCCCAATTTACATGGTCCAATATGAGGGTTGATCCTTTATGCTCCTGCCTGGATAGATTTTTAGTGTCTATAGATTGGGAAGATCAAATTCCCCATGTGCGGTCATGTTTAGCAAGAACTATATCCAACCACAAGCTCATTTTGCTGAAGACTTCCTGCAGATATTCGGGGAAACCTAGTTTCAGGTTTGAAAGATACTAGTTCAGAAAGGTAGACTTTATGGACAATGTTAGTCAAGCTTGGATTGGAATGCTCCAAGGCAAGAAAAGTTTGTTATGGCCATAATGGTGTATGAATTGAAGCATGTGGCACATGTGCTAAAGCAATGGGGGGCCACCAAGACAATACCTAGTAAAGCTGCCAAAGACAAGATACTTGATCAGCTGGAGGGTTTGGACTGTGTAGAGGTTGGGCTACTGGATGAACCAGATAGGCAACTTAGGGACAGACTCAGGGAGAAGTTTAATGAGATCCTTCTGAGAAAGGAGATTTATTGGAAGTAGAGATCAAAGGAAAAATGGCTCAAAGAAGGGACGAGAACACTGGCTTCTTTCATAGGATAGCCTCGGGAAGGAGAAGAGTCAACTTAATCAAATGCATCAAAGTGGGTGACCAATTGCTTTCCAGAAATGAGGACATCATGAGACAAGCAAAGGAATTCTTCCCACAGCTTTTCATTAAGGAGGACTTGGTTAGGTCCCTCATAGATGATGACCTCCTTCCATGTATCTCTGCAAAGGAAAGAGTAGCTCTTTCCCGCCCTTTCCCGCCCTTTCCCGGAGGAGGAAGTCTATAAGGCGGTCTTTTCCCTTGTGGGGCATAAAGCACCTGGGTTTAATAGATTCCCGTTGGCTTTTTATGGAGTGTTGGGACATCATTAAAACAGACCTCCTTCTTGCAATGCAGGAGTTTCAAAAGGGAAGGGTGCACCTAAGGGTATTAATAAGGCCATATTAGTCCTCATTCCTAAGGAGCAAGGCGCATAGAGCCTTCGAGATTTTAAACCCATTAGCCTTTTGAATGGAACATATAAAATCATCTCTAAGCTTCTGGCCATGAGACTCGACACTGTGATTGACAAGTTGGTTAATAACTATCAAGGGCTTTCATCAAAGGCTGACATATCAAGGAGAATTTTTTGGTAGCTCATGAATGTCTACATGCCATGATCTAGAGGAAGAGTCCAGTGGTGCTCAAGCTGGACTTTGAGAAAGCTTATGATAATATCAATTGGCGATGTTTTTTTCCTGTGCTTGAGAAGATGAGTTTTGATGATAGGTTGGATTCGGACTTGTGTCACTTCAGCCAGATTTGCAGTATCCATCAATGGACAACCTTTCTCTTACTTTCACAGCGGTAGAGGACTCCAGCAGGGTGACCCTATGGGCCCCCTTCTCTTTGTTCCGGTTGCTCATATTTTCAGCAAGATGTGGTTAAGAGCCAAGACACATGAGTTGATCAAAGGATTCCAAGGCGGAGCAAGTAGGGCTGACATTACCCATTTGCAGTATGCAAATGATAACTCTTCCTAGCAGAGGATGAGAGGCAGTTATACACCACCAGGCTCTTGCTGGAGTTGTTGGAGGAAGCCAGTGGACTCGAGGTGAATTACAAGAAAGGCTACATAGTAGGGGTTAATATGGAAAGTAGAGCCCTTGAGAGAGAAGCTTTGATCATAGGCTGTCAAATAGGAGACATCCTTATCTCCTATCTGGGACTACCGCTGTCCTCAGAGGCCCTACACTGAAATGATTGCATACTGTGGTCTAGAGGTATGAATCTAGGCTGGCAGGATGGAAGGCAAGATTTCTCTCATGTGGGGGAAAAATCGTGTTTTGCAAATCAGTACTGAATAATCTCCCTATCTATTATCTCTCCATTTTTCAAATCCCGAGGATAGTTGCAAGAAAGTTGGAGTCCATTCAAGCATGATTTTGCAGCATGGCAATGATAATAAGAGCAGGGGTTGACATGATATTGCATGGGACAAAGCGTGCAATAGTAAGAAAATTGGGGGAGTGGGCTTCAAGAATATTAGGGACTTTAGTCAAGCCTTACTATGTACATAGTTATGGAAGTTTGGATCTGAAGACAACGGGCTCTGGCTACAGGTGATTCGGTAGAGGTACTATGGGAGCGTTAGGGACTGGGATTTGTCCCTAGCTTCCCAACACAATATCTCTCCCACCTAAAGGGGTAATTTAACTTGCATGGATATCATTCTGGCCAGTGTATAGGTCCGGGTGGGGGATGGGAGGAAGTGTTTATTCTGGAAAGACAGGTGGTGTAGCGATTTTACACTTGAGGACACCTTTCCGCAGCTCTTTGCCATTACATCTACACCGGTGGTATCAGTCTCGCAATTTTTTGAGGCACAACTATTAGGAGGAGTTTGGACTCCCATCCTTCAAAAGAAACCTCAGGGTAGAGGAGATTGAGCAACTGGAGAAATTACTTTCCTTACTCTTAGATGTTGTGCCAGAAGTCAACAACCTTGATAAGTAGTGGTGGAGGTGGGTCAAAGTAGGAAGGTTCCCTATCAGTTCAACATACAGTTTTATTGCAGATGAAGGACTTAGACACAGCTATGCATCGCAGATTTGGTCCCCAAGGAACCCTTTAAAAGTGAAGCTGCTTGTATGAAGGATCTTACACAGGCGTCTGTCGACATGTGATAGGCTTGCTCCTTTCTTGGCAAATATTCCTACATTGTGCCCTCTCTATGAAGATGAGGAGACTCTTGATCACCTTTTTGTAGGTTGTTCCTTCTCCAAGGATGTGTGGACACAGCTGTTGAGTAGGTTCCCAATACCACAAGCATAGCAAATAAGGTGCAACTCGTGATAGGAAGGTGGCACAAGCATTGGACTCTCAAGAGCGACAGACTCATATTGTGGCTCATCCTCCATGCTACCCTTTGATCCTTATGGGGTGAGGAACTATTGGTTTTCAGAAGAGAAGCTAGAGTCATAGGTAGATTGTTTCTTTTATTTTGGAGAAAGTGAGAAAGTGGGCTTCGGCTATATGTAACGTGGACCCTTACAATTCACCCTTTTTTGGCTTTGTTGGGAGGATATTGGGTGACACACCATCTTGGTGTGGGGAATTTCTTGTACAGTGAGCTTTTGAGAATGCTCTAACTATACTTGTCTATCCCTCTTTTTCACTTTAATACAATTTCGTGGTACCAACCACTTTCGGAAAAAAAAAGTGAACCTTTGCCATTGTAAGAGATGCACTCACATGCAAGTAGCAATACATGCAGAAATATCCTTATTGCATGGCAATGCATGCAAATGCCATTGCTAACACATATCACTTTCCATTAGTTTAACTCAGCCTCAGAGTCTCAAACACACTTTAGCTAACCAACAGAAAGATGAAATAATAAAAATGCCCCTCTTTCTTCAGCTAGTGAGATAAAGAGAGAGAGGGGGGAAGGGAACATATCCTTCCAGCCGGACTGAGGGTACAAACCAACTTTTTCATTAGTAGAAACGGAATATTCAGCATGCATTCAACCGGTAAGTATTGCATTAATTCGTGGCAGATTTGCACTAAAAAGATTGCAAGAACAGTGCAGAAGCAAATGCATTTTTGGATAATTGCATGTATACCCTAGAATATTGCCACTACATTCTTTATATTGTCATGTATACCCCCATATTAAGTAATATTGTTTCAATTATATCCCTCAAATTGAGAGTTAACAGAATATTATGTTGAACATTGTTTCACACATGGAATTATTCGAAAGTGTATATGCACATTTGAAGCTATTTAAGTAGCGTACACATTATGAATTATGTGAATTTAGGTTTATCAGATGATTTAGGGTTCGAGTATTGGACATATCCCCAGTCGGTGTTTATTTACATCGTCGTAAAGTTCGAATATCCTTGATTAACTGTCAAAGATACATTTTCGACCTCTACAATATCCACTGTGTAGCAGAGATGAGGATGTTAAGATGGATGTGTGACAAGACTAAGAAAGACAAGATTAGGAATGAGCGCATCCGTAAGGACTTAGGGAGAGCCCCAATTGATAGTAAAATGAGAGAAAATAGACTCAGGTGGTTTGGTCATGTACTTCGTCGCCCTAACTCAGTGCCGATTAAAAGATGTGACCGAATCTTAGTGGATGCTAGTAAAAGAGCTCGGGGAAGGCCTAAAATGAGATGGTGCGATGTTATTAGGAAGGACATTAGCTTCTTAGGTTTAAATATAGATATAGCACTTGATAAAAATCTTTGGCAGAACATGATTCATGTAGCCGACACCAAATAATTGGGATAAGGCTCTGATGATGATGATGATTGAGAGTTTTATCTAATTGACTCGATCGAAGGGATCGTCTATTAGAGGTACACGTCTGCAAGAGGAAATCAAATATTTCATTCCTTGGATTCATATTAAATAGTACGTAAAACCCCGAATATATGGTCAGGTCATTTGATTTACGTTTGGCCTTCATTCCACCATCAGGACAAATCGTTGGATTTGATATCCAGCCGAGATCAAGCAATCTTGTTTACCTTTCGGACTATCAGATTTTGCATCTAGTCGTGATCAGGCCGCCAGATGATGTTTTTGGTTGAGATCGGACCATCAAAATTGCTCTGAGTCATGATCTAACAGTTGTATTTGAATTTGGTCAAGATCCGACTGTCGGACATACTTGTAACTTAAGACCTTTTTACCCATGTTTGCTATTTCAAAACCCTTTTTAGGTTCATTTGCAATTTCGAACCCTTTCTGGGATTTATTTGTGATTTCAAACTCTTTTTGGATTTATTTGAGATTTCGAACCCTTTCTGGACTTAGTTATAATTTTCCCTTGAGTAGGTATTTGCTCTCAATTTATGGAAAGGTTCAAGGGTATTTGTGTAATTTAGACAGACTAAGGACATTTTTGTAATACCTAGATTGAACAAGAATTTTTGTGTAATTGTAACATAAGGTACAGTCCCTCCTTGGTGCACTAGGCAAGAACACATTAAAGATTGCTTCTCCTTATTGAGCTCCCATAGGTTGCGATCCATCTCCATGCGTCCATCAGCGCACCACCGCAGATCAGGTCGTAGGGGTCAAAGGGCAGCCCCCCTTGCGAGGAGTTTACACCCCCCGAAAGAAAATTTTCAATATGATCTCTCTCCAAGAAATGGCACAAAGGGTATTTCCATAATTTTGAAAATTATAAGATTTTCCCAAAGAATTCACATGGCTGGGAGGCAAATTTACCTAAGTGCCATCACAAAGGTGTTTTTGTAACATACCCTAGGCACAAAGCCACAAAACCACAAACTTGTTGTTCGGAGTTGTACATCCAATGTCTTCTTTTTCTTTTTCTTCTTGTTGTTGTCTTCTTCTTTTTTTGAGAGACCCTTGGGGGGGTCTTTTATAAGGTTTGGGATGAGGGGGGTCTACTCGGTCCCACCTGATCGAGAGAGAGAGAGGGGCGGGGCCACACCATTTTCCATTTTTTTTTGGTTTTTTTGTTATGTTCTTGTCACGTGCAAAAGAAGACAACACCTCCGGGTTACTTTGTGGTTAGCCTTTTGGGCTACTCGTGCCAGGATTACTTCCGCTCTTCACGTGACTACTTCATAAATGCCATGGAGTATCCTTATGATCGCTCGCTTGTTGCGAGACCTGATTGCTTCATGCCGTCACTACGGCGGGACGCCCAGGACCCGGATTTGACCTGGGTATCGTAGCGACCTTGACTTTGTACCATTCTTGACCTTCATGGAATTAATTCCCATTTCGTTTACCTAGATTATTTCAAGAAAATAAATGGGTGCAACAAATATATAAAATATAAGGTTTTAAAAGGGGACACAAGATAATATGAAAGATTATAAGGGTATATATGTCATTATTTGAATTGCATGGGAAGATGAAAAAAAGATAGATTAGTCTTTTTCCCATCTTAACCTTCATAAAATTAATTTAATCAAGCGGTAGGTGACGGGAGGGTATATATGGTAAAATACAGTTTATTATGGGGGTATGTATGATCATATGAAGAATATAGGAATATGAGCAGAATTCAAGATTCTGGGGGTATATATGTAATTATCCCATTTTTTACCCCCAGCAACTATGCAGTTTAATCTATAATGGTGGTACACTTGCAAAGACTCTTTATTAAATAATACACAGAATGATAAGAAACGAAATAACAGAATTAGCCACTCATGTTCAGCCAATATGACTAACCATATAAATGGTCATTTTGTTTCTATTCTGCTGCATGATTGTAAAACGTATCAGTGGATAGGAAACTGATAATATACTTCTCACCAACCACCATAGCTACCAATGTGAAGTGGCATTTGGAATCTCTGCCCTTATTTCACTAATTTTTTCCTTTTCTATATCTGACATATACAATGTAGCTACATTCTTGTGCAATTTCCAAAAAATAATTTATCGCAAAGCATCAGTGTAGTTGTTCAAGATTTTAAGGTGCTGCCACAACAGGTTTAAAGGGACCCAAAGCCTCCAGTCCGTTTACTATGTTTTCTGATTACACAATGAAATGACAGAAGATAGGGGAAGGACCAAACACAATGTGAAATGGGTTCAACTTGGACCACTATATTGTCTAGTAAGATTCAAGCCAGAAAATAATTCCCAGAAGGCAATATCCAAGCCAGAGTCTTTCTAGCTGTTGATCGTGTGCTTCTCTTTTCACTTGTGTAAGCATAGAGAAGCAAATAAATATTCAAGTTTTGCAGAAAACAACAAACTATTTAAAAAAGGTCTGGATCTGCCTTCAGTTGATCTGTATAAATATGGAAATGCAACTAACCGATGACAAACAAAACAAATTAAAACTAGTAACAGAAGTAGCGAATACACGTGAACAGAGTGTTAAGAAAATGAAATGTAAGGAAAAGAAAAAGAAACAAGGCATGAAACTGAGCAACAGCCCAAGCAGACTGTGATGAACAAGAAGGGTCCATTTCTTCATCAAATTTAGTAGAAAATGGCCACATAAGCTCGTCTCCATACACAGAATGATTTTGCAATACCTCAGTGGAACTTCACAGTCGTTTACAGTGGTCTCCATGTGCAAGAGGGATTCCAATTTCAAAATGACCGAGCTTCTGCCTTCCCTTGCAATGTCAGATCTCTCATAATACATACAAGACATAGGAAATAAACTATGGCAATCAGATGACAATACAGCTACCTTCAGTGCAGTATGAACCATGGACAGGCAAAGCCCTGCAAAACAAGTGAAAATTTAATAACACGATAACAAGTCAACTTTCCGGGAGGCAGTCAAGGACGAGACGTGGATGGTCAAGTAGACATCAGAATTCCCACAATCTCAAAGGACGACGAGATCAAAAATCCTCACCGTGCCCCTTCAAACTCCCGAGAACATCAAGGCACACGCCCAAAAGCTTCTCACGATCAGCCGAACAAATCGAGCTGCCAACCCTCAATATCCCCTCATCCTTATGGTCGCCTTCCCCGAGGCGATCCACTTTGCAGGATATTGAAGACAACAAAACCGACACCATAGTCCTTACAATGCAATCAATCGTAGAACCATACACCTAACAAACAAGCCAACGGCGGACCCAGATTTCCATCAATTCTCAGTTCATCTCCAGCCGATCGGACCATTTGGAGGGCACGACAAGGAGACTAAGGAGGCAAGAAGAGAGGTACCTGGGGAGATCGGAAGCACATGAGAGAGAGGGCGGCGTCCAAAACCCCAGACCCTGAGGACGCGTCTGGATTGGGCTTAAGGGAAGCAACCAGTGAGGGAAGGGAAGCTGCTGCTGCTGCTGCACGGGTGGCGACTTCGTCGTCATCGTAGCCATCGCCGCCACTGTGCCCGGCGACGGCATTGGGCCGGCGGGCGGCGAGGGCGAGCTCGGCGAAGAGGGTTAGTACGTCTGATGGATCGCTCATGGGCAACCGTGCGCTCGCCGGGCTGGGCGGGAAAATATGGGCGGTTCTTTGCATTCTTGGGATTTATATAGGAGTGTGTACTGAAAATAGGGCACCTTGGACTTGATTTTGATGTGAAATTGATGCGGACATAAAAATAAGATCATAAATTTTTTATTTATATTTATATCCTTAAGTCAATTATACGATAATTATAAGTCAACGTGTTAGTTCTTAGAAATTAATGATTTTCTTTGCAAAAGGTCATGTAGGCTCGATGGGACTCCCACCTTCTCTCTCGTTGGACCACCTAGTATCTAGGGCCCACGGAGGTTGATCTTTGGTCCATGAGAAAATATTGACCAAGGTAAAAAAAAATTCCCAATCTCATAGCCACCTTTGTTGACATTTATTTACATATGTCCACGTTCTCCTCTTCCAAACCACACTCGTAGACTTTGTCTACTAGCCACATCCTCCTCTTCCAAAGGGAGAATACCACCCACGTAGGAACCCTCTCCATTCCATAACATATGGTCAAATGTGTTGCATACATTGACCAAGCCCCCCTTTCTTGTCCCATGTGGGATTAAAATAACCCACCCCCCTTTTAGCATTTTTTATGTTAGTATTAATTTGACCACATGGGAGAAAATTCTCATATCCCTTAATTGCTCCTCCCTAACCCTAGATCCGATGGTAATTAAGTGTTTTAGTTATAGTTATATAACCCATGTATTTTCATATTTTGAAGAATTAATGAAAGAAAAAGTGAGTTTTCCCTTGGAGAAACCCAAGGGCGCAGCCCTCCCTCTCTCTCCCAACCCCTTGCAGCTGGATTGCTGCGAATTTCTTGAGATGTGAGGCGTCCTTATCATCCCCTCTCTGAATACGCTCAGCACCGCCGCCGCCGTCGCACCACACCGCCATATCGTCGGAGTTCTGTCCACCTCTGGACAGAAGCTTGAAACCCGCCTTTTATCTCTCAATCAGGAGATCTGGTCGAGCTCAAAATTAGAGGGTGAGTTCCCCACGTTGTTCTCACTCTCCACAAAAATTTCCAAGTTAATCCCAATTTATTTTCCCCACGTTATATTTAAATCTCATAAATTTACACAATCTGTCTCTGTGCAGATCTGTGTTCCAGCAGCCCACCTCTTCGCCTTTTTGATCCCCATTTCAATTTCAGTTAAATCTGAAATTTGGATTGCAACTTCTGTCCACTAAAACCCCTTTCCACAATTTTTTTCATACTTTTAGGAGTTTGTTTACCCCATCTAAAAATCTATGCAAAATTCAGATTCTGATCTGTCCTCTACAGTCCAGATCTGACCACCCTTGCCATAAAATCCATTCCACCCCCAAAACCACCTCCAAACATTACCAAAAAAATTGTGCGTCACCCACACCTTCTCGTCTAACCTCCATAAAAATTTCAAGTCCCAATTCCACCGTTTTACCCTCGGCCAAATCACGTTTTTAGGCAGATCCCAGTCTGCCCAATCGGTCTTGAGTCTGTAAGTCCGTCTGTTACAAATTCCACCAAAGAAAATACAGAGACAGGAAAATTCATGTAACGCCAGGTGGTCGTAGATATGCAAGAGAGCTTCACAACGGCGCTGGTTTCACGTCGATCCGACGTCGGAGTTTATCGCAGTAATTTTTCTCGCCGAGTCACGCAGCACTGAAACAGCAGAACAGGTTCGGGACAGCAAGTTGCCGCACCGAGTAGCAGCGCGTCGGAACCGTCGAAGCTGCCCAAAAGCCGCCCGTCAACCCAAGTGCGATACCCCTGGGTGCCATTATAGCCATTTACCTCCCTGCGTGGAGTGGGCATTAGAAATCATTTCTATAATTATTGTAATTATTTGTACCGGGTGTACGAGTCTTGGCCGGGGTCGTCTTCCCCACGCCCGGAGCGTGGAGGTATCGTGTTCGCTCCCCTCTCTCGACATTTTGCTTACTTCGTATATTTCTATATGTCACTGCTTGCATGTGATAGGTTAATCTAGCGCGTTAAATAATTTTAATCACCGCTGCGAGAGAGAGCGAAACCCCTCCCGTGACTCGATCCGGGCACGAAAGAGTGAGTTGGACCACCCTCGACTCGTTGCCGGTTTATCAACCGCGCACGTCCTCACGCTTCCCTCGCTAGGGGCGAGTCGTGAGTTTGCCTAGAGTCTAAGGTTCGCATTCAAATTGGCGTCGAGTCGCGTCTCGTCCCGCATCAAATTGGTATCAGAGCAGGTTGAGTCTAGGATAAATTACCCTAGGTTGCATTTGTAATATTCTGGACCTTTCGGATCCTTCTTCGTGGGTCCCGGATCTAGTTTCTCGGAGTGTCTAGCTCCGATGGGTCCGAAATTTTGTTTCGGACATCTTTCGTGTTCGGATCGGCGCGATCCAGAGTTGTTTCGGAGGCCCGGGAGCGTTCCGCGACTTTTCCGCGTGTGTTTTCCGATTCCCGATGTGTGTTTCGGTAATTCTTTCGGAACCTCGTTGCGGGTGAACTGGGTCGTCCACATAGGCGAGAGTGGTACCGTTGCGATCGGTGCGTTCCGAAGATCGCAGAAATGTGATTTTTGATTTTTCAGTATTTTCCAGAATTTTTGGATTTTCTATAAATACCCCCCATTTTCTTTTCTTTTTCTTCTTCTTCTTCCTTTCTTCTCCTTCCTCCCTCACAACCGTGGCCGCCCTCTCTCTCTCTCTCGTTCGAGCGCGACGACCTCTGTTCCGGCTGCAGACGGCGACGGTGCGAGGACGTGGGTGACGATGACGCAATCGTGCGGGCGTGCGGCAAGCATGGGAAGGCGAGGTTCTAACGACGTTCTTCGTGAGATTGGGCTCGGATCGGCGCGTCTCGTCGCGAACCAGAGGTAGGGTGACGATCCCTAGCCTCTTGCGTTCCTTCCCCGCAAGTTTCAACCCGAGGCGAGGTCGAGAGGGGTTGTTTTCGCGCCGGGAAGGGAAAACCATGCCGTGGGGAGAGCTCGCCCGATCCATCGTTTTAAGCCGTGATTCCGCGTTTCGGGAGCGTAGAATCATGCTAGGGGGGCTTGGGGGTTCGTTTCCCACCGTTCCCCCCTTAGTGGGGCTTGTTTTGGGGCCGAAATGGGCGATTCCAGCGAGGTTCGCCGTTTTCGCGCTGGTGGGCGATGTGCGGTCAAACCAGGGCCGGCACAACCCTTGTGCGGCCCCGTTCTGGCCGTCCATCATCTCAGCGCGTTGTGGCTGAGGCTCGGCACGCAGTGGGCTTGTGCGGTCTATCGTGGGACCGTATATCCCTGGGTTTTCGACCGTTGATTATTACCGTTATACAGTGCACCGGGGTGTGCGGCCAGGAGCTGGCCGCATAACCCTTCGTGCGGCCAGGTGCTGGCCGTACGTCATCTGGTGCCGTTGCCTGCATGTGCGGTCAGATCTGGACCGCACAACCCTTGAACGGAGAAACCGTAGCTGCCCTTCCCAAGTGCGGCTAAGGACTAACCGTTCAGATTTATTATCGTTGGGAGACGAGCGGCCAGGAGTTGACCGTTCCTCACCCACGTGCGGCCAGGAGCTGGCCGCACATCTGTTGAATGGGCCCATGTTGGCCGTTCTTCTGCCCGTTTGGACTTGGGTAGAACGGTCCCGTGCTGGTTGTTTTAACCCTGGTGCGGTCCCTGTGCGACCGCACATCCCTGAGCGGCCTAGTGTATACCGTTCGAGGTGACGGGTTGTGTCGGCGTGTCTCTCGTCGTACTGAGTGGTACCGGGAGATGTCGTTGTCGACTTCTGTCACCGTGCGACGATGTTGGTACTAGGGGTGTTCCTTGTACCGTCCGGTTGTGACATTATTTTTCGTGGCTTGAGAGTCTACTCCGTAGTGATCCTCCACTAGTCGTAGCCTACTTACACGCGTGTGGTCTCACCAGGGAGTGGTGGAGAGGTTACCCTTAGAGACGGTTTGTGGACCGGTTTCTGTCGGGCCTCACGTCTTGCAGCCAGAGTCCGGCTGAGGGGAAAACTGGTCAGAGGGCCAGACCAGGGACGCGTGGTCTGTGTGTGCACACGTGGTTGGGAGCGGTTGGACCCATGCTGACGAGCGTGACCCCAACTAGTCACTCGTTTGTGGTTACTTGTGCGGTGTTCGTGCCTTTGGTAGGAGCTACCACGTTAGGCAGTTCACCTACGGTGCGGTGTAAGACGTCAGGGGACGCTACCGACTGTGCTTATGGTGGGAGGTGCTCCCGTCGAGTCGGGAGTGACAGACTGTCAGTCCTTGCGACTTTGACCTTCGGGTTTTCTCGTGTTGACCGTGGTGTTCCGGTCGTTCCACCGTGGCACGTGCGTCAGCTTTCGTGCCGTGAGATCGGTGTTTTGTAGATTGCAGGGCTTCCCTTTTTAAGGTACTCGCTTACTGCTAGCGTAGCAATTTCTCTGGTTGCGAGGTAGGTTTGAGTGATCCCTACTGAGTCTTGTTCCGAGACTCATTCCCTGCGTGTTTTCACCGTGTTTCAGGTGAGTCGCGGCCTCATGGGAGCGCGTCTGAGGCTGAGCGTGGTTCAGGTGCCCAACGTTAGTGCCAGAGGTCAGAGCCGAGGTATGTCCCGTGTAGCTGTACTTTTCTTTCTTGTCTCTATACTAGTTGTGGACTACTACTACTGCTGTTGTTATTTTATTATATCTTGTGGACCATGTATCATGTAAACTGTTAATTTATTTCCTGCTTAATTATATAACTGTTTAATTTCTGTAATTATTTGTGATACTTGTGTAGTCTCCACACCATCCTTTTTACCCTTCCGAGTCTTCGGACTCGTGGGTGGCGGTGCGAGTCTCAGGTTATCGGGCCTTCCCGGTAATCGAATTCTCGGGTCGTTACAGTATTTCATTCCGATATACCCGGTATTTCAAAAGGTGTCTCTAGAACGATAGGCTACACCTATTGGGAAGGTAGCACACTTGCGTGAGTGCGATATTCGGATCAAACCTCCGCCACGTACCGAATACTGGTTGAGTCTAAGTTTATAGTCGAGTCTGCATTCCAACTTTGCATTGTTATTTTAGGGTCGTGTCTAGTCTATTAGGGAGTCAGTTTGTCTTGTCCTGAGTGTCTGCATGTCCAACCCATAAGTTCCCCAATTCCCCATGGATCCCTAGTCGCCTAGTTCATATGAATGGTGGCGCGACACCCAAGGATGGGGAATCCAACCCTTCCACCGCCGTAGGCCCGAGGCCTCGGACTTTTATGGCTCAAAAGTCCCGAGCGACTACCTAAATTGGGAAGCCGCCATGAACAAATACTTTGAGTGTTACACTATGTCCGATGCCATGCAAGTCGTTTCTACCCAAAAGCGACTTGTTCACGAAACCACCTGGAAATGGGAGAGCATTGAACGAATGAGAGAAATTAGGAGGCAATGGCCGGTCAAGTCATGGCGTGAGATGAAGGGTGAGCTTAGAAGGTTCTACCTACCCGGCCCAGTCACCTCCAACCGACCCCACCCAGTCACCTACAACCAAGTGGGTCATAGTCAGAGGCACAGAACCCCGCACGTAAATGAGCCTCGACCCAAGCCTAGGCCGGTTGAGTATGAGCAACTCCACCATGAAACCCCCGTCCCAAGCCCCACTTTTGACGAACTCTTACAAATGTTTTCGGATCGGTTGGATAGGAGGTGTTCTTATATTGAGTCACTAATTTTCCCTTACCCACCTCCGAGACAGGATGAAGCCATACTCGAGCCTAAGGAGGTAGTGGTCGATAGTCTCAACCCAGTGTCATCCCAAAGTCTCCCTCTCATAGAAGACATCCCTTCCCCACCTGAGGGAGATGCCCTGCCACTCTCCAATCTTCAGCCGGAGCCATACGTCCTTCCCGAGGATGAATTTGTCATTGGAGATCCTTTGCCACAGTCATCTGATGCGGGACGGACTGAGGAGACGACGCTATATGAGACGGACACGACTCGGCCAGCAATGACACGACTACTAGAGCGACCTCGGCTCGACACTAAGAGCTCCTATGGGCTACACGTCGCTAACAGAAGTGCATACTCACTCGTCGTCCCAAGCGAGGGAAAGCGTGGATCGTGCGCGGTTAAGGAACCGACAGAATTCAAGGTAGTCTGACTCAACTTTCGGACTCGGATCGAGTCGCGAGACGGGTCACTCTCACACTCACAGCGGTGACATGAACACACAGGCTAGGAACCTACACTCTCGCAGCGGCATAAGACCGTATACTAGCTAAGTAAAGTAACGCCGAGAAGTTTAGACCGTTACCTCCATGCACCCGGCGTGGCGAAGACAACCCCGGCCGATTTACGGACTCCCGGTTAAACAATTTTACAGCGGTACAAATATTTGACACACTCCACGCAGAGAGGTAAAAGGTCACATGCGGGGCTCGGGAATCACGCGAATCGGGTTGACGGGCAGCATCTTGATGTCGCCCGGCGGTGCCGAACTCCGTGTTTTCGTACTGTCCGGACGGCGCGATCTACGGGTCCGTGGGGCCCACGGGTGGCGCTGTCCTCCCGGTCTGCTGAGGTGGGGCCCGCTATGATGGGGACCCCTGGTGGCGCGCCTCCCTAGATGGCGGTCAGCCGGAAACTCCGGTCGGTGGCCGATCGGCTCCGATCTCCACGTTGTGAAGTGGCTGCCCACGGATTCTGGTTTCTGTTTTCCGGCGCGCGCTCCGGCGAGATCGGCCGCTGCGACCAATCCCGATGTTGGATCGGGGCACAAGAGCTATCGTTGGAAAGCTCTCTTGAAATCCTTCAATCTATGCCTAGAAAGAGGACATGGATCTACGCGGATATGAATGTTGTTGAATTTTGAAGCTTCTGTTGTACAGTACCCGAACTCTCAGATCTGTATGTGAGTTGTCTGAGAACAGCCATTGACCGCAAGGTAGACGCCCGATTTAGCTCCTGAGCTCTTCACCAAAGTTGTAGGGATTTGAACAAGGAAAACCGAAATAATTTTTTTTGGAAAGATTGGTGAAGGCTATGATTTTTTATGATTTTTGCACTGGCAGGTGGTCGGATCTGGACAGAGGTGGACAACACTGTAGCTAGCTCTAAAATGATTTTTCAAAAATAGGTGAAGGGATGATAAAAATTCAAGAAAAATCGTGGAGGGAGGGGTTGATGGACAGAACTCCCAGTAAAATTGGGAGCTCTAGGAAAAATCAAAAAGGGGTCCGAACACTGGAAATACAGGGCGGGTAGAAATCTAAACAGCAAGCAGATAGATCTGGGAAAAGAGGTTGGACGAAAATAGAAAATTATCAAATGGAAGATTCATGACCAACCAAATTTTTTGGATCGTGGGGAACACCTCTGGAACATCCCCTAAAAATCCCAGCTCAAGAACACGACGGGGTGGAGAGCAGGAATTCGGAGAAGACACCTCTATCCTGGATGGACAGAACACCGGCGGCGATGGTGGAGGCGCGATGGCGGCACGTGGCGGCGGCGACCGGAACTGATAGGGGAGGCATCACACCTCATAATAGCAACCGTCTCAGCTGCAAGGGGGAGAGGGAGGAGAGAGGAAGGGTGCACCCAAGGGCTGCTCCAAGCAATTTTCTTATTTCAAATGGATTAATTTTATCCAAAATGGAAAAATACAACCTTTTATATGTTACATATCAAATCCATCCTCCACCGTTGGATCTAGGGAAGGGGAATGGAGGGCCTGGATTGAGTGTGATTAACACACAAAAATTAAAATAAAAAAGTAAAGGGGGGGGGGGGTCTATTGACCAAGAGACATGGTAGGTGGGGGTTGGTTGGAAATGTTGACAATTTTGGTCCATTGTCCCCCATGTGGATAATTGACTACTCCAAGGCTTCTAGATGTCCACCTAGGAGATTGACCAGCCCCACAAGGATGACATGGACCAATGGGAGGGGGCTGGGGGCCCGTGGGACCCCTGGGCCCCAATTTTACAAATAAACCCCTCGTACAATCAAAATTATAAACCGAATAAAACGAAACACACACACATTACACACAAATAACGTCTAAACAAATATGATAAATGTCGAGACTCAGGGGGGGTATCCAGGCTGTCTCCGAGCCAGATGGACGCTGAAGTGGCTCGAGTCGTGCTCCGCGTGCGGTACCGGTGGCTCGACGTAACTGCTCGGGTGTCCGCACCACCATCATCCCTAGATCCCCAGTCGGAGCTAATCATCAGGGAACCTCTAGTGAGTTGGTTAAGGAAGGGTTTATTTCCGGATGTCACGATCCCATGCTACCCTTCCATAGAACCAGTCTTACAGGTAGTGTCCACCACTTCTTGCACAACCTTCCAATCCTCTTACTTCGTGGACACCATGGATGATCTACTTAAGGGATTAGGTTGGCAAATGGAGCTGACCTGCATGTTGGCTCTTAGGTCCGATCCACCTAGGTGCATGAGCTTCATATACCCATCCTTGGGTTTTATTACTTCCGTCTGCACAGTGGGTCCATACACCAGTGAGCTCATCTTGCTCTTACCACTACATGACGAGCTCTACCACTTGCCACCCCATGACCCCTTCTCTCCCATAGAGAAGCCCACACCACTCAAAAGGTCAGCAACCTCATTGATTCCCTCAGTTGAGGAAGAGCTAGCCTACATTGGGGACCTTTACCCGGGGTCGAAAAGGACCTACATCATTGGATCCCTTACCTTTCTTTATCCTTTTGACCCCTCCTCATGGGAACCCATAGATCTCCCAGTCCTTCACAAGTCCTACCAAATTACCCCGTTCCTCGAGCAGTCAGCCGTCCCTAGCATACCAGTCTCCCCCGAGCCATCTGTTGAACTGTCACTCATTACTGTCTTACCACCATCCACACCCTATGTTGATGCCGTATGGTTTGACTTCTGCCAGTTCCATGAGAGGTGGCATCTTGATTTCACCTTCCTTGTGATCCCTGCCAAGCATTTAGATAACTCCCCCGTATTCCACCTCCTCGTCCTCAAACACTTCAAAACCCGAGGACGAATCTTTTTGAATCAGTGGAGATTGGCGTGGGCCGAGGCCCGAAACATCGAGTTCTGGGTCAAGTTGCTTCTATTTATGATGTACATGGGTGATGTTTGGGAATCACACCGAGTCATGTTATTTTCATTCAAGTCAGTCCCTAGTCGTAGGTCTAGGAAGTCAATAGCTCTAATCCCATCCCCCATGCATGCATGAGTGTTTGAGTCTAGACATTCATTTGTTGAGTGCATAGTGAGTCTGCATACGTCAAGTCGAGTCGGTCTAATGCAAGCTCGTAATGTCAGTCCCTTTCGAGTGTGAGGCAAGTCGGGTCTAATACGTACGTTGTAGACTTATCAGAATTTGGGATCAGCTCTACCTCAATGTCTCGGATCTAGTCACCTACAGGGACCTAGCGGTGATTCCGAGTGAGTCTTCGAGCCGTCTCCTCCCTTTGAGAGTGGCCCCACCCCGGAGTGTCCACCACTAACCTCATCTCCACAGCAGTGTGAGCATATAGAACATATATGGGATGAGCAGGTGACGATTACTAGGACCAAGCTACCTGGTACGGTGGAGAGCACGGCCCCCACATCTGATGACACGAAGATCACTCGAGCAGAGAGACGAATTCGCAGGAGCGACACATGAGCAGCCGCATCCCTTACTCGACGGGGTCGAGTTTCTCTCACCCGGGGAGAATTGATGGGGACATCAAAGTAAGACCACTAATTTTTTATTTACATTTATATCCTTGAGTCAATTGTATGGCAATTATAAGCCAATGTGTTAGTCCTTAGGAATTAGTGGGTTTCTTTGCAAAAGGCCACGTAGGCTCGACGGGACCCCACCTTCTCTCTCATTGGGCCACCTAGCATCTAGGGCCCACAGGGGTTAATCTTTGGTCCATGGGAAAATATTGACCAAGGTAAAAAAAAATTCCCCCATCCCATAGCCACCTTTGTTGACATTTATTTATATATGTCCACATTCTCCTCTTCCAAGCCACACTTGTAGACTTTGTCTACTAGCCACATCCTCCTCTTCCAAAGGGAGAATACCACCCACGTAGGAGCCCTCTCCATTCCACAGCATGTGGTCAAATGTGTTGCATACATTGACCAAGCCCCCCTCTCTTGTCCCATGTGGGATTAAAATAACCCACCCCCCTTTTAGCATTTTTTTTGTTAGTATTAATTTGACCACATGGGAGAAAATTCTCCTATCCCTTAATTGCCCCTCCCCAACCCTAGATCTGAGGGTAATTAGGTCTTTTAGTTAGAGTTATATAACTCATGTATTTTCATATTTTGAAGAATTAATGAAAGAAGAGGTGAGTTTTCTCTTGGAGAAACCCAAGGGCGCAGCCCTCCCTCTCTCTCCCAACCCCTTGCAGCTGGATTTCTACAAATTTCTTGAGGTGTGAGGCCTCCTTATCATCCCCTCTCTGAGTGAGAAGCTCAGTACTACTGCCGTCGCAGCCATTGAGCCGCCGTCGCACCACCACCGCCACATCGTCGGAGTTCTGTCCATCTCTGGACAGAAGCTTGAAGCCCGATTTTTATCTCCCAATCAGGAGATCTGATCAAGCTCAAAATTAGAGGGTGAGTTGCCAACGTTGTTCCCACTCTCTACAAAAATTTCCAAGTTAATCCCCATTTGTTTTCCCCTCGTTCCATTTAAATCCCCTAGATCTACACAATCTGTCCCTATGCAGATCTGTATTCTAACGGCCCACCTCTTCGCCTTTTTGATCCCCTTTCCAATTTCAGTTCGATCTGAAATTTGGATTGGAACTTCTGTCCACCAAAACCCCTTTCCACATTTTTTCATGATTTTAGGAGTTTGTTTACCCCACCTAAAAATCCCTGCAAAATTCGGATTATGTTCTGTCCTCTACAGTCCAGATCTGACCACCATTGTCATAAAATCCATTCCACCCCCAAAACCACCTCCAAAAATTACCAAAAAAATTGTGCGTCACCCACACTTTCCCGTCTAACCTCCATAAAAATTTCAAGTCCCAATTCTATCGCTTAATTCTCGGTCAAACCACGTTTTCAGGCAGATCCCAGTCTGCCCAGTCAGTCCTGAGTCTATAAGTTTGTCTGTTACAAATTCTACCAAAGAAAATACAGAGACAAGAAAATTCCTGTAACGCCAGGTGGTCGTAGATCTACAAGAGAGATTCGCAACGGCACTGGTTTCACGTCGATCCGACGTCGGAGCTGATCGCAGTAATTTTTCTCGCCGAGTCACGTAGTGCTGAAATAGCAGAACATGTTCGAGACAGCAAGCTGCCGCACCGAGTAGCAGCACGTCGTAACCGTCAAAGCTGCCTAAAAGCCGCCGGTCAACCCAAGTGTGATACTCCCGGGTGCCATTGTAGCCCTTTACCTCCCTGCGTGAAGTGGGCAGTAGAATTCATTTCTGTAATTATTGTAATTATTTGTACCGGGAATACGAGTCTTGGTCGGGGTCACCTTCCCCACGCCCGGAGCGCGGAGGTAATGTGTCTGCTCCCCTCTCTCGGTATTTTGCTTACTTCTATATTTCTATATGCCGTTGCTTGCATGTGATAGGTTAATCTAGCTCATTAAATAATTTTAATAACCGCTGCGAGAGAGGGCGAAACCCGTCCCATGACCCGATCCGGGCACGAAAGAGTGAGTTGGACCACCCTTGACTCGTTGCCGGTTTCTCAACCGCGCACGTCCGCACGCTTCCCTCGCTAGGGACGAGTCACGAGTTTGCCTAAAGTCCAAGGTTCGTATTCAAATTGGCGTCCAGTCGCGTCCCATCCCGCATCAGAAATATGATAAATATTCAGATTTTTTTGCATGAAAATCATTGTCCTACATGAATTTGTAAAAAAATCACTCATGAAAATGCATTAATAGATATATCACTCTATAAACTCTAATTGTGCAAAAATACCATCCTAATTAACTTTCGTCGATGGCAAGATGAATACTCCATATAGATTCTATTATTCCCATCACTTAGATGTAAAATGACAAGAATATCCTTGGAGAGGGAGAGAGAGAGAGAAAGAGTGAGACGTCGGGGGACTCACAGTATGGGGGGTGGGGGGCCTTACTCCAGCGGGGAGGGGGGCATGGTGGGGGGGGGGCTTATTCCGGCAGAGAGAGGGGCAGGGTAGGGGGCGGGTTTACTCCGGCAGGGAGTGGAGGTGCAGTGGTTGTATGAAGAGGAGACGCGGCCACGGTGAGGGGGCACCGGACGAACGGCAACGGGGTGAGGGGAGAGGGGGCGATGCGCGTGTGCGACGTGAGTGTAGGAGAGGAATAGGGCCGCCGGAGGGGTGTCGGTGCAACGGAGAGAGAGGAAGAGAGAGAGAGAGAGAGAGAGAGAGAGAGAGAGAGAGAGAGAGAGAGAGAGAGAGAGAGAGAGAGAGAAGGCACGACAGGAAGAGAGGAGAGTGGAGTGGGAAAGAGAGAGAGGGATGCGTGAGGGGAGAGGCATGTGCGGCGAAGACGCTGCTGGAGGTGTGTGGCGGTGTGGACGGTGGTGCAGAGAGGAAGAAGTGTGAAGGAGAGGGCCTTGCGAAGGGGGGCACCGCGGTGCGGTGCGTGTGCAGTGAGGAGAGAGGGTGAGAGAGATCGTGAGGGGTAGCGGAGACCGATGCTTGTGTAGGAGAGGGAGAGAGAGAGCGTGAGAAAGAGAATAGAGAGGGAGAGCGCCTGCATGCGTGTGTGAGTGCAGAGAACTGTGCGAGTGTGAGGGGTGAGAAAGAGAGAGAACGGGGGAGGTCGACGTGCATGCATGCGGTGGCGAGGGGGAAGGGAACGGGAGAGGAGGCGGAGGTCCGGCAGAGGGAGAGAGAGTGCGTGGGAGAGAAGAGAGGGCAGTGGGGAGAGCAGGGCTGTCGCGGTGATGCAGGTGGAGGGAGTGCAGCAGCTGCAGTGTTCACGGGACGGTGGCTGCGGTGGTCGTGAATGGGAGAGGCAGAGGGAGAGGAGATAGCCGGAGAGAGATACACCGACGGAGGGGAGACATGCGGCGGAGCTAGGACACGGCCGGTGGTGCGGTGCAGTGTATGTGTGAAGAGGAGAGGGGGAGAGAGGCGAAGGGGTCGACGCAGTGGGTATGTGCGTATGTGTGGGTTAGAGAGAGAAAGAGAGAGGGAACGGGGAGAGAGAGGAGCAGGGTGTAGTCGTAAGGGGAAGATAAAGGGTGAGAGGGAGAGCAGGCGATGTTGTGTGCATGGTGTGTGAGTGTACGTGTGTGTGGGAGAGACGGAGGTGGGAAGGGAAGTCGCGGCGGCGTGGTCACAACGGGACAGAGGAGGGGAGATCTGCTACTGTGGGTGTGTGTGGTGCGTGAGAAACGGAGGGAGCAAGTGTGACGACCCAAGATCCAGATACCGGGAAGAACCCGATACCATTCGAATCCTGGCCCACCACCCACGAGCCAGGAGGGCTTGGAAGGGCTGAAAGGAGTGTGGAGGTACAAAGAAATAGGAAATAAAGCCGAATAATTCAACAATTAACAGAAATAAATAAACAACTACAACAGCAGAGTCCAGTCCAACAGAAAGTACAGTCTAAGGCAAAGAACGTACCCAACATCAAGTGAACACTCGGCCCGACGAGCTGGCAATTAAGAACCTTCGAACAACACCCTCGAACCTCGAGGAAGAACCGTCGCACCTGAAAAGCAGGGGTGAGCCTCCTGTCACTGGCTCAGTAGGGATCCCGTGGAACCCCAACCGAGAACAACGGCGGTAGCGAAAAGGAAAACAGCTACAACTACAGCAGGAACAGCGAACCGGTGACCGGTCAAAACTTGGCACTACAGCTACTCCTACTGTACCAGGAAAACACGCCCCGATCTCACAGTCGGAGGACTACCGAACTAATGAGAGAACCTCTGGCTACGCCTCCAGAAGAGACTATCACGACCTCACAGTCGTGGACCTAACACCGTTTAGGGAAAACCCTCGGTGATGCTCACCGGAAACCCCTAGACCTCTACCTCGGGAACACTCCCTAAAACTGTCGGGGGAACCACGTCTCGCAGACGGGAAACAAAACCCGAAAATAGGAGAGTCACGTCTCACGTGATAGGAGTACATGTCCACCAGAAGCAAGGCTAGATGCGCCCCCTGGCGTCCTAGACCGCGCCTCAGGTGTCCCCCTCATCGCACCCTGGCGGAACGGGGACACCGTACAAGTAATCACAGAACAAGAACTAGTTGGGGTCACGCTGGTCAGCGCGGGTCCAACTGCCCCTAACTACGTGTGAACACACATACCATGCGTCCTAGGTCTGGCCCTCTAACTGGTTTTCCCCTCATTGGACTCTGGCTGCAAGACGTGGGGCCCGGCGATAACTAGCCTAAAAATCGTCTCTCTGGGGTAGCCTCACCACCACTCCATGGTGGGACCACTCGCGTGTCGAAAGGCTACGACTAGTGGGGAGTCACTAATGTGACCACTCTCCAAGGAGAAACTCCGAGAAACACACACGCACCCTGTGCGAAAGTCGAGAAGAACCAAATGGTGCCGAGCCACTGGACTCTGGATAGTCCTCTAGACTCGCTAAATCCAACGGTCCTTGAGCCACAAGACTCGGGGTCAAGACCGTTGCACCGAACGGCTCCACACCGTCAATCTGCCCTAGCCCTAGGGTCAGAAAACTCGGCACGACGTCTCATGGGGCAGTTCACAACTGCTGAGACCATTCCCGCAAAAAGGGAACTGAGAAACCTTCCAGCCCCAGGCTGGGTAATTGGACTCATAGTCCACAGGCCAAACACACGGCCAACGCGGAAAACACAGACGCATGATTCCCAAGGCATCTCACAAGCCGCCATGACGATTCCCCATCCTAGGGAAAAGCGGGAAACATCTAGCTCTAGGCTGGGCAACTGGACTCGTAGTCCAGGGCCATACACTTGGCCCACTCGGGAACCATCTTCCGGAGAAATCCACGACATGTGGGGGAAATCCCACCGCACTCACACTGATACACGGTGATTTGGTCAAGCATAACACGAAAGCCCGGAACACACACACAGGGTCATCGGGACCCTCTTAATCCACAGGCATGCTAATCGAGGTAACACGGTACCTTCAGACACCCCAAAAATAAGGACACAGAACCCACGGGGTGTCCGGGACATCCACGAGACCGAAGGTCGACCACTGGGTCACAATCAGGTCGACCGGAGGTCAACGCGACACTAAATGGGCCTAGCAAGCGTGAAAACAAAGAGGCGGCTTCCCCTGGGCCGTCTCAGGCAATGGCGGTCAAGCCTGGACGGCCAGGAGAAGAAAATGGTCTCACACGGGCCGCAATTCCCAAAATCTGGTCTACCGCCAGACCGCTCAAAGATAAAAGCGGTCTGCCATTAGGCCGCTCCAAGCAGAAGCGGCCTCCACCGGACCGCAACGCTATGGGGCGCTAATAAGGTTAAACGGTCGCCCTAGGACCGCAACCAGAAACGAGGCGGTCATCCCGTGACCGCAAAGCAAAAAGGCTCATTCACGGCCAACACTCGCCCTCGGGGGTCGCGCTGACCCTCAGAGGGAAATGGTCTGCCGATAGGCCGCCGCTAGACCCAGGCGGTCCACACCAGACCGCAAAACACGCCAGACGATCTATCGCACGACCGCCTAGCCAACCGACATAAGGGGCGAGTGACGGCCAGACCACGACCGCCCATCCAGGAAAACAGTCTGCCTTAGACCGTAAAGACAGGCGTAGCGGTCCATCGCAGGACCATAGCCCCAAAACACGGTGAGACAGACAAGTAACGGTCTCCCTGGGGACCGCTTCACCTATAGGCGGTTCCTGTTAAGACCGTTTCTATTCCGTCAACCCAAAAACGGTGAAAATCGTGGAAAACTCCGTTCCACTCCCCATTCACGCCCACGTGAAGGGGAAACAAAGGGGAACCCTTCCCCAAGCCCCAAGGCATCCAAAGACGCCATCAAACCACAGAATAACACGTTAAAATGCTAGATCCGGCTCACTCCCCAAAAAATATGATTTTCCCCCAAAATACTCAAATAAGCCCGCTTAGCTCACCACGGCCTACCAAAATCGCGGGAAAGGAAGTACACAAGCTGGGGATCCATCTCCCTACCTCCACCGAAGATTTGACGCACCGTGTACGTCGATCCACGAAGAAAATGCCCCGAAACCCCGCCGGTATCCCACGCTCACGAATCGGCTTCACCTCGCCACCACGCCTCGATCTTCGCCCCATCCACGCCGCTCCTCACCCCACAAGCACCACCACCTCGCCCTCGTCCATCTCTGTCGGCCACCCGGAGAGAAGAGAGGGGGAGAGGAGAGAACGTGAAAGAGAAGAGAGAGTGAGAAATGAGAGTGAGGAGAGAGAAAGGAGTTTGAATATATAGAAAATCTGAAAAATCCAAAAAATATGAAAAATAGGGAAAAATATTCCCCACGATCCTTAGAAAACGCACAACGTCGTGGTAACGTCTCGGAGTCGTAGAACGTAATGGTTCACCCTACACGGGGTTCCGAAGGTCCGACAGACAAAAACACACGTAAACCGCTAAACTCAATCCGGGACCCACGAAAACGATCTGAAACCCACGGATCCAGATCCGAGAAATATCTAAAAAACCTGGGGCATTATAGCGAGAGTGAGAGATGAGAGAGGCAATAAGAGGGGGGAACGACGCTGGTGGAGGGGGACGTGCAGGAGAGAGAAGAGAGGGAGAGAGCTTGCGGGGGAGGGGGAAGAGGTGGTGGACGCAGTGTGGAGAGAAGGGAGAGGGGAGTGAGAGTGCGTGGTAGAGAGAAGAGAGAGGGAGAGAGAGAGAGAGAGCGTGGGAGAGAAGAGAGAGGGAGAGAGAGAGAGAGCGTGGGAGAGAAGAGAGAGAGTGTGTAAGAGAGAGCTGAGGGGTGGGAGAAGAGAAAGGACGGTGCCCCTGTTCAAAACAGGGGCACTGGACCTTGGGGAAGAGAAGGGAGGCAGAGAATAGACGGGAGCAGAGGGAGAAGGAGAAAGAAGAGGGGTGGGGAGAGAAAGGAGAGGGAGAGATGGGGGGCTACTCTGACGGGGAGGAGGGCGCGCAACGGCAAGGTGGAGTGGGGGAGGGCGTACTCCGGCGGGGAAGGGGGCGGGGTGGGGAGGGGGCTACTCCCCGTCGACGGGAGAGAGGGGAAGGGTGTTAGAAGATATTATTGTTTTATTTTAACTAGGGACATATTGGTCTTTTCTCATGTCGGGTTAAGATTAACCATAGTTAAATTCTTGGGTAATAACAGATAGTTACGGAGATGGCATTTTTGCACAATTAGAGTTTACGGAGTGATATGCTTACTAATGCATTCCTAGAAGTGTTTTTTTTTACAAATTCACATATAACAATGATTTTCATACAAAAAATCCTAAATATTTTTTAGTAATTTTTTGACAAAATTAATTGGCACCGCCCTAAGGGTGCATTTGAAGCTGATCGAGCATAGAGATTTTTAGACATTTCAATCATTGAAATCTCTCATCTCTTAAAAATATTATTAAATATTCCAATATTCATCTATTTTTATTTTAAGATGGATTTTGATATTTAGAGAGGGAGAGAGAAAATAAAGATAATTGACAAATCTTTAAAATCTACTTAAAAGGTGTTTATTATCTCTCTATTAGATTTTGAAAAAATCTTTCCACCCTCAATCCATTCCAAACGTGCCCTAAGACTTCTTAAGCATCGACACCGATTGTTGAGTTGGTCGCCCTAAGTAAATAAATAGGTGAAAGGTGATACGAAAGCGAGTACGACGAACTACGTGACAAACTCCGTTTTTTAATTTTTTGACTATGTTGAAATGGAAAATTCATAAAATTTCGAATCATGTATTCTTCAAGAATTGAACAAGTGATCAGGTAAAATCTTTTCAGAATTAAGATTAGACATTTCATCTGTTGGAGCCCCTAGTTGATTTTGGTGGTTGGGTTTAGTGATAACAAACCGAGTGTGCTTGTGTGCATATGTCATTGAGCAACTTATTTCACGAATGAAAGGATTGCTTCAAGGTAAATTTCTATGAAGAAAGCTTGTTTGGATATTTGTGAATGAGATCTTATTGAGCATGTTCATTAAAGAATTTTTGACACTCATTCAAACCATTTGGGCCACCTTGCTTTGCAGGATCAAAATACATGGTGGACATCATTTGGAAGTCAAAAGAACGATTGAACGAGTACTTGGTTGTCCATGATTCAAACAGGTAGTCAATGTCATATATATTTTTCAGGAAAAATTGGTAAGGCCTTGAAGGTCACAAATCCTTCAATTGGATGATCTTTTGGTTAGCTGGTTATTGGGGTCGACACCAGGTGTCGACACCCTTATGCCTCTGTTCTGTTTAGAACAGTTGCGCTGACCCACTCTCACAGTGCGTCGACCCACACCTTGAGTGCGTCGACCCACTCTTTAGAGTGAGTCGACCCACCCTTTGTATTGCGTCGACCCAACTGTGTTTTATGCACTTTCTTCATGGGATTTTGAGGTTTATATGTGTGGTCTATCTCTTGTTTTGATTTAGTCTTGTGAAGAATGATCAAATTGCTCATGTGTGGTTTAGCAAAGTTACATTGTGCAAATTGATTACAAAGCTCATAAAAGGATTGTTTTAGATGATTGTGTTCTAGTTTGAACTACATGTTATTGTGCATTTTCATTTGAGAAATGGTAGTTACAAATGAGAAGATTATTTGAACTCTAAATCCATACTAACTTGGTATTTTTGTGTTTTGCAGGTTCAAATCTGTAGGTTAAACCCCTTTAGAATCAAGGATCAATGGTACAATCAAACCACTTTAAGTTCATGGAGCGTTTGAGGCTAAAAAGGGTGTTTTGGCTAGTGTGCAGAGACTGCTCTGTTTGGGGGACAAACAGGGAAGAGTCGACTCTTTCCAGACTGGTTTCTATTTCTTGTTTTGTGAACAGGAAAAATTCAGGTGTCGACTCCAAGAGTCGACTCTTTCCGGACGGGAATTGCGAAAACGTTCAAAACCCATTCTTTGGCCATGAAAATATGACCTTTTTACCCCCAAATTATTCCTACACATATGAGGGTGTTTTTAACACATTCTAGATGGGATAGATGGGTCTTTTGGGCCATCTTAGGTTTATATATACTCTTGTTGCGAATTTTAGAGAAGATAACCCTAATGAGCTAACATTCTCTATCTTGCAGGTGAAGAAAGGGGAGAAGGAGAGAAGGAGAAGAAGAGGAGGGGATTTGATCTTCTTCAAGGGATTTATGGAGTTCGTGGAAGAAGGAAGAGTGAAGCAGATTGAAGAGAGGAACAAGAAGATGTTGAAGTCATGATCACCTGTCTTCACTCTGACCTGAGCTTAAATTGAACATCATCAACTGGCCATTAGAAATCAAGGGGAAAAACTCTACATCTTTTATCTGTCAATTTGTGATGTTCTTCCTGGCTTATACTTTGTTCTGAGCATATCTTGTTTATCTTCATATATTTCTGAACTTGGGAAAATGTGTGTGGTTTGATCGCCTGTGTGCGATCGTGTGTGTAGTGTTGCGTCTGTGCAGCGTGGGTGGTTTCATCGCCTGCGTGTGATCGTGTGCGTGTGTGTGGTGCTACACTTGTGCAACATTGATTCGAGTCTATGGGCTGTGCAGCAGGATCGTGTTGGAGACCTCGTCTCCATGTGTGTTTTTAGATTTTTCTCCGTGTGCTTCATTGTGAAGCGAGTGAAGCCTCACCGGTTTGGTGAGGGGTGGGCGTAGGCAGACAGGTTGTCCGGCCGAACCACCTTAAAATTCCTCATGTCTTGTGGTTGCATGCTTGAGTCTTATTTTGTTCCAGCACGATCGAGTGAGCTTGGTGAGATTGAGAGAACTAAAGTTATTTTTATTCAGCTTATTTTCATCAATCATGTTCATTCTGCGAAGTTAATTTTAAATTCTGTCATCTCGTTTGGGGGATAACTCAACCCCCCCTTCTTGTCCACTCGCCAACTGGGCCAATAATTGGTATCAGAGCCACGGCTCTATCTATCTTGAGGTCTAACGACCTATAGAGAGATCCCTATCGGCGAGTTTCATGAGCATCATGTCTGATAGCTGTTTGTTTTCTCCCTCCTCGTTATAATGGTTCTAACTTCACTGAGTGGCTTGGACACATGAGTTGTTTTGTTAATACTCTTGATCCCAAACTCTGGGACTCAGTTATGCGTGGTTCATATGAGCTGCCTAAAGATAAGTCGGAATGGACTAACGAGCATAAGAAGAAAGACAAAGATAATTCTATGCTCTTAAATGTTCTTAAAGGTTCAATTGATCTTGACCAATTTCCACGTGTTTCCTCGTGCAAGACAGCCAATGAGATATTAAATTGCTTGATCGAGGATCATGAAGGAAAGAAGGATAGCGTGTGCTTGATGGCCAACAAGCATGATAAATCAAGTAAAGAAAGCTCAGAGGTAGAATCTGAAGGTGAGAAAATTTCTTTCGAAGAACTTATGGAAGCCTATGACTTATTGTTAGATAAGTATAAGAATATGAAAATAGAAAATAGGAAAATGAAAAAGCTAATTCAGAATAGTACCCACTTAGAATCTTCATGCAATAAGTGTTCTGAACTTGAAAAGTTAAATGAAGTTCTGATGCAAGATGTTGACATTCATAAAGAAACAATTTCAGATCTTAGAACTAAAAATGAATCTTTACTGGCTAAAATTTTAGAACTTCAACAAATAGAAAAAGGCCTAAAAGAGAGATTGAGTTCAATGGCCAATGATAAAATCTTGATTGATGAACTCATGTAGAATGAGAAATTTGTCGAAGAAACCAAAAGATTGAAAGAAGAAAATGAAAAACTTGTTAAAGAAAATGAGAAATTGAAAGAGTTGAATACTGCCATATCTGAAAGACTACTTTCTCTTGAAAAAGGAAAAATAATTCTGAATGTTGACGAATCTGAAAAACTGCAGGAGCTAAAACAGCAAATAGAAAGTTTTAAAAGTATGAATGATAAAACTGTTGAATTGGAAGAGGAGTTAAAAAATATGAAGAATGACTTGTCTAGGTGTGTCAAGGGCAAGGAAACTTTAAATAAAATGATTGGTGTGAAAGTAAATTTTCAAAAGAAAGGAATTGGATACACTTCTATGAATAGAAATTCATTTGAAACTAAATTGAAAACTTCATTTGTTTGCACCTCTGATATTCCCAGCACCTCCTCTCACTGCTCAAATGAGAATCTCTCAAAATGATTTCAAGAAAAAGAAAAATGTCAACACAAAACTATTCATGCCAATCAACCGTCAAAAAGCTCAAAGAGGTCAGAAAATGAAATCTGAAATTGAATGTTTATACTGTGGCAAGTTAGGCCATGTAATGGATAGTAGCTTATTGAAGAAATGTGATGATTGTCATGCTATGAATGCTAGATCTGAATTCCAAAGAAAATTCAGTGATAAGAATGTCTTTCATGGAAAAAGATTCTCATCATACAAGAAAAATTTGTTCGACAAAACTCATGAGAAATCTTTTGGTAGATTCAATTCTCCTTGTTGTTTCTATTGTGGCAAGTATGGCCATGTTCTGGAAAATTGTCGGTTGAGGTTAAATGATGATTTTAGTACTTCTAAAATGAGTGGAAAGTTCAATTCTGGTAAATCCAGAATTTCTGTAAACAACAGGAAATGGGTTCAGAAATCCCAGGGATATGGTAAGAGATCTTACACCAGAGTTCCTCCTCCTCGTTACTTTTACTATGGTGACTATGGTCATGTCTTTGAAAATTGCAGAATCATGAAAAATGGTGACATGGAAGCAATGAAATTTAGGAAGAATGTGTTTAGTGGAAATGTTGCTAACCCCTAGGGACCCAAGAAAGCTTGGGTATCTAAATCTACAAAATGAGAATTTTGTTTTGCAGGGGTGTCTTGAGACTGAGGAAATCGTTGATAAAAAGAAAATGGTCTCTCAAGGCAAGAAAATGAATGCTTATCTGATAATAATCTTCTTTTCGGTGCACTGGTTGATTTTGAACACTCTACAAGGGTAAGGATTTGAATTTTGAGGAAAGCATGGTGTTACCAATTACAAATTTCATATCATGTTGATGTCCATACTTACTAGTTTGCATACTTTGTAAATAAAATCAAACTTGATACTCATCTGAATTTTGCATATACCTTTTTGTTGATTTTGACTATCACAGAGAGAAATGTTGACAATTGCAGGATAGATGGTTATTTGATTAAGACAGCTTTGCATACTCTTCACTGCACATTCTGTGAATAAACTTAGATTTTAAAGCCTTGACATTACACATAGAGTCTTTCATATTTCACTCATTTTCTTGCAAATAGTCGTTCATTTCTAAATATTCTGAATACATACTTAACTCATGCTAGACTTTGCTTACTCTTGTGAATAGGAATAAACTTTCAACTTGGCATTATTTTCTCATTTCCATGCATACGATTGCATACATTTCATACCATTGCATGCTTGAACGCCGTGATTTTTTGGTATCTCAAATGGTGTGTTGTAGAAGAGTGAATTAAGTCCAATTGGAAACTTCCACTATGCGTGAGGTGATCTTCAGATCTACGTTCTCCGCCTTGTACCAGAAATCACATTGCTTGAATATCATGCTACATTCCTATTTGCTTGCATGTATATATTTTACAAAACCCGTCTTTGGAATTTCTTAAGACCTTACCTCCTTCATAAATAATAATGCAGTGCTTTTGATCATGTGTGATACATGACATATACTAAGAGGGAGGATTTAATTCCGATTGTACATACATTTAGGGGGAGTCATAACTATGTCTTGATAAATTCATTTTATACATGTAAAATAATTACGCCCACACTTTGCACACAATGAAATTAATGGCTTTACTTGATAAAGATTTTAGATATTCTTTCCAACACTTTAAAGGAAACTTAAATCTCTACATGAACATTAAGAGTAATCGTGAGGAAAAAGTTGTCTACCCCACAAAAATCAATAAGTGGAATGTCAAACCTAGTAGCCGAGAATCCCCACTGAAATAAATGAGGAAACTCGAGTCGAATGGTTTAGCAAAAATTCACAAGAAAAATCAAAATACGTGATGAATCCTAGTAGCTGAAAATCCCCATTGAGACATATGAGGAGACTCACGCCGAACGATGAAGTCCAATAAAAGAAACATAAACGAGATTGTGCGAAGCTACCGATAGTCGAGGATCTAAAGTGAAAGTGTAGAGAGAAGATTACCTTCTAGTGTTCTTAAGAAAATCTGAATATCCATATATTTTGAAGCTCATTATTCATTGCATCACATTTCACTTATGAGTATCATTATGATGAATGTATACTATGAATTTGTTTACATTCATGGTTTATGCAGTACTTCTAGTTATGAATGCACAACTCTTTTGGTTATACTTCATGTCTTATATTTTGAATTTGAATCTCCTGCTCTTTTCTTAACATGTGCCTCGTTCAGGGGGAGTTACTACAAGTATTAATTGCATGCTTGTTAGTCGTGCTTGTGTGCTTGCTTGTTCATACAACTCCCATTGGTTTTATTTTTATTGATGATAAAGGGGGAGATAGTAGGGGTGCTCATTCTCATTTTGACACATCATGTGCATAGTTAATGAAGTTGCGCATAATGAACACACTTTGCATTTGGAGAATGTAGGTCATATTGTTCATATTTGGCACTTTTAGCATGCATATAGTGCATACTTTGAACTGCATCATTTTGAATAACTTGCACATATCTATAGGTCTTCCATGTCCATATCATTTCTAATAACCTAATTGTCAGTCGATTTTTGTTGATGATAAAAAGAGGGAGAATAATGTGCATTTCAGTCATATACATTTGATACTTCATAGTTTCAGTCATAGTGCATATTCATTGCTCTCAATTGCACGTACATGTTTTATCATTTGAAATTGCTTATACTCTATTATTTGAAATTCACGCACACATCGTTTTGTCATCATAAAAAATGGGGAGATTGTTGGAGCCCCTAGTTGATTTTGGTAGTTGGGTTTTAATGATAACAAATCGAGTGTGCTTGTGTGCATATGTCATTGAGCAACTTATTTCACGAATGAAAGGATTGATTCAAGATAAATTTCTATGAAGAAAGCTTGTTTGGATATTTGTGAATGAGATCTTATTGAGCATGTTCATTAAAGAATTTTTGACACTCATTCAAACCATTTGAGCCACCTTGCTTTGCAAGATCAAAATACATGGTGGACATCATTTGGAAGTCAAAAGAATGCTTGAACGAGTACCTGGCTGTCCATGATTCAAACGGGTAGTCAATGTCATGTATATTCTTCAAGAAAATTTGGTAAGGCCTTGAAAGTCACAAATCATTCAATTGGATGATCTTTTGGTTAGCTGGTTATAGGGGTCAACACAGGTGTCGACACCCTCATGCTCTGTTCTGTTTAGAACAGTTGTGTCGACCCACTCTCATAGTGCGTCGACCTGATTCTTGTTCCAGCAACCCTTTTTCTACATTGCTCGTTCAAGTGCGTCAACCCACACCTTGAGTGCGTCGACCCACTCTTTAGAGTGAGTCGACCCACCCTTTGTATTGCGTCGACCCAACTGTGTTTTATGCACTTTCTTCATGGGATTTTGAGGTTTATATGTGTGGTCTATCTCTTGTTTTGATTTAGTCTTGTAAAGAATGATCAAATTGCTTGTGTGGTTTAGCAAAGTTACATTGCGCAAACTGATTGCAAAGCTCATAAAAAGATTGTCTTCGATGATTGTGTTCTAGTTTGAACTACATGTTATTGTGCATTTTCATTTGAGAAATGGTAGTTACAAAGGAGAGGATTATTTGAACTCCAAATCCATACTAACTTGGTATTTTTATGTTTTGCAGGTTCAAATCTATAGGTTAAACCCCTTTAGAATCAAAGATCAATGGTACAATCAAACCACTTTAAGTTCATGGGGCTTTTGAGGCTAAAAAAGGTGTTTTGGATAGTGGGCAGAGACTGCTCTGTCTGGGGGATAGACAGGGAAGAGTCGACTCCTAGAGTCGACTCGACTCTTTTTAGACTGGTTTCTATTTTATGTTTTGTGAACAGGAAAAATTCAAGTGTCGACTCCAAGAGTCGACTCTTTCCGGACGGGAATTGCGAAAACGTTCAAAACCCATTCTTTGGCCATGAAAACATTACCTTTTTGCCCCCAAATTGTTCCTACACATATGAGGGTGTTTTTAACACATTCTAGATGGGGTAGATGGGTCTTTTAGGCCATCTTAGGTTTATATATACTATTGTTACGAATTTTAGAGAAGATAACCCTAATGAGCTAACATTCTCTATCTTGCAGGTGGAGAAAGGGGAGAAGGAGAGAAGGAGAAGAAGAGGAGGGGATTTCATCTTCTTCAAGGGATTTATTGAGTCCGTGGAAGAAGGAAGAGTGAAGCAGATTGAAGAGATGAACAAGAAGATGTTGAAGTCATGATCACATGTCTTCACTCGGACCTGAGCTTCAACTGAACATAATCAACCGGCCATTAGAAATCAAGGGGGGGAAACTCTACATCTTTTATCTGTCAATTTGTGATGTTCTTCCTGGCATATACTTTGTTATGAGCATATCTTGTTTATCTTCCTATATTTCTGAACTTGGGAAAATGTGTGTGGTTTGATCGCCTGCGTGCGATCGTGTGTGTGTAGTGTTGCGTCTGTGCAGCGTGGGTGGTTTGATCGCCTGTGTGCGATCGTGTGTGTGTGTGGTGCTGCACTTGTGCAAGTTGATCCGAGTCTGCGGGCTGTGCAGTAGGATCGTGTTGGAGACCTCGTCTCCCTGTGTGTTGGAGAGTTTTCTCCGTGTGCTTCGTTGTGAAGCGAGTGAAGTCTCACTGGTTTGGTGAGAAGTGGACGTAGGCGGACGGGTTGTCTGGCCGATCCACCTTAAAAGTCCTCGTGCCTTGTGGTTGCATGATTGAGTCTTATTTTGTTCTAACATGATCGAGTGAGCTTGGCGAGATTGAGAGAACTAAAGTTATTTCTGTTCAGCTTATTTTCATCAATCATGTTAATTCTGCGAAGTTAATTTTAAAATTTGTCATCTCGTTTGGCGGATAATTCAACCCCCCTTCTCATCCACTCGTCAACTGGGCCAACATCATCACATACTCTTCAAGAATTGAACACGTGATCAGATAAAATATTTCCAGAATTAAATTAGACATTTCATCACGCACCCCTTGTGACACAATTTATCAAAATTACTGAATTAAACCCTCAAGTCACAAAATGTGCTACGTATAGCATGTGAAGAATTCAAAAGGTCTTATTACAAAGATATTAAATTAATACTCCCCAAGACTTCATCCATTGTAGACTAAACACAACTTCTTAAACACTGAACTTTCCTTCCAAACCACTTTCATTAAACTCCACAATATCATGACTTAAAAATAGTGCGTTAGTCTCCATCAACTAAGACCTAGTGGGTTGCTTACTCACAATTATCAAGTTAAAACTTACCGCAACTAAAACCAATATTTACAAGTACTAATAGCATGCTAAATTGCATGTCAAAATCAAAGCTTCTCATTGGACTATCTAAGCAAAATAGAAATTAATTCACGAGATGATACTCTTACATAGCTTATTTAAATCTCCATTCTGTATAAAATAGACGTTATTCTACTTAGAGTAGTCAACCCACCTAACACTTGCATTTTGCTTATGTTTCTTTCGACTATTGGCGCCTTCTTAAATCCATTCAATATTGACTATTTGTCTCCGAGTGATCGCATCAATCGCTGGCTTCACCAAGACATCGACTACTAACTACTGACTACTAGCCTCGCCTGTTGCTCTGATTGCTAGCTTTCGACTAATGAATATCGACTATGCATTCTAACTAATAAATATCAACTATTGATTCAACTATTTCGTAGTGTGATAGACTTCAGCATGGAACGATTGGTTCTTTTAATTGGTTTATTTATCAGTGATCATATAATTGGGTATTGTCTTAAGGTACATACTGAAAGAAGTGTACATCCTACTGGTTAATTATTTTTGAAGGGATGACATCATTTTATATATGCTCATTTAAATTTATAGCATTCATGATAACTTTTTATTATGTATTATTAGTTTATGTATACTATCATTTGATGTGATAAAATATTGAATTACATGCGATAAATTTTAGATCATAAAAAATTATGATAACGAGATTATTTTTTTAGAAATATACATTGTAAAGTTTCCTAGCCATAAGATATTTGAAATGAGATATCAAAGACCCTCAAAGATCTTGATAGACTAATGCAACTATATCCTCTCGTATAAGAGCGACTAATCTCAATAGTCACCGTAGAGATACTAAGATAAGTGTGCATGTACTTACTATAGGAATGACTTCAATGAACTTATTCACTACTAAGTCTTGAATGTGTGATGATGTATATTTCCCAATCAACGGACATCAAGTGATGTGATAGATTCTTAGACTTAACACATTAAGGACACCTTGCGTTGCGTTGATGTTTGCTTTATAGACCTTAGCAAAAGTCTAGCATAGTCAAACACTCAAGTGTGATATGAAGCATACAAAAGTGACTGAGTGATTTTTTTTTAACATTGGAACTTCATAGGACCCGAGGCTAGCCCTTATTATCCATAAAAAATAGCTAGAAGGCATAGGGGGGACATGATACCTTACCCCAAAAAACATCAATGAAGTAAAGAAGTAGCTCCCTATGACATCAAACATAGAGAAATCAAAGCTAACTAGTGATCCCAGGTGCTTTTCTTAGACTGCTTCTTGTGCTAAGCGCGAGTGAGAACTCTGGCATGGAGGAAGTCCGAGGACAAAGGATCTTGAACACTAATAGGTTGATCTTTCTCAAATGAATGAACAAAACAGTGAATATCCTTGTAGGCTTGAACAAAAGTCCTATTGTCCATAGTACCCCCTCCAAGTTGAGGGCGTTCATGGTTGGAGGTCCTCTAGGATAGGTGAACTAGGTGAATGTCTAGGTGAAGGAAAATTGTCATCTTTCGAAGGACAATCTTCCAAGATGCATGGGGGGGCACTCGTCTGAAAAGGGGTCTTCACGGGGAAAGAATGGATCCTCGTGCACCGGGTAGGGAGGTGGCGGTGGAGGAAGGGGGGTCTATTGGGAGGGGGAGCAGCAGGTGGCACCCACCCTTGTTGCCTGGATGAGTGAGACGTTTCCTCAACTTGACAACTGGCCCGAGAGGATATTCTAACATGTTGAGAAGCTCACAGTGAGTCTACATGACAGGTATCATGGGGTGCTGGGTAGAGGCACTTTGCATAGCCCGGATGATCATATCATAGGTTGCAACATTGGATCGCGGCACTGTAGAAGCGCATATGGCATTTGTATTGGACATCTTTGCCATTTGTATTGGCACATATGGAGCGGCGCTTGCGTATAGGGGGGTGGGCGCATGGGCCACCACAAGCGATAGGGAGTTGAATCCATCGAGCTTCTTGGAAGGGGGCTTGTTTTACGCGAGCGGGAAAATCCCTTTTGGTTTCTTCCCTCGCGGCGGGGGCGCACACTCGCCTTTTTACGGAAGGCCGAGATAGGTTGACTGGGCACGCGGGGATTCCGGGGGAATTGAGAAGAAGGCAGAGAGAATGATATGAACGCGCTGGAAGGGATGGCGTATGATTAATCATTCTGGGAGACTGGGACAGGGATGGCCGGGTAGAATGCGGGCGTGTCAGTCGATTTCTCGACGATTACCGGCGGAACCAAGTGTCTGGCTAGAGATGTGCCGCCAGGGCACGGCACGTGAGCACGAAATGTCATGCGCCACGTGGAGAGGAGGAGGTTCCACTGGTACAAGTGCACATGCGATTATGGGGATTCGTGTACTGGACGTCTTTCCCCACCGGTCGCAAGCAACCGGTGTTTATTTTACATCGGATTGAATCCGAACACCTTTGTTTCTACTGCCGAAGAGAGTGTCAGGGACCCTGGGAGCCGCGACGACTGGAGGGCTTAGTCCATGCATGTAATACCCCGATTATTTGTTAAGTTTTATTGAGCTTTTATTAATTAAAAATTGAATTAAAATGAATTAATGTTTGAATTTCGAAATATTAATATTTAATTCATTAGAAAATAGAACCTATAAAATTCGACTACCTTGGAAAAATCTGTAAAAATAGTAATTGGGTAAAAGATCATTTTTATAGCAATTTTATCTTCTGGACTTGACCCAAATTAATTACGTAACCTTGTCTAATTAGAGGATTAATCCCGAATTTGACTTCCACCTACCCTTTACCTAATCGTAACTTAAAACGTGAAATTCGACCTTATTACTCAACCAAATGATCTGAAATCAAGGGCAAATGGAAGGCCACGAAGTAAGGAACATTTACCCTCAATCAATTTGAGGTAAACCTAGCCCTAAAACGTGATGCCGACATAGTTTTGGTCAAGTCAAAGATTTCGGCACCGTTTTTAACACGTAACTTGCAGCGTCGAATACTCCTAACTCCGAAGGATCCAGAAGCCCCATGACCTATAGAAATGTAGCTCTTCGACTCTAGTTTCATTTGGTTGCTGTGGGGTACGTTGAAGTTACAGATCCAAGGAGTTCTTGCTCGATTAGTGGAGGTGGGTCGGCAGGCCGTCGGCTTCCTCTCTTCCTTCCTTGTTCCAACGATTGAGGTAGGAATTCTCAACCAAACTTCGATCATGAGTATAGAAAATTGTTCCTCTCATCGAGCTCTATCCATTGGTGGCAAAAGCCCCAATTTTCATTAGGTATCCGTGGAGATATCGAGCTTTTTGTGAGGTGCTGTCAAGCTTGTTCTTTATTCTAGGGTTTCGAGTTCCCTCTTCAATTTGAGGTAGGATCTAACAACCAAATCCTAATTAACTTACATGAAGTAATCAGCATGTTGTTAGCTTTTATTCAACGTAGAAACCCCCAATTTTTATTGAGCATGCTTGGTGAATTTCGAATTTTTGTAGAAGCATGTCTAGAACATGATTCATATAGTATTCCTTTAAGCCAGAGCTTGATTGCGGGCTTATTTTGAGTCATGTAACCTGATATTCATGTAGCATATCATACATGGTTGGATTCATGATCGAGTTAGCTTTCTTTTGACACCAAAATCCCCAAATTGGGTTTTGTATATCGAGAGAATTTGACAATTTAGTGGAAGTATGTCCTGAACTAGGTCTTCTTGTGTTCTTCATAGAATAGGTTGTGATTAAATGGGTTTCTGATGAAATTCGTGCTTTAAAACTCATGTATTATGACCCTCATACGTCTAGTAAGATTCCTATAGCATGGGGTTTTGATTTCAACTCAATTGGACCTCAAATGGGTAAGTTTACATGTTTTCCGGAGGCCCAGCGCGAGGGTCGACCCAATGGGTCGACCCATGCTGCTGGATTTGAGGGGGTCGACCCCAGGGGTCGACCCATCCAGCAGGCAGACCCCATTTTTACAGGGGTCGACCCATGTACCAGAAACCCGCTTTTCATCGTTTTGCGACCCGTGGATCGATCCGGATCATTAGGGGATCGACCCATTGAACTTAGACCAATTGAAAACTATACTTTTGAAGAACCAGTGACCTATTCTGGAAACCTTATGATTTCAATTTACATTGGTTCCTACTTGCAAACATAGTGTAAAAACATGCCGTTTACCATCTTCATTTCGACTCATACATTGGTTAAATAGAAACCCACATAATTAGTGGTTAATGGTGTAATTAAATCTCTGTTAATGCATTCTTTTTCCTTCCTGTACAAGTTTGTTCCTTTACCTTATCATCTTGAATCAGCTTTTGGCAATTATCTTAATGCAAATGATAATGGATAATCTTTGACATATTAACTTGATAATTAGGATTAATATGTTGATTAGCTTATTGGATAGCTGCTGTACTACAGTAGCGCAGCATGATTAACTCTTATTGTGACTTGGTTTTCACTCTTCTTGATGATTGTGCTTACCTTGAAATTCTGAAATGAATCTCCTTCCTACTTGAAATTGTTATTGCTACATGATTCAAACCTTGGAATTCTGGCCATAAATTGTGGAAGTCTAGATTCGTGGGATCTTTGATCCAAAGAAATCAATGCCTGGCAAACAATTAAGGGCTCGGTCTAGTCCTGGGAGGAGCGCCCGAACACTACGTGTACCCCCGGGGAGGTGATTGACTAGGTGTGGCATTTGGCACCAGTACTATGACATGGGTTAAATCTAGGACTGGCCACTACTCTCTACTACTCTCTACTACTTTTCACTTTCCACTCTTCACTGTTCTATACTCTACTTGTTGTTACTTGGATGTGGAAATGAAACTACACACGTGCTTGACATGACTTGAAATATCTTGATATGGCCAACTCTTTATCGTTATCTCCTGTAGTAAATTCTTGTCTTTGTTATTCCTCTTAAGTATTACCATTCTATTCCTTTATATTTCTTGACCTTGCGAGATCTTTCAATTTTGTTTCATTATATCATCATGATTCTTTTATTGCATTATCCTTTGTAGCATGATATTTTGAAAATGTAATTAAATTGCTAATCACTTATACCTATCTGTTATTTCCTACTGAGCGTTAGCTCATAGTTGTTGTTTCCCCCCTTTTCAGGCTTTTCAGGTGACGCGCTTACCGATGGGGAAGGGCAGGAGTGATGTTTTGAGTGTATCAGTTAGTCGAGTTTAGAGTGTGTTGTGTTTCAGTTATGTTATTGTGGTTTAGAGTTTGTTATCCCAGTTGTATTGAGTTCATTTGAGGATTACTGTACCAATTATGTTTTGTTTAATGGTCAATAAGTTATTTCCATTTCTTAGCATTTGTATATATTTAGATTAGTTCTCTCTCTTTCCAGCTCGTTTCTAACTGTACGTCCCGATATTCCGCGTCGGGGCGTGACAATGCAACAGCGACATGGCAACAACAACACAACAGGGATAACTAGGGGGAGAGAGACTAGTTCCGACGAGAAGGGGGATCCGCTCTCTGACTGGATTACATGACTTATATGCCATGAAAGGCATTTATATAGGGGCGTGAGAGCCCGATTACAAGTGCTTGCAAGCCATTAGACAATTCCATCGTTTATGACGGTCCCCAGGTTATTGCGTTATTATGCGGGCAGTTTTGTATCTGTACATGGCGTCCGTTAAAGGACTTGTGACTCGGCATGATGGCGCCCAGGGGGCGTCACAATGTATTCCCGACATGAGAGAGTGTCGAGGTCAGGGCAGTGGGGGTGCCGTGGGTACCGTTGTGCTGGGGAAGTTGAGTGGTCGGGTGTCCCGGGCCCCGATGTGACTGGAGTAGCTGGCAGTCAGGCGCCGGGGGCACCGTTGTGACTAGAGTAGCTGGTAGTCGGGTGGGCACCGTTGTGACTGGAGTAGCTGGTAGTCGGGTGCCGGGGGCACCGTTGTGACTGGAGTAGCTGGGTAGTCGGGTGTCGCGGCCCCCGATGTGACTGGAGTAGCTGGCAGTCGGGCGCCGGAGGCACCGTTGTGACTGGAGTTATTAGCAGTCGGGTGCCGGGGGCACCGTTGTGACTAGAGTTGTTGAGTGATCGAGTGTTGCGGGCCCTGATATGACTAGAGTAGCTGGCAGTCGGGTGCCGGGGGCACCGTTATAACTGGAGGTGGTTGAGCGATCCGGTGCCGTGGGCCCCAATGTGACTAGAGTAGCTGGCAGTCGGGTGCCAGGGGCACCGTTGTGACTGGAGTAGCTGGTAGTCGGGTGCCGGAGGCACCGTTGTGACTAGAGTAGTTGGCAGTCGGGTGCCGGAGGCACCGTTGTGACTGAAGGAACTGGGCGCCATGAAGAGGCTGAGACCCGAGTACAGGTACATGTATTCAACTGGTTTCATGCTGTACGAGAGCCACGTGGGCTTTATAAATGGGCCGAGGGGGCCAAAGTACAATGGGCGCAAGCCGCGGGACAATTCCGACGCGTGGGTCGGTCCCCGGGTCAATGCGTAACAAGGCGGATATCCATGTATTTTATAGAGGCTTTCCTCTGGGAGCTAGGGGTAGGCCCGAATCGTCGAGGAAAGGCTAGACTGGATGGCAGTCGTGGACTGTAACGGGCGCCTGAGGGAGGCCGGACGCGGCTTGAAACTGAGTAGTCGGGTACGGGTCGCGGTGGGCGAGTATCATCATGCTGGGGAGTGGAGGCCGGCCCCGAGAATATTACTCCCGGGCTAGTGGTTCGGCTAACTCGAGTCATCAGTCCAAGCGGTCGGCGGCCAACTGGGGGCGAGTGATAGGCACACGGTTCCGTGAAATATATATTGTAAACTTTCCTACCCATAAGATATTTGAAATGAGATATCAAAGACCCTCAAAGATCTTGATAGACTAATGCAATTATATCATCTCATATAAGAGTGACTAATCTCATAGTCACGGTAGAGATATTAAGATAAATGTGCATGTACTTACTATTGGAATGACTTCAATGAACTTATTCACTACTAAGTCTTGAATGTGTGATGATGTATATTTGCCAACCAAGAGGCATCAAGTGATGTGATAGATTCTTAGACTTAACACACTAAGGACACCTTGCGTTGCGTTGATGTTTGCTCTATAGACCTTAGCAAAAGTCTAGTACAGTCAAACACTCGAGTGTACTATGAAGAATACAAAAGTGACTGAGTGATTTTTTTTTAACATGGGAACTTCATAGGACCCGAGGCTAGCCCTTATTATTCATAAAAAAGAGCTAGAAGGCATAGGGGGGACATGATACTTTACCCTAAAAAACATCAATGAAGTAAAGAAGTAGCTCCCTATGACATCAAACATAGAGAAATCAAAGCTAACTAGCGATCCCATGTGCTTTTCTTAGACTGCTTCTTGTGCTAAGCGCGAGTGAGAACTCTGGCATGGAGGAAGTCCGAGGATAAAGGATCTTCAACACTAATAGGTTGATCTTTCTCAAATGAATGAACAAAACATTGAATATCCTTGTAGGCTTGAACAAAAGTCCTATTGTCCATAGTACCCCCTCCAAGTTGAGGGCGTTCATGGTTGGAGGTCCTCTAGGATAGGTGAACTAGGTGAATGTCCAGGTGAAGGAAAATTGTCATCTTTCGGAGGACAATCTTCCAAGATGGGGGCGCACTCGTCCGAAAAGGGGTCTTAACGGGAAAAGAATGGATCCTTGTGCACCGGGTAGGGAGGTGGCGGTGGAGGAAGGGGGTCTATTTGGACGGAGAGCAGCAGGTGGCACCAACCCTTGTTGCCTAGATGAGTGAGACGTTTCCTCGGCTTGACAACTAGCCCGGGAGGATATTCTGACCCATTGAGAAGCTCACAGTGAGTCTACATGACTGGTATCATGGGGTGATGGGTGTAGACACGTTGTTTTTGACACTACCGTGAGTAAATCTCATATTACACTATGATGCCCCAAGGCGGCCTTCACATTTTGAATTACTTGGGTGATTTCTTATTTTTATGAATTTTTTCAATTTTTTTGAATTTTTATGAAAATCATTTTAAACGCGGCGGGGGAACATGACGCCTCCTTTAAAGGCGTCAGGGACACAAGACGCCTTCATGAGACCCTCGTGCAGCACGCGGGCGGTGCCGCTCCCGCCGTTCAGTTTGACGTTTTGAATAATTCCAAACACAAAGACGTCTTGCCTCCCAGACGTGCCCATCAAACGTCGTGGTTAGGCGCTGAAATCAATCGCTTTCTCCGTTGTCGACGGCTTTCGGCGCCGTTATGTTGGAAATTTTGGACGTGTCTAGGACCTGGGACGCTTCAATTGAACGTGTCCAATCTCGAAGACGCTTCAGGACATTTAAATATAATAAATGGATGTAATAAAATCTTTTTATATTTATTGAGGTGTCTGGTAAACGGGACGCGTCAATATGGACGCGTCCCAGACCCTAGACGTGTAAATTAAAAATTTCCCTATAAATAGAGGACCCCCTCCCTCGAATCCAATGCAGATCATATCCATGAGAGGAGGGAGATACCCTGCCGAAATCATTTCCAAACCCGAGGGCTCTTAAGGAGAGGTTTTGTCGAATCCTAGAGAGCTTCAGATCCGACAGAGGAGGGGGAGATGCTATCAGATTCATCCCAAGGTCCAAGGCCCTTCTAGGGAAGGTTCTGCCGAACTTCCGGCTGCCCGGGTGCTAACGAGAGGAAGGCTACCTCGTCTGCCACGCTTCCAGGTCATCCCCACGCTGCCGAGGTGCTGTCGAAGTGCTGTCGAAGCTCTGCCGAATTCCGCCACCAGCGCCCCCAATAAGCCCCTTCTTCCCATTTGTTCTTCTTTATTCTTAACTGCATGCATCATATTCCATTTCCATTCGTACCCGCTCTCTACTTAAGAGAAGTTCTGCATCTCGCGTGTCATCACACGCTGTCTCATTCATCATAGCATCCTACCACCCTTTGCACTAAAAGGGGTTTAAAACAACACCAACCAGGTGTGCGCTCGCTCATGGTTTTATTATTTTCCTCACAAGGGTCTGATACTATACTGCCAATGTTCTGACTCGGTTGTTTGCTTTGTCTGTTCTTTTGCAAGGGTAACCAAAGAAGGCCCTCTTCATCGGTCGGCCAGAGGAAGAGGAAGAAAGGACCCATACCATCTCCAGCGTTTGAGGTAAGCGATCACTTAGTCTTTCCTTTCGGGCCCTCAGCCCCTGGCGATCACACAAATCCCACACACGCACTCTTCCTTTTTGTTCCCATCCTCCATTAACAGCTGCGCACCCGCGGAGAGTCACATCCCGCAGTGGTTCTTCACTATGTGCATTCCTAACATTTCTATTTGTTTATGTCATCTCTGTTAATAGATCGCGCGGAGAGTCATTTCCCGCGGCGGTTCTGTGTTGTTCTAAAATCGCGCAGAGAGTCATTTCCCGTGGCGGTTCTTGTGTGGTTCTCTTATTTTGCATGTCCTTTTATGCCTGCATAAACTCGTACGGACAGTCACTTCCCGCGGCGGTTCCCTTCCCCTTTTAAATTCTACACCATCCCATCCCCCCGAGGCCCGCGACGAGTCACTTCCCACCATGATCGTTTAAATTTTGCCATTTTATTTCTGTAATTTAAATTCTGCACCATCCCTTCCCCCTAAGGCCCGCGGCGAGTCACCTCCCACTATGACCGTTTAAATTCTTCCATTTTATTTCCACAATTTAAATTCTACACCATTCACATCCTCCCGAGGCCCGCAGTGAGTCACTTCCCGCCATGGCCGTTTAAATTCTGCCATTTTATTTCTGTAGTTTAAATTCTGCACCATCCCTTCCCCCCGAGGCCCGCGGCGAGTCACTTCCCGCCATGGCCATTTAATTTCTGCCCGTTTTTATATCAGCAAGCGCGTGTGTGTCGTTATCCTCATTCCACCAACGCAAAAAAGCCTCCCTTTCAGTTATCCTCTCCCTTCTCTCCGCGTGACGTCATTCACATCTTGGCGATCACGGTGGGACCTCTTTTTTGCTTTCTTTGGTTACCCCTCCTCTCGGCACCCACATGTGTCTCTCCATTCGGCACCCACGTGTGCCCCTCCACTCGGCACCCACGTGTGCCCCTCCTTATCGCGCCCATGTACGCTACAGTTGTGCTCCCAGTAGCACTTTTGCCATTCCATTTCCTTGTGCACCACGTGTACTCCCCCTCAATCCATTGTGATTCTCCGAGAAGTTTGCGGCTCAGCAAAGGTTCATTCGGTTAATTGAAAAATTTGATGTGGTGAATTGATTGTCCCTCTTTGTTATCTCTGTTCTGTTTACTCATCTGTACACTTCTGTCACACAAGAGCACTGCATTGCATAAGCATCCCCCCTCTTTTTTTTACTTTCTAGGGCATTACCCTCTCTCGGTGAAGGAAGGACTATCCGTTCGGGAATTCCTCTCGACAGACTAGGATCTCCTCCATTGGGACCTCCGTAAGTCCCCGACAGCGAAGGATTCCCTCTTCGTTCACTGGACTGGTTGTACCATTAAAGTTCTCCGAAGCTAGTTGACCCATTCGTGGTGAGACGAGTGACCCTAGTTGACACAGCAGTGAATCAAATTGTAACCAGAGTCCTTCCTACTTTGTGTGAACTTCAGATTTGCTAAAATAAAAAAAAATAAAAAACAAAAAACAAAAAAAGGGGCGTAAGAGCATCCACTTGTTTGGTAATCTCTACTATCTGTTTGTTAGTGCATGTTTTTGCGTTATGGAAAAATTCTAAAAATGGCTCACGAGTCTTTCGAGGAGTACCACCCGGGTCGTGGCCACTCGGCTGACCCACATGTCCATGCTATGGACGCAGGCCCTTCCCATGAGCCCTCACAAGAGGTACACGCTGTTGTAGGGGACACATCCCCATCTTAAGACATTTCCTCCTTGTTGGGTGTCCTTGCTAACACAGAGCTCAACCCTGAGCAACTCCGAGCCTTTCAGGCCATTCAAAAGGGGAAATTTGTTTCTCCCGCTCCCCACGAATCAACTCCAGCCATCACACCCCTCCATGAATCGGTGCAGGCTATCCCTTCCTCTTCACTGGTACAGGCTATCCCCTCTCCATTAATGGTACATGTCATTTCTTCTCCTTCGCTTCAAGGGCGGACAAGTCAACAGCCTCCCTCCTTCCAATTCCCTTCACAGTCTCAAACCCCTGGCGTTCCCCATACGCCACTTCAGCCAGGTCCATCTACTGGTGGGAAACCACAATACCCCACCCGTTCGGGGTTTCCTCCTCAGGCCTCCGAGAGGCCTCTTCCTCCTCAGTGGCAGGTGCAACCTTCGCCTATTGATGACATCACCCAATCACTTCTCCACAAGTTGAATAAAATGGATGAGCAATTTCAATACCTGAAAAAGAAGGTGGACGTAAAGTCCACCCCTGAGGTCTCCCTGCCAATCCTCCCAGTGTTTTACCTCCCTCCCTCAGAAATGCCTACGTACCGAAGGTACAACGGCACTGGCAACCCCTTCATTCACCTCAAGGATTTCATGTATGAATCCTCCTTCTGGCAAAATGACCAAAGATCCTTGGATGGCCCTGCTCTAGAATGGTTCTACTCCCTAGAACCAAGCGAGGCTGAAAACTTTGATGCAGTCCAAAGGAAATTCTTGCAGAAATACTGGGACCGGGTTGGCCCATCCCTTTCTATCACCGACCTAGTGGCTGAAAAGGTGAGGGCGGACAAAGATTTCATCCAATATGTCGATAGATGGAGGTCCCTGGCGGAGAGGATAAGGGACACCCTCTCAGAGTCAGAGCAAGTGAAAATGATCGCGTCTAATGCCACCCCGCAGTTTAGACACATCTTGGCCATGAACAAGATCACCACCATGGAGGAGCTATATGAGAGGGCCAGATATGTCTAAACCCAGTTAAAAGATTCCCCTCTCATGCACATGTTTGAGCCGGCAAAGCCCAGGATGGTCAGGAAAACAAACACTGGTGTCCAAGGTGGAGTAACAGAAGGGGTCGTAACTAATGAGCAAGTGAGCACAGTTGGTAGCCCCAACTATGCAGCCAACCCAAGACTTCCACAAATGCCATGACTTCCCCTCCAGCAGGGACCATACCCCTCTCGCCCTCCACCACAAAATAATCCTCCCCAGGACAATATGCCTCAACCATTTCAACCCCAGCAACAACAACAACCTCCCCAGTACCACCAAGTTCCACCCCTGGGAATTACGGTCCTCCCCAACAACAAAGGAGGCCAGTTCGCCCCAAGAGAGCCCATTATCCACCATTGCCGGAATCATTGCCAGACATATTCAACGGCCTCATGGCTGCCAACACACTAACCCTGCCCAAGGAAAGAGCTGTATGGCCCCCGAACGTTGACACTTCTACATATTGTGTTTACCACAGACAACCCGATCATACAGTGGAAAACTGCTTCCATTTCAAAGATTACATTTATGACATGAATGATGAAGGTGGGATTGACTGGGATGAAATGAGGCGATATATCGCCATCCTAAAGGCCAGAAGACCTCCTCCTAGATCATAGTTCCAACAGCAATAGCTATAACAACAATAACCACAGCAACAGCGGCAACTTCAACAAGCCCCGCAGTAGCAACCGAACATGGGTATCGTTCAGAACCCGCTCCTGGAGCACCCCCAGCCTAACCATCAGGTCAACCCCATCTCCTCTTTCCAAGAAGTTGGAAGAAGGCAGGGTTGGCATACGGAAAGCACCTCCGTTCTTGCCGCTAACCATATTCCTAGCCAACCTCCGCACCTTACTCGGCCAACACCTCTCTCCCCACCACAACCTGTAACGAGGCTCTCCCTATTCTTACAGCTGTCACATCCTCTCATCTGCATCCCTATCATTAACTCCCCGTTGACCTACTAGCAAACGCCCTCCACCACGCCTTTAAACCCTCTCATTCTCTCTCATCCCTCCACCTCGCCATCTACCTCCACCATACCTCCACCAATGTCCTCAAAACCCCTCATCACCCACCATCCATCTCAGACCCCATCCACCTTCACTTTGTCTCCACCTCCACCTTCCAAACTCCTCATCACCCACCATCTATCTCAGACCCCATCCACTTTCACTTTGCCCCCACCTCCACCTTCCCGGCCCCTCGTTATCCACCATCTATCCGACACACCATCCACTTCCACTGCACCTCCACCAAATGAGCCTCTCATCAAAAGCCCTCTGCCTTTCATTGCCCCTGCTCCATTAACTGTTCCTCCATCATTACCCCTCCAACCTCTGCTAAAATCCACACCTAACACCATAGAGGTGCAACAAAAACCACAAGCCACGGTGCTCCGGAGTGGGAGGATCTTCCACCAGGTCTTCCCTCAGAATAGTCAAGCCCCCGACCAGTCCCAGCCAGAGAAAGGCACTGAAGATCAGCCAGAAGAATCCATCCCCGGGACACAATATGATCTGTTGAAATACTTGGATAAGACACCCGCCCGGATCTCCATCTTTGAGTTGCTTAAGAGATCTACGTCTCATGAAGAAGCTTTAAGGGAATATCTCTAGAAGGTTATGGTGAATGAGGACCTCCATGTAGAGAAGATCTCAGCGGTACTAATGCCGACGGACACACAACCAGCTATCACATTTCATGACCATGAGCTTGCTCCCAGGGAGGCTCGAAAATATGCATTGTGTGTTTCGGTAAAGATCAATGGAGTGCTTGTGGATCCATGCTTGGTGGACACGGGTGCATCTATAAATGTGATCTCTATAAGCACCCTCCAGTTGTTTGGAGTTGACATAGAATAGATAAGGCCCTCACCTATCACAATCACGGCTTATGACAATAGCAAAAGGCCACCAAAGGGGATGATTATTTTGAGTATAGAGTTGGGTCCTACATCAGTCTCCATGAAATTCCATATCCTTGATATGGATCCCACATTCAAGGCCATACTAGGTCGCCCCTACATTGAAGTCATGAATGCTATGCCATCTACCAACCACCAATGCCTAAAGTTTCCATACAATGGGTGAATTATCAAAGTGATCAATACGCCTATCCTTCATACAGTTGATGCTATTAATACCTCTATGCCCTCTATTTGGCCGTCTCACCGGCCCATATTGTCGCTGCTGGATGTGTATGACCCCTACCGCACCCCGATAACACAAGAGAAGTCGCTTCCCGCGCCAACGTCACGTCTCTCTTTCCCTTCTAAAGGATGAGAGATTATGAGAAACATTGGTTATCAACAGGGCAAGGTTTGGGGACACAATTACAAGGAAGGTTGAGACCACCGAAGAAAACAAAGTTGATCCTCAGAGCTGATCTAGGTTTTGAAGGGCCATTTGAAGCAGATGGAAAACTTCTTACATGGACCTTATGCTCTCATTTCAAGAAGGGGCCTATCATTCAGATGGGGGATTACCCGCAAGAAACACATGGGGGGTCGCATGTTGTATATTTGGCTGAAAAATGTTCAAGGGCCACCAAGAGAGGTTAGGTAAATGACCCGGAGTGCGAATGGTACAAATGGTTTGATATACAAGATATTTCCATTGCATTAGGAAGAATGTTCTCGCCTCCACACCTAGAAGGGTCGACTTTGATCTCCTAAATGCCAGGGGATACCACTATTGTTGCTTCCGAACCATCCTCGCCAATAGGACTTTGTCATCGACGGGTCGATGCCCGTCATCGACTTTGCCATCGACGGCTCATTACCCGTCATCTCCTCTATTCTCTCATCTCAGTCTTTGTTGCTGTCTTCTTCCTGGGCCAAATATTTGTCTGATGATCTTCTCAGGTCCCCTTCTCTACTTACATACCCGCGCGGGTTTCTTAACCCACGCCAGGCTTTTAATCATGATTTGCTCTATGAGCCTCACAACCCCCTAGCTATAATCCCTTTCCACCATCCCCCAATTTCTTTTCATTGTTTTGTCATTAAAAATGAAAACGAAAAAAATGCCAATTTTCAAACTCCTCAACAGCATATTTTCATTGAGGAGACCTCTTACATCTCTCACGAGTGTGCCCCGACTTACGGGTCACTCATCCAAGGTCCCTTGAGCGACTCTCTTTACCCCTCCTCTGAGGGGTCTTTCCCTGTACATTCTTCAGGGTCTTCTTCTTCTGTAGGACAAGTCGGTCAGGTTAGAAATAATGGGTCAAGGGTAGTACCCAAAAGAAAGTCCAAGGTCAAGGAAATCCCTCGTCGTTTCCTCCTAAACCTAGCCAATAAATGTCAAGCATGTCTAGCCATTCCTCAGCTGTTAGAAAATCCCATCCAATTGTCGGAAATAGATTGTGAGGAGAATTGCTCGATTGATGAAGGGTATGGAGTCTACGAGATTACAGATGAAGAATGCCCTATTGAAGAAGGGGATGAAGACTATGAGGACGCGGCTGATGCATATGCTAGTGGAATGAGGAGATTTGACGAACCGTCAGCCGCTGTAGAAGAGTCCACCAAAGAAATCAACTTGGGAACCGAGGAAGACCCTAGGATCGTCCTCATAAGTGGTATTTTACTATAATATCCCGGACCTTTCGGATCCTTCTTCGTGAGTCCCGGATCTGATTTCTCGGAGTGTCCGACTCTGCTGTGCCCGAAATTTTGTTTCGGACATCTTTTGTGTTCGGATCGGCGTGATCCGTAGTTGTTTCGGAGGCCCGAAAGCGTTCCGCGGCTTTTCTGCGTGTGCTTTCTGATTACCGGTGTGTGTTTTGGTAATTCCTTCGGAACCTCGTTGCGGGTGAACCAGGTCGTTCACCTAGGCGAGAGTGGTACCGTTGCGAACGGTGCGTTCCGAGGATCGCGGAAATGTAATTTTTGATTTTTTGTTATTTTCTAGAATTTCCAGATTTTCCTATAAATACCCTTTCTTTTTTCTCTCTCCCACACCCTTCTTCTTCTTCTTCCTCCCACCGTGGAAACCGCCCCCTCTCTCTCCCATTCGATCGCGGCGGGCCTCTCTCCAGCTACAGACGGCGGCAGGGCGACGGTGCAGTTGCGTGGGCGGCTGCGAGGTGATCTCGTGGGCGTGCGGTGTTCGTGGGAAGCGTGAAGGAGCGGGGTTTTCAAAAGCGTTCTTCGTGATTTGAGCTCGATTCGGCGGAGCTTTCGCTCCATTGAGGTAGGGGAACGAATCCCGATGCTCATCCCGTCATCCCCCGCGTTTTGTAGGCCGAATGGGAGCCGAGAGGGGTGTCTTTGAGCGGGTTTGGGCAAAAGCATGATTTTGGGAGAGTTCCCCCGATCTATGGTTTTAGGCCATGATTTCACATTTTGATGGCTTAGAAGCATGCTAGGGGTCCCCAGGGGTCTTCCCCTTTGATTTCCCCCTCTCAGGTGGAGGCACGGGGGCGTGGTCAGTTTCTTGGGTGTTTCCCGCCGTTTCGCCCTCGGGCGGGTGTGACGGTCCTTCCAGTGACCGTCACACTATGTAACGCGCCCAGGTGGGTGCGTTACAGCCCTGTGTTCAGCCCGTTGGGGTTGTGGGCTGTGACGGTCCCACGATAGACCGCCACAGGTGCTGTGACGCACCTGGGTTGGACCGTCAGGGGCGTTCGACCATTGGCTTTTGACCGTTGGGTTTTTGACCGTTGGGGGTCAAGGCATGTGATGCACCAGTCTTGGCGCGTCATAGCCTTGTGATGCCCCTGTGTGGGTGCGTTAGAGTGGACGCATTCCCACACTGTAACGCACCAGGCTAAGTGCGTTAGGGCCTGTGACGCACCGAGTGGCATGCGTCACAGTATGTTTCCACTCATCTTGTGACGCACTGGTGTAGGTGCGTCACAAACTATAACGTGCCAGGGAAGGTGCGTTACACCCTGTTTTGCACTGGGTGTCTGATGCCCCTGTGTTCGGCCGTCAGATAGTTGTGACGGTCCAGCCTTAGACCGTCAGAGCCTGTGACGCGTCTAGGGTAGACCGTCAGGCTTAGGGTTGCTCCGGGTGGTTTGTAACCCCGTTTCCTTTCCGACCGTGGTCACAGTGCGATGGTGTTGGTACGTGGGACGGTCCCCGTACGTCGTCGGATGTGGACGTTATTTTCCGTTGACTTGAGAGTCTACTCCGTAGTGACCCTCCACTAGTCGTAGCCTGCCTGCACACAAGTGGACCAACCAGGGAGTGGTGAAGAGGCTACCCTGAGGACGGTTTTAGACTGGTTTTCGTCGAGCCCCTCGTCGGTAGCCAGAGTCCGGCTCCAGGGGAAAACCAGTTAGAGGCCAGACCTAGGACGTACGGTCTGTGTGTGCACACATGGTTGGAGGCGGTTGGACCCACGCTGACATGCGTGACCCCAGCTAGTCACTCGTTTGTGGTTACTCGTTCGGTGTCCATGCCTCTGGTAGGAGCTACCACGTTAGGCAGTTCACCTGTGGTGCGGTGTAAGACGTCAGGGGACGCTACCGACTGTGCTTCTAGTGGGAGGTACTCCTGTCGAGTCGAGAGTGTCAGACTGTCAGTCTTTGCAACTTCGACCTCCGGGTTTTGTCGTGTTGACCGTGGTGCTCCGGTCGTTCCACCGTGGCACGTGTGTCGGCTTTCGTGCCGTGAGATCGGTGTTTTGTAGACTGCATGGCTTCCCTTTCCGAGGTACTCGCTTACTGCTAGCGTAGCGGTTTCTCCGTTCGCGAGGTAGGGTTCGAGTGACCCCTATTGAGTCTTGTTCCGAGACTCATTCCCTACGTGTTTTCACCGTGTTTCAGGTGAGTCGCAGCCTCAGGGGAGCGCGTCTGAGGCTCAGCGTGGTTCAGGTGCCCAGCGTTAGTGCCAGTGGTCAGAGCCGGGGTATGCCCCGTGTAGCTGTACTTTCCTTTTTTTGTCTCTATACTAGTTGTGGACTACTGCTGTTGTTATTTTATTATATCTTGTGGACCATGTATCATGTAAACTGTTAATTTATTTCCTGCTTAATTATATAACTGTTTAATTTTTGTAATTAATTGTGATACTTGTGTAGTCTCCACACCATCATTTTAACCCTTCCGAGTCTTCGGACTCGTGGGTGGCGGTGCGAGTCTCGGGTTATCGGGCCTTCCCGGTAATCGGATTCTCGGGTCGTTACAGCTGGTATCAGAGCATCGGTGGTGGGATTATACGAGTCCACTAGTCCACAGTGATGATGTACAGTTGACACGGGCTTCGGGCATCGTGCGCTTTTCTTGACCTTACGGTTGCCGTGTTTTCTATCTTTTGCTTCAGGAGCGAGCTTGGCACCGAGGCGGAGCACTCGCTCTCAATAGGGGCAGTCGGCTGGAAGTCAGGAGATCCAGCAGGGGGTTCAGCGAGATCAGGAGGAGCATAGTAGAGCGCCACCGGGGGCCACCGAGGCAGTGGATACTGAGAGGTTTCCGGGGGTCGAGGATTTCTTCCGTGGCGTGTACCAGCTTATGTCTCAACAGTTCAATGGAGAGGCCGGTGAGGGCTCGTCGACCAGGGGTGGGCCAGGCCGGGCAGTGACGGATTTCAAGTAGTTTCATCCACCTTACTACGGCGGTTAGCTAGACCCTGATGTGGCTCGGAGTTGGCTCGACGAGATGGAGCGGGTGTTCAGTTTCACGCGGAGTACTACCGAGGACAGAGTGATGTTGGCCTCCAACCAGTTGTAGGGCACGGCTCGGGAGTGATGGTCTTCCGAGTGGAAGACGTCTTTCCAGCTTCGTCCACTTGAGCAGATTGCGTGGAGTGACTTTGTCAGTACTTTCGAGCGTACCTACTGTCCAGAGTATATCGCTACGTAGCGGATGCGCTAATTTCTGGAGCTGGTTCAGGGCAACATGTCCGTGTTGTAGTACAGGGCCCGATTTGTTGAGCTGGGTCGGTATGCACCTCATATCATAGAGCATGAGAGGGTGAGGACCGCACAGTTCGTACAGGGCTTGAGGCAGGAGCTGAGGCACCATTTGATCGCGAATGCGGCCACTGATCTGGAGACAGCGTCTCTTGTTGCGGCTTCTTTGGAGATGGATATGCAGAGGACTCGAGGACCGATTAGCCAGGGTCAGTCTTTGTCGGGTCGCAGCCAGCAGTCGGGTACCCAACAGCAGGGTTCCTTTCAGCATGCGTCGGGTGGTTCAGGAGCGTCGGTGACATGATCTGTGTCTTTTGGATCTAAGGTCAAGAAGTTCCTCGGGAAGAGTTTTCGGAAGAAGAAGCACAAGGATCAGGGGCAGGCGTCATCGGGCAGTGTACAGCAGCCGGTCTCGTTTCAGCGTCAGGGATTAGTGGATGGATCGTGAGGACCGTGTCCACGGTGTAGTGAGTACCACCCAGGTAGGCAGTGCACAGCGATGATAGTTTGTTTTCGGTGTGACCAGCCAGGGCATATGACACGTGACTGTCCTCTGAGGTAGCAGCAGCAGCAGTTTCCTCATCAGCAGCAGGTTCCCCAGCAGTAGAGGCCACAGCAGCAGCAGCAGCAGTGACAGTATCCGTCGCTACCCAGGTCAGCTAGTGTGGGAGGCAAGCAGAGAGCTCGAGGCCAGATCACACATATGACCAGGGTAGAGGCACTAGCGTCGCAACTCGTGGAAGGTACCGTTTGGATTTTGGGTTGTGCGGCTCGGGTTTTGTTCGATTCTGGCGTGTCTCATTCGTTTATTTCGGAGGATTTCGTGCTGAGTATTGAGGAGCCGGTGACCCAATTGTCTTGTGATTTGACAGTGGAGTTGCCTTCGGGTGATTTTATGATCACTCCGTATTGCTTCGATGAGGTTCCTGTGTGGGTGGAGGGGCGGAGTTTGCCGGCTAGGCTCTATGCGTTGTCGCTTCAGGACTTTGATGTGATTTTGGGCATGGATTGACTCGAGTCACATCATGCGTTGGTAGATTGCGGCTCGAAAAGGGTTTATTTCTGGCGACTTCACAGACCCACCTTCTATTTCCAAGGTATCAGGCCTTCCTCTTCCTGCTTTCTCATTTTTGCGATTCGAGCTCGTCGTTTGCTTGATGCGGGTTGTCAGGATTTTCTCGCCTCCGTGGTTGTGGCAGACCGGATGGAGCCGGATGTCGAGGACATTCCGGTGGTGTGCGAGTTTCTCGATATTTTTCCGGAGGACTTACCTGGATTGCCTCCCCAACGGGAGATCGATTTTGTTATCGAGGTTGTGCCTGGTACGGGACCTTTGACGAAGGCTCCCTACCGTATGGCCCCCACTGAGTTGAGGGAGTTGAGGGCGCAGTTGCAGGAGCTGCTGGTCAAGGGGTACATTCGTCCTAGCTTTTCTCATTGGGGTGCGCCCGTGTTGTTCGTGAAGAAGAAGGATGGTAGCTTGCGGTTGTGCATTGACTACCGGCAGCTGAATAAGGTGACCATTAAGAACAAGTATCTGTTGCCGCAGATTGATGATTTGTTCGACCAGCTTCAGTCTGCGCTAGTGTTCTCGCGGATTGATTTATGGTCCGGTTACTATCAGTTGAGGATTCGTGAGTCCGATGTGGAGAAGACTGCGTTCAGTACGAGGTACGGGCATTAGGAGTTTCTGGTGATGCCGTTCAGGCACACCAATGCCCCCGCAGCCTTCATGGACTTGATGCAGAGGGTGTTTCGTCCGTATCTGGACCAGTTCGTGGTCATATTTGTGGACTACATCCTTGTTTATTCGCGGTCTACCAAGGAGCACACGTACCATTTGGGTGTGGTGCTGCAGACGTTGCGAGATCACCAGTTGTATGCGAAGCTCGGTAAGTGCGAGTTCTGGCTTCGTGAGGTGCACTTTTTAGGGCACGTGATTTATGGTAATGGTATTTCCGTGGACCCCGCAAAGGTCGAGACAGTAATGTAGTGGCCGAGGCCGAGGTTGGTGATGGAGATCTGGAGTTTCTTGGGGCTTGCGGGCTATTATCGGTGGTTTATTCAGAATTTTTCTCGCATTGCAGCCCCGATGACTAGACTTCGCGGAAGGATGTGCCTTTCGTCTGGTCTGAGGAGTGTGAGCAGAGTTTCAGGGAACTGAAGAGATTACTCACCTCGGCTCCGGTGTTGGTTTTGCCTTCTGGATCGGGAGATTTTGTGGTGTGTACAGATGCTTCCGGGGTCGGATTGGGTGCTATGTTGATGTAGCATGGTAGAGTGGTGGCTTATGCATCACGGCAACTGAAGCCCCATGAGGAGAACTACCCTACCCATGACCTGGAGTTGGTGGCTGTGATCTTCGCGCTGAAGATCTGGAGGCATTATCTGTACGGTGAAAGGTTCGAGGTGTTCACTAACCATCAGAGTTTGAGGTATGTGTTTACGCAGAGGGACCTTAACCTTAGGCAGAGGCGATGGATGGAGTTCATGAAGGATTATGACTTCACCCTGTATTATCAACCGGGCAGGATGAATGTCGTCATCGATGCCTTGAGTCGGAAGCTCGTGGTCAGTGCCTTGATGTTGAGGAAGTGGAGGCTCTAAGAACAAGTGCCCGAAGTTTCATTCAGGCTCAAGATTCCCCAGGAGCCAGGGTTGGCAGTGCTTGCTAGTTTGACTGTCACGGATAGCAGTCAGGTGACAGAGGCACAGCGTGCGGACCCTGAGTTGCCCCGGATATTGGCTTTGGCTGATGTGGAGCTCGGCGGGGACGGAGCTGTGAGATTCCGTGGTAGGCTGTACATCCCAGCTGAGGAGCGGGTTCATCGTGCGGTGTTGCGCAAGGCTCATGGGATCAGGTACACCGTACACCTGGGTGCGATGAAGATGTAGCGGAACTTGCGGAGGCAGTTCTAGTGGCCTGGCATGAAGAGAGATGTCGCCGAGTTTGTGGCCAGGTGCCTGACCTGTCAGCAGGTGAAGGCGGAGCATCAGCGACCGGGAGGTACTCTCCAGCCCTTGGATGTTCCTGCGTGGAAGTGGGACCACGTGACCACGGATTTCATGGTGGGATTGCCGAGGACTCCGAGCGGTCAGGACAGTATTTGGTTGCTGGTGGATAGGCTGACGAAGGTGACTCGGTTGTTACCGGTCAAAGTCAGCTGGAGCGTGTCCATGTTGGCTCGTTATTATGTGGAGCAGATCATTCCGTTGCATGGGATTCCCATCTCCATCGTGTCGGATCGAGATCCGCGTTTCACTTCTGGATTCTGGGGGAGTTTCCAACGAGCTCTTGGCACGGATTTAGCTTTTAGCTCGGTGTATCATCCTTAGTCAGATGGTCAGTCAGAGAGGACCATTCAGACTTTGGAGGATATGCTGAGATCCTACTTCCTGGAGTGACAGGGGAGTTGGATTCACCACCTACCGTTGGTGGAGTTTGCCTACGACAACAGCTATCATTCGAGCATCGGCATGGCTCCTTATGAGGGTTTGTATGGGCGTCCGTGTCGAACTCCACTGAATTGGTTTGAGGTTGGTGAGCGTGTCTTGACAGAACCAGAGTTGGTGCAGCAGTGTGTTGATGTTGTGCACCAGGTTCATCAGAACATGTTGGCAGCCCAGAGTCGGCAGAAGAACTATGCTGACCGTAGGCGGCAGCCTCTCGCGTTCGCCGTGGGTGATCGCGTGTTCTTGAGAGTTTCTTCGATGAAGGGGGTGATGCGTTTTGGATGGCGTGGGAAGCTGAGTCCCCACTATATTGGTCCTTTCCACATCGTGGAACGCATCGGTGAGGTAGCTTATCGGTTGCAGTTGCCTCCTGAGTTGGCATCGGTGCATGACGTGTTCCACGTCTCGATGTTGCGGAAGTATATGCCCGATGACTCTCATGTGCTCGAGGTTTCTGTTTGGCCCGAGGTGACTCCAGATCTTTCTCTCCCAGAGTTTCTGGTCCGCGTGGAGGATAGGCGAGAGCAGCACCTGTGGAACAAGGTCATCCCCTTGGTTAAGGTGGTGTGGCAGAGGCACTCTGGTGGTGAGGCTTCTTGGGAGCGTGAGGACGAGATGCGTCAGCAGTTCTCTTACCTGTTTGAGTGAGTCTTCCTCTTCTTTCCCCTTGGGTTGTTCTCAATTTCGAGGACAAAATTCCTTTAAGGGGGAGGGCTGTAATATCCCAGACCTTTCGGGTCCTTCTTCGTGGGTCTTGGATCTGGTTTCTCGGAGTGTCCGACTCCGCTGTGCCCGAAATTTTGTTTCGGACATCTTTTATGTTCGGATCGGCGCGATCCGTAGTTGTTTCGGAGGCCCGGAAGCGTTCCGCGACTTTTTCGCGTGTGTTTTCCGATTACTGGTGTGTGTTTCGGTAATTCCTTCGGAACCTCGTTACGAGTGAACTGGGTCGTTCACCTAGGCGAGAGTGGTACCGTTGTGATCGGTGCGTTCCAAGGATCGCGGAAATGTAATTTTTGATTTTTTGGTATTTTCCAGAATTTCCAGATTTTTCTATAAATACCCTTTCTTTTCTCTCTCTCTCCCACCCTTCTTCTTCTTCTTCTTCCTCCCACCGTGGAAACCGCCCCCTCTCCCCCTCTCTCTCCCATTCGATCGCGGCGGACCTCTCTCCGGCTGTAGACGACGCGGTTGCGTGGGCGGCTGCGAGGTGATCTCGTGGGCGTGCGGTGTTCGTGGGAAGCGTGAAGGAGCGGGGTTTCCAAAAGCGTTCTTCATGATTTGAGCTCGATTTGGTGGAGCTTTCCTTCCATTGAGGTAGGGGGGCGAATCCCTATGCTCATCCTGTCATCCCCCGCATTTTGTAGGCTGAATGGGAGCCGAGAGGGGTGTCTTTGAGCTGGTTTGGGCAAAAGTATGATTTTGGGAGAGTTTGCCCGATCTATGGTTTTAGGCCATGATTTTGTGTTTTGATGGCTTAGAAGCATGCTAGGGGTCCCCAGGGGTCTTCCCCTTTGATTTCCCCCTCTCCGGTGGAGGCACGGGGGTGTGGTCAGTTTCTTGGGCGTTTCACCCTCGGGCGGGTGTGACGGTCCTTCCAGTGACTGTCACACTATGTAACGCGCCCAGGTGGGTGCGTTACAGCCATGTGTTCAGCCCGTTGGGGTCTGTGGGCTGTGACGGTCCCACGATAGACCGCCATAGGTGCCGTGACGCACCTGGGTTGGACCGTGAGGGGCGTTCGGCCGTTGGCTTTTGACCGTTGGATTTTTGACCGTTGGGGGTCAAGGCATGTGGCGCACCAGTCTTGGCGCGTCACAGTCTTGTGACGCCCCTGTGTGGGTGCATTAGAGTGGACGCATTCTCACACTGTAACTCACCAGGCTAAGTGCGTTAGGGCCTATGACGCACCGAGTGGCACGCGTCACAGTATGTTTCCACTCGTCTTGTGACGCACCGGTGTAGGCGCGTCACAGACTGTAACGCGCCAGGGAAGGTGCGTTACACCCTGTTTTGCACTGGGTGTCTGACGCCCCTGTGTTCAGCCGTCAGATGGCTGTGACGGTCCAGCCTTAGACCGTTAGAGCCTGTGACGCGTCTAGGGTAGACCGTCAGGCTCAGGGTTGCCCCAGGTGGTTTGCAACCCCGTTTCTTTTCCGACCATGGTCACCGTGCGATGGTGCTGGTACGTGGGACGGTCCCCGTACGTCGTCGGATGCAGACGTTATTTTCTATTGACTTGAGAGTCTTCTCCGTAGTGACCCTCCACTAGTCGTAGCTTGCCTGCACACGAGTGGACCCACCAGGGAGTGGTGAAGAGGCTACCCTAAGGATGGTTTTAGACTGGTTTTCGTTGGGCCCCTCGTCGGTAGCCAGAGTCTGGCTCCAGGGGAAAACCAGTTAGAGGCAAGACCTAGGACGTACGGTCTCTGTGTGCACACGTGGTTGGGGGCGGTTGGACCCACGCTGACGGGCGTGACCCCAGCTACTCACTCGTTTGTGGATACTCGTTCGGTGTCCGTGCCTCTGGTAGGAGCTACCACGTTAGGCAGTTCACTTGCGGTGCGGTGTAAGACGTCAGGGGACGCTACCGACTGTGCTTCTAGTGGGAGGTACTCCTGTCGAGTCGAGAGTGTCAGATTGTCAGTCTTTGCGACTTCGACCTCCGGGTTTTTTCGTGTTGACCGTGGTGCTCCGGTCGTTCCACCATGGCACGTGTGTCGGCTTTCGTGTCGTGAGATCGGTGTTCTGTAGACTGCAGGGCTTCCCTTTCCGAGGTACTCGCTTACTGCTAGCGTAGCTATTTCTCCGTTCGCGAGGTAGGGTTCGAGTGACCCCTACTGAGTCTTATTCCGAGACTCATTCCCTCCGTGTTTTCACCGTGTTTCAGGTGAGTCACGGCCTCAGGGGAGCGCGTCTGAGGCTCAACGTGGTTCAGGTGCCCAACGTTAGTGCCAGAGGTCAGAGCCGGGGTATGTCCCGTGTAGCTGTACTTTCCTTTTTTGTCTCTGTACTAGTTGTGGACTACTGCTGTTGTTATTTTATTATATCTTGTGGACCATGTATCATGTAAACTGTTAATTTATTTCTTGCTTAATTATATAACTATTTAATTTCTGCAATTAATTATGATACTTGTGTAGTCTCCACACCATCCTTTTAACCCTTCCGAGTCTTCGGACTCGTGGGTGGCTGTGCGAGTCTCGGGTTATCGGGCCTTCCCGGTAATCGGATTCTCGGGTCGTTACTTTTACCATCATCCGAAGAGGAGGCATTGATTAGGGTTCTTAAGAATTACAAAGACACGTTCGCATGAAGCTATGACGATATGGCGGGCTTGGATTCTACCGTAGTTGAACATCGCCTAACTCTAAAACCAGGGTCCGTCTCGGTAAAGCGAAGGTTAATGCGTTTCCACCCTCAAATGGCTTTGAAAATGAAAGACGAGGTCGACAAGCTCCACAAAGTGAGGTTTATTAGAGTCGTCCTTTATCCTCAATGGGTGGTGAACATCATCCCGGTCATGAAGAAGGACAAAAAGGTGAGAATCTGTATTGACTTCCGGGACCTTAACCACGCGTGTCCAAAGGATGATTTCCCCTTGCCTCACATTAACGTGTTAATTGATAACACGGCAGCCTATGAAACTCTCTCATTTATGGATGGATTTTCGAGTTATAATCAAATTCGTTTGGCAGAAGAGGATCAGGAGAAGACATCATTCACTACACGTGGGGGAACATATTGCTATGTGATCATGCCATTTGGGTTGAAGAATGCTGGAGGTACTTATCAGAGAGCTATGATGGTGATATTTTATGACATGATGCATGTATATTTGGAGGTGTATGTGGACGATTTGTTGGTGAAATCAAGGACTAGGGCGGAACATCCAAAAGTTCTGGCTAAGGTGTTGCAAAGATCAAGGGAGTTTTAATTGAAAATGAACCCAAAGAAGTGCGTGTTTGGTGTTTCATCGGGTAAGCTGTTGGGCTTCATCGTGAGTAAAAGGGGTATTGAGATAGATCCCAACAAAACTAATGCAATCAGGGATATGCCGCCTCCTAAGAATTTGAGGGAAGTTCGAGGCTTAATTGGGAGGCTGCAATTCATCCGCCGGTTTGTGTCTCAGCACTTACAAAGGTGTAAACATTTCTACGAGTTGACCAAGCCAGGAGTAGAATTCCATTGAGATTCTAAGTGCCAAAAAGTTTTTGAAGGATTAAATGATTATCTAGCCAGTCCGCTTGTTCTTATTCCACCCACCCCAGACAAACCTCTGATCCTTTATATCTCAGTCTTGGATGACTCCGTGGGAGCCGTTCTCGCACAAACCAATGAAGAGGGTAAGGAAAGGGCAACATATTACTTGTCCAAACTTCTCAACCCATGTGAGTAGAGGTACACAGCTATAGAAAAAACATGTGCCGCCCTAGTCTGGGTAGTGCAGAAATTAAAACACTACTTCCTGGCTCACAAAGTCCATTTGATTACCCGGATGAACCCTATCAAGTTTCTCTTGGAGAAATCCGTTCTCACTGATAAGCTAGCGCGCTGTCAAAGCTTCCTCTCCCAGTTTGACATCACCTATATTTAGCAAAAGGCGATCAAAGGCTATGCCATAGCTGAGCATCTCGCTCACCATCCTCTCCCCAAGTTTGATCTTGTTCAATCAGAGTTTCCAGATGAGGAACTAATGTCCATCAATCAGTCAAATGATCCAATGTGGACATTATATTTTGATGGAGCTCTGAATTCCCAAGGAAGAGGAATTGGCATTGCCCTTCTATCGCCCAAAGGCGTCACCATCCCAGAGACATATCAGCTCGCATTCCCAGTCACCAACAATATAGCCGAATACGAGGCTCTTCTAGTTGGTCTAGAACTTGCCCATTCTTTTTGGATCACCGAATTCCGAGTTGTAGGTGATAGTCAACTCATTCTACGCCAGATGCTCACCAAATATCGCACCCTTGATCCTAAGCTCAAGACTTATCAAGAGCTAGTCTCTGCTTATGCCAAATTGTTCACCAAGCTGATCTTTGGCCATGTCCTTCGCGACCAGAATATGCTGTCCGATACCCTCGCCTCCTTGGCATCATCTTTTAGGTTCCCTCTAGGTGGCTGGTCTGAATCCATCACCATCGACAAGCGTCTCGTCCCTGCTGTTCAAGACCCTTACCTTTTAAGAGTTAAAGAAAAAGTCTTGAGGAAGGTTCGAGAGGGAGAAATCGTTGAGAAGAGGGAAATCATGCTAGCATAATTGGAAGAAGAACTGGCCGACGAGGAGAAGCCATGGTTCTATGAAATTGTCAAATATTGCAAAGATTAGTCTTACCCTGAAGAAGCCACAGTAGAAGATAAAAAAAGTCATACAAAGAGTGGCTCATAACTACACACTGGTTGGAGGAGTCCTATATAAGAGAAGCCTTACTGGTGTTCTTTTAAGATGCCTTGAGGATGATGAGGTCTGGAAGTGCGTTGAGGAAGCGCACTCAGGTGTGTGCGGTGGTCATGTAAATAGCCAAATGCTTGCTAAGAAGATCATTCGGCAAGGCTTTTACTGGCCTACCATGGAAGAGGATTGTGCCATCTATGTTCGTAGGTGTGTCAAGTGCCAACTTCACGCCGACAAGATTCACTCCCCGTCTTCCTCACTTTATCCGGTATCCTCCCCATGACCTTTCTCCATATGGGCATTCAACATCATTGGTCCTCTTGGTGATCCCAACTCCCACACTAAGCAAAAATCCTTCATCCTCACTGCGACGGAGTACTTCACCAAATGGGCCAAAGCCAAGGCTTACGCGGAGATCAAGGCATCAATAGTCTGCAAGTTCGTCATGAAGAACATCATCGCCAGGTTCGACATCCTGAGCTCTATCATCACCAACAATGGGCCGCAATTCATTTCTCAGGACCTTCATGACCTCTGCAAAAGGTACGCAATTGCATTACATCACTCATCACCTTATTACCCACAAGGCAATGGCCAAGCAGAGGCCACCAACAAAACATTAATCAAAATCATAAAGAAAACCTACGAGTCTAATAAATTATCATACTGGCCAGAAAAGCTTATTGAAACTCTATGGCCCTATCGCACTTCAATCCGTACTCCCACTGGGTAAACTCCGTTCACCCTTACTTATGGGATGGAGGCGGTAGTCCCGTACGAGACTCTGATTCCTTCTCTCAGGGTACAATTGGACAAGGAACTTCCCCTCGACGAACGTCGTGATTTACTCCTTGCTGAGTTAGAACTCTTAGATGAGAAGCGACTGGCCGCTGCTGAGCATGCTCATGTTTATCAAAATAGACTCGCGTGTTTTTATCAAAAGAAGGTCATTAAGAAAAAATTCAAAGTCAGTGAGATGGTTGTAAAAATAATTTTTGTAAAACCTGGAGGGCCGCGTTCTAAACTCCAACCTAATTGGGAAGGACCGTATGTGGTTCAAGCCGTGTACCCTCGCAACGCCTACAAGCTAATCAATGCAGAGGGGGCCGAGTTATCCCACCCTTGGAATGGGCTTTATCTTAAGAGATACTACCCTTAGATAGGTGTAACAACTGGCATGGTACGAGGACCATCAGAGTTGGAAAATCACTCTTTGGTCTTTGTAGTCTAACTTAGAGTTTACTTGCGCAAACACTTACACTCCGCTCTCGGAATCAAACGGAGTGGAATTTGAAGAAAGCTAGAGCCAGCAAAAAAAAAAAACCGCTGACGCCTGGTGATCATCATGCAGTCAAGTCATTGCATACATCCTTCATGTTAAGATAGAGCCCATTAAGGCTTGGTAGGTCTCGGGTCTTGGTGTGACGACTTGGACTCCAGATACCGGATATACCCGATAGGACTACCGAGTAGACCCGATACCACTTGGAACCCGTGAAGTTTCCCAAGAGCGATAAAAGCTCCTAAGGGATAAAAGGATTGTTGTATAGTACATTGAAGTCGCAGATATAATAGTAAGCAATAATATTTCATTAATCAGGTTTGCTAAAGTAGCAAAAATAAAATTACTTTTTAATTAACCGTTTAGATTAACAATTATACCAGAGTCCAGTCCAAAGGAAAGACAAGTACAGTCCAATAGAAAGAAAAATGTACATTGAGGTCGGGGGAAGCCCGACGCAGGTACCACTGGCAACTACGAGCACGCCACACCAGGAACCGCGAAGGAAGAAGAGCGCTACACCTGAAAAGTAGGGATGAGTCTCGTGTCACTGGCTCAGTAGGGGTCATGCAGATCCCCACTGAAAAACATGCAGTAACACGGAACAACAGCTAAAACATCAGTAGTAGTAAAGCAGGAAAAGCTAAACTACAACTAGAAAGCTGTAAAAGAAAGTCGCAAACAACAGGAGCAGAACAGCCAAAAGAAAAGGGAAAAATAAAGCCGTAAGGAACGAGAACACGGCTACCGAGCAAGGCACGGCTCCCTAAGCTACTCCAAACAGTGACAGAAGGGCGAACCCTGATCTCACAAAGTCAGGAGTTATCGATCCGTCTGCCAACCATTAGCCCAAAGGCTAAAGCCTACGAAACCAGGCAAAAAACCCTAGAAAAGACCTAGACATACAACATACACTGACGCATACACGACTAGATTGTCGTGCATGCTACGCAGAGCTGACCTCGGGTAAAGTCAAGAACAGACTACCCCGGACGAGGTCATGACATGAAGAACGAGAAACCCGGGAGTCACTTGTCACGTGACGGAAGCACCTCCTCACTAAAAGAACGGCCAGATGCGTCCACTGACGTCTTAAACTACGCCTCAAGTATCTCCCTACGGATGCCGAGAATGACGGAGACTGAGATACTCACAGAACCAGAACAGGAACTACAGTAACAATTGACTAGTCAGGGTCACGCCCGTCAGCGTTCGTCCAAAACGCCCCTGACCACGTGTGCACACACAAGCTCAAGCCTTGAGCCATGCCTCTAGCTAGTTTTCTCCCCCAGCAGGACGCTACTGCAAGGCAAGGGAGCCCACGAAAACTAGTCTACAAACCGCATCTCAGGAACTGCCCTCACCACCACTCCCAGGTGGGCCGACACTCGAGGTCGTCAGGCTACGACTAGTGGAGGCTCACTAGACACAGAGACTCTGAAACACGAGTGCTGAAGTACGGACATGCTAAGTAAGCACTGCCACACGTACTGTAAAGCACCAAGCAGTATACCAAACTGCCAACAGACTCAGGACAGGGCAACTAGACTTGCTGACACAACGATCCTTGAGTCACAAGACTCGGAGTCAAGATCATCGCACAACGACAGTGACAAGCCGCCAATCAGCCTAATCCTAAGCCGAGTAAAATGACACTAGATCATCAGATCCACACAACCGTATAAAATGACACACGGAGACCTGAGGGAGCATCAAGACCCTCAACGCACCCGAACACACAAACCAAGGTAGGACAACATCTAGAGCCACTATCTCGAGCTATCGAGACACACACAAGGTCACTTGTCAACCACTGGGTCTCACCGGGTTGACCAGAACCTAAAACGACTCTGAAGCAGTACAGAAACCTAGCCAACAACATGGTATGCTTGGCTATCTCATAACATGGTTATAGACCTCATAGGACATCAAAAGACGTCCACGGGACAATGGGCAAACCACGAGGTCAAGCCAAGGTACTTGGAAACTAACACATCGGGAAACGACACGCAAGAATAAGCGGAGAAACATACGCTGGCGGTCATAGAATGGGCCGCTAGGGGACTGTAGCGGTCAAAGACTAGGCCGCTAACCTCAGTCAACCCTGAACCGACCTATTCAGTCAAACCACTATAGCGGTCTAATATAGACGCGCTACACCGACTAAGGCGGTCTAAGAGTGAACCGCCACACTAACCGCCCTAAAACATTAACCTAAGACAAATAGACTGTAGCGGCCTAAGAAGGGGGTGCTACAACGAAGAAACGCACGAAGGTTGGGCCACCAAGGCCAACCGACTTAGAACATTGACTCGGTCAACCGATAGTAGCGGTCTAAAGAAAGCCTGCTACAAGACCCAGACGGTCAAAGATAGAACCGCCAGCCCGAACCGACATACACCCATTGACTCATTCAACGGACCGTAGCGGTCAAGACTAGGGCCGCTACAGCATGCGTGGCGGTTTATCATACCACCGCCAAGCTGAACCGACTTACGCTAGAATCGAGGAATCGCTGAGCTTGGCGCACCACTATAGGGCCGCCAGAGGCAATAGGCGGTCAAAGGTTGGTCCACCAACCTAAACCGACCTACAACTAACCGACACACTATGGAGTGTGGCGGTCCATCATTGGGCCGCCAGAGACAAGAGACGATCTCTAAAACGACCGCTAGCACGATACGGCGGGAAAACCATGGGAAGGGCCGGATCCGGTCGTCCCACTCCCCATTCACATCTAAACGCAGGGGAAACAATCCTAATTGACAAAATTAACCTTCCACAGGCCGGAAGGGGCACATGCAACAGCTCAATCACAAGAAACGGGCGATTCCAACGAATCGACCCTAATTGGGTCACCGGGGTTCCCGGACTTGTACCGGCCCAAAATGACGACTAATCGCGATAAAAACAACAGATCTGGAACGCTAACATGCTGGGGGTCATAATGAAACTAATCTAGATGAAAACCGTCGCCATTTTCCAGCGAACCCGACGCACACCCCCCGAGCATGCTTTTCCCCAAACTGAACGAAACCCACTCGTACGCACACCGTTCAGCGTAAAACTGCGAGAGAATGCAGAGGAGAAGTAGATGATCCGTCTCCCTACCTCCATCGACGATTCTGAGTGCCGAAGCGACTAAACCACGCTGAAATAGCCACGACGATCAAACCACGCCGGTTTTGAATCCACCGATCGGGATCGCGCCAACCACGCTCCATCACGTGCCACAGCAGCTTTACGCCATCGCCACCTCACCCACGGGCCTCCTTCGTCTGCAGTCGGAGCAAAGAGGGCGAGAAGGGAGAGAACGGGAGAGAGAGGGACGCGCGCGCGAATGAGGAGAGAGGAAGGAGAGAAAAGAATAAAAAGGAAAAGAAATTACAAATTTTCCTAATTTCCGTAAATTATGATTTTTGGCTCAAAAATGGACTAATTCATAAAAATATAAAAAAATAGTCGAAACGATCCTCTCAACGAGTACATAGCAATTGTAGCGTCCTCGAGTCGATGAAGTGAATAATAAACTCACCACGGGGTTCCGTAACTAGTATGAGAGAAAAACCCACGCGGATCATAAAACACAATTCAGGACCTACAAAAGCGATCTGAAACTCTCCGATAAGGATCCGAAAGATCCGATAAGAATCCAGGGCATTACACTTGGTCTGCCAGAATCGTGGAGATTCCTGTCCGGTCATGTTGGCTTATGCCCACTAAAAGAAGGTCAAATGCACACACGCACATGTTTCAGCCAAAAAATTGGTAGCATTGCCAGTAGTATGGCTGCACTTTTAAGGTCTCCAAGAAAGCCGTAATCTTTGTTGCCTTCTCTCTCAACCCAATTAGACAGCCGACGCTTTTAAAATGCTGAGCATAAGGGAACTGAAATACAATATCCTGAAGGCGAGAGTATGAGTCATATCCTCGAACTCGAGTCAGAGCACGAGAAGAGGGCAGTGTCCCCGCAGGCATACAAGAGGGATTCTAAGATGTCAAATGATTATATCTACCTCGAAAAAAAAGAAGAAAATGACAAGCAAAAGCCTGGTCGTGGCCGTGCCTGATGTCAACCCCTCAAAACAAAGGCCAAAATCCACAAAAGGGGCAACGAAATTCTACTTGAGGCTTGGTCCGAAGTCGCCCGAAAAGGGAAAGTTGAGTAGGTCCCGGTTAGCTCGTCAGGTTAACGGTTTTGCTGGTCCTCTCAAAAGGTTTACCCCATGCACTCTTCCTTCTCCCCTCAAAGATGAAAGTTCAATGAAAATCCCGAAAGGTGCGCCCCGCTGAAGCATGCGACCTCATTTTTAGCAAAACACACATATCGTTGTCCGCTTTGAAAAGCAAAAGCCATCGCCGCAAATGAGTCTCGGTGTTTCTGGCCTGTCAAGACCTCTATCTACCACCTTGATGTCTTTTAACCTTGGGCGTAGGCCAATGCAAGCGCGTCACCGATAGGTGCGATGACGTATGATTCCGAGTCTGCGTTGCGCGGTTGGCCGTTAGGGTTCCAAGGTGTTCCATCATATACCATATAGGGTTGTGAGGAAATAGACTCGGGTCAGGCAAATCATTTACCTTGAACACTCTTTGGGTGTATCCCTGCGGACGGAAGCAACTGGGAGCCTAAGCGTGGCATGACGGTATTGTCATCAGGTTAAGTCTTAACCGACGAGATTATCATTCGAGGAGTCTAGAGGCCCAAATCAACCTAGATGTGCGCACAAGATACCTAGGAGGTTAGTAAGAAACCCCGTCCTCATAAAGGTTAGGTGCCATAAGAATAGTCACCAAGCATTAGTAACAAAAAATACACCAAGTCCTAAAAAAAAAGATAAAGCAACCCCCGGAGGACGCTGTCGGATGAGTTCCTGAGTGGAAAAATCATTGAGCATGTTAACCTTGCATTGAGCTACTTAAGAACGGTTTGTGAATGAGTAAACACCCTTGATCCAAAAATCATGCCGGTTATTACAAGTGTCTTTCGTGTAAAAATAAAAAATAAAAACAAGAAGCACAAAACAAAATAAAAAAACAAAATAAAAAATAAAAAAAAGAGAAGCAAAAATGCAAAAAAAGGAAAATAAAACAAAGATATAACAAAACGAGTTAAAAACAAAAAAAACAAAGCTAGCATATCAAGGCTAGCATCAAAACAATCACCCACTCATTGAGCAAGGGGCCAAGCCAGAACAACAAAAATAACTTGTTCCTCTGAGGCGATGTATGCATGACTGAAAAGCAGGAAAGAGGCAGAAAACAACAGACTAAACATTCCATTATTTCTTTCCAGAAAGTATACATCAAGCTCCACCCTATCCCTCAACATTGCTCCTGTCACCACTCTCTAAGCGAGGGACTCTAGAGGGTGTTGTCAAACCACGTGAGGTGGAACATCTACCACCCTGCACCTCTCTTTCCATCCCCACGCTCCGCCATCGGTCGGCGGGGGCAGCAAAGAAGCTACTAACACTAAGGCCACACTCTCGTGCTCTTCGGTAGCGCTCTTCACCATCTCTCAGTCATTGTTTAGCGAGACCGAGGCTGGTTCAAAGCTCAAACAATTGGACCTACAAGGCCCTCCGCTCCTCCCTTTCAGCCAAACTCTCGGCTCTCTCTCTTTCTCTGGCTCTTTCCCTCTCCGCCCGTTCCCTCCCTCTATCTTCTCTCTCTAGTTGGAGGGTGATCCTCAGTTCTACGGCGTCCCGAGAGGAGTCATCATCTGGATGACCCCGCAATTCCTCCTCCAACTCCACTATTCTGGCATCCCCTTGCGCGGCACGAGGCGGCACGAGCAAGCGTCTCTTGCATTTCTTCCGCCTGTCATATCCATCATCTCAGATACGCAGCAAGGCACGAACAAAGAAAATTCAATGATGGAACCCTCACCTATACGGAAAGCATTCCCTCTGCCTCCGCGGCGCGCTGTGTGGCACGAGCAAGCTGCTCATGAAGCAAATCAAGCTCTAAGGTAGGAATCCATAAACTAGAAGAGACACCATCCGCCCCCATTGCTGATGAGGCTGCGTCTAGCTGAGCGTGCTGCCACACATGTGAAGTAACACTAGGGGCTTAGCACTAGGAATCTAGGGATGCAACTGGCACCATGTGCAAGCAAGCTTACCGAGGAACTCAAAGCCGCACGGGTGTCACGCAACTGCAGTTCTGTGCCTGCCAAGCGAGCTCGCAAGTTCGCTACCATGGTGTCACGGGCGTCTTGCAGCCAGGGCACATGGGTTAACACTCAAAAAATAAAAATAAACAAACAAACAAACGAACAACACAAGAATAATACGTTCACCTCCACAAACCCCCCGGGATGGAGTCATTCTGCATACATCACCCTATAGAGGCGCATGTAATCCTCATTATCCTGTACGTGCGACTCTACAAGCGTGCCACCCCGTTGCCAGTCTTCATACTGTTCGGGGAACCGCACCCGCCAATCAACGGAAGTTGCCAGCCCGCGCGTCTTCCTCCCAACGCGTGGTGCTGCAGTCATATCCATGTTGAGTTATGGTTTTGGTGATTGTTGTGATTGTTAAGTTATGATTTTGATGATAACTAAACTTAATGTGTGATTAAGTGATGATAACTAAACTTGTGGTTGATTACTCATGCTCTTGTTATTTATGTATGGTTGAGATGGCAAATGGGAACGGTTACATGGTCTTGATCCTTGGTTTGCATATGTTGGTTTTACAAGAGGCAAGAGGTTTCATAACCTCTTCAATGGGAACAAGCATGGTATTAACCTTGACTATCTTGCTTGCAGGATCAAACACATGGCAGTCACCTGGTGAACCAAACGTGTGGATAAGCACCCTGCTCCTCTACAATCTAAAATAGGTGGTATATGTCATTTACTGTCAAGAACCATTGGTGAGACTCTTACCTTATCTTAGCATCGATCTCACCATGTGTATCTCATATACCTCTCCTTCATACACCTCATTCATGTACATTAAAACATGAAACCCTTCTGGATCTCACCGTGGATCGACCTGCGCGGTCAGGTCGCGGGGATTGACCTGCCCGGTCAGGTCGCGGTGGTCAAGGGGGCAGCGCCCCTTGTGGGGGTTTCCGGGGGCGGAGCCCCCGGAACAAAATTTTGATTAATGCTCAAATGGTTTGCATGAACTTCATGCATTTATCATATGGATGGTTGAGCTATAGTTCTAATCAATTATGTATGCTTTTGCAGGTCAAAACACTCAGTAAAAATTCACAAGGTCAAAGACTCAGTTGACACCTTCTAAACTGTCAAGGGTGATGCCACAGACATGAACGAGCTGCTAAAGAACTTAAGCGACGGAGCTGAAGAGGTTAACGGACTGACCCGGGAAAACCCGGGGTCTGCCCAGTTGGCGGTCGACCGCCAGCACAGGGGCGGTCGACCGCCCCTGCCAGCAACCCCCAGTCTACCGGTCTCTCAGTGGCGGTCGATCGCCAGCCCAGTAGCGATCGACCGGGATTCCCAGAAACCATCCGTCTGTAGGTTTCTCAGTAGCGGTCGACCGCCAGCCCCGATAAGCCAAAAATATTGACTTTTGTCTATCTCGAAAGAAGCATCTCCTCTTGCTATTGTTTAATCCCAAAGCCACCAAACCCTCCAGAATTTGTGGATCTGGTCTAGGGCTTGTCCATAGACCTTCCAAGGGTTATAAAACATCCTATTAGAGTCATAACCCTAATTATCAAAGATATCCAAAGGGGAGGCTGTCCAAGGAGGAAGAAGAGGTACTGTAGCTCCGTGAACAGTACCTCGTGCAGCAAGCTCTTCATCTATCTCCAACCCATTCAAGGTATTTCTGAAGCCATCTACCTCCAAGAAGGTGTAGAAGCAATCAAGGTTCAAAGCTACATCCATACACCTCTTCATCAACTCAAGGTGATCCAAGGGAAGAAGAAGAAGGATGCTACAAGGAAGAAGGAACCATTCAAGAATCATCTGAAGGTACTCTAGCTCCATTTGAAGTCAGCAGTCTCAAAGGAAGAGAACAAGCTCACAAGCATCAAGAAGATACATGGATTGGTCCAAGGAAGAAGGAAGTGTACTGTAGCCGTGAACAGTACTCCGTGCAAGAAGATCTACATCAAATACAATGCAATTCAAGCTGAGTCTCAAGCTATTCAAGTGAAGAAGGAATCAACGCGAATATCCAGAGCACACACTCAGGGGAAGCCTAAATCAGGAGCTTTCTAAACTGTGGTTTATTCATGTTTGTGTTTTGTGCTTTATAGTTTCAGATTTGTGTTTCTTATAAACTGCAAACTCGTGTGTGTGTGGATCGTTGTTGGATCCGTGGTCGTGTGTGTGTGTGTCATACTTGATTCGTGTGTGCATAGGTCTTCTTAGATCTACGTGCGTGTGGATTTATCTAGATCTTAGTGTTTGTGTGTGTGGAGTGCTGCACTTGTCGCAGCGTGTGTGTGTCTTGTTGATCCGCTTGTTGGATCATGTTGGAGACTTCGTCTCCGTGTGTGTGTGTGTTTTGGGGCGCGTCTCCGTGTGTGTGGGTAGGCGTCATCCTGCGTGTGTGGTTGGAGCGTCATCTCCGTTTGGGGATTTATCCCCGAGTGAAGCCTCACCGGATTTGGTGAGGGGTGGACGTAGGATTGCCGTTGTTGCATCCGAACCACCTTAAAACCGATGTCCATTGTATGTTATTTGTGTGGTTTGATTGTTTTCGTTGTATGGTCGTGTATGAACAGAAAGTTTGAGAGAATTGGTTAATTAGTTTTCATTTGCTAATTATTGTTTATCACATATTTTGTAAAAAGGGTAAAAGTTTTCGTAAAATTTGTTATCACCCAATTCACCCCCCTCTTGGGTGTCATTGATCGCGGGACTTCAATCCACCCATTCCTGAGCAATCCCTAGGGTCCTCATGGCCAATCGCAGCCGAAGGGGCTCGATTTTATTCAAACAATGCATCCAAAGGTCCCGCCCAAACCGGGCACGGCTTGTTATAACCCATGGCTGATCGGCGTCAATCATGCCCGCATAAGGTCTCCAGATCACCTAAGTCAGGTCGAGCACCTCCTCTTGGTCAATATAAAAAAAAACAAATATAATAATAATAATAATAAACAACAACAAAAATATATAATCATAACCACCATCGCTGCGGGGAACTCTTGCAGCTCGCGTCTTAATACCATCAACTGGTAGGATAGAGGGGCTGGGCTCATGATAGGCTGCCACCGTCTAGCTAGCGGCACTGCCGCCAAACGCCAATGACGAGCCCTTCCCATCGGAAGGTAATAATAGCTCCATAACTGCGCCATCATGTGTCATCAACATCACCATTTAAAAAACACACACACAAAAGAGGGGGGGATACCTGGATAAATGGCGTAAAGCCACTCACTGTTACCTCTCAGTCTGACCTTTCGGATAGACCCGCAAATAAATGCGCCAGCACGGTAGCTCCCTAGGCGTACTGCCCCAATCTTTCAGGGTCTATCAGGAGCTCTAGGAAGCGACAATGGACGCTGTCACCCTTCGAGCCCAGTAACAGCCTCCCCAACAGGAAGAGGAGGAATCTCCTCAAATCCATGTTGGACCGCTCCCAATTGCTGGCATTTACGCAGTACACGATACGGCACCCTCTTTCAATTCTCTCCATGAACTCTTCAACGGACTCATCGTCACGCGGACGAGCGTCAGTAAGCCCTAATGCTTCCATGATGGACGCATTGGCTATCGACCTGTTTTTCTGATCATCCAAGTCCAACCCTAATAACTTCTGAGCAGCCTCCCTGTAATCAAAGTAGGTGACACCAGTCACTGCCTCGCCATCCACTTTGAGGCACGTGATTTAGACCACATCTTCCAGGCTGGGCACCATGTGCCCCCAAGACATCAAGAAGGTCCGACTCACTGGATCCCATTTTTCGCGCAATGCTTGCATGAGGGCGAGGTCGAGCTTGATTGGCTTGATTCAGAGAAAGGCCTCGAGCCCCATCGTCTAGATGGGCCTTCTGGAAGTCCGGAAGACCCCGATATGCGGCCACCACAAGCTCCCATGAAATGTGTGATCTCATCATGCTCTGCGCATACACAAGAAGTGAGAAAGGGTGTGTTGTTAGAAGAAAGGGGGAGGGCGCGGAAAGAAGTGAGGTAGGGTCCACTCACAAGCTGAGACTGGGTCCTCTCACTCCAGTGCCCTTCGAGGTCAGAGAGCCTCCTGGAGCTGCCACTGGACCTGCTCCTCTTCGAGGAGTGGGAAGATTCACCGTTCATTACAAAACTTAAGAACTCTTAGCCCCTCTTGTCCCTTGGAAACTTACACTCTTCAAGTTAGCTTCCAGTGCCCCTGGGAAGATGAAGGAGGGAGGTATTTATAGGAATGAAAGAGGTCCGAGCCAACTGTCGCCATTACCTCTAACAATGGCCCTCGCGATAAGGCGCCTTCCTTGCAGCTTCGTGCGTTACTTTGCCGCTCGCATAGGGTGTTTGACCCGACGGTGTGACATGACGACTTGCTCCCTACACAGTTTAGGGGCGGCCTGTCGTATTGCAAATAATTTGTTTTTTAAAAAAAAGAAGAGAGAAGAAAAAATGGATTGCGCCTATGGGAAGTTTGAATACCACATAGGACAGGCGTGTTGGAAGCCGTCATTGTTGATTTCGACGGCAGATTCCCGTTGAAAAGAATGGCCATTTTTGGGGGTAGCGCCTTGTCGAGACTTGTCACATGGGAGTAGCGTGGTGGAAAAGAAGCGTAGGGGAGAAGGAACACAAACGAATGGCAGAAACCAGATCATTCCATATAAACTGTCATGCACATCATAAAAGAGCAGGGCATGTGTACTACTCTCTAGCTCTCTCACCATCATCCTCCTGCTTGTCCCTCCGGCCGTCCCTCTCCTCTCTCCTAGGATGAGGGTCCCTGCGAAGCCTCCTGGAGTCCTGCAAGGTAGTACTCGCTCCACCTCGCGGTGTCCGCTCAGCCCCGATGGCTCGCTGCTGCTCTATTGAAGGGACAAAGAAGCCACCCACAGAGAGGTAGCCGGACTGACGAAGGCGCGCTCCGAGCACCTGGGCCCTCTCGTGGCGCTCCTCAATATTTTTCAGCCTCTACTCCACAACCCGAAGGCCTAGCTGGAGCCCCATCACTTGGGCCTCTAGAGCCCTCCTCTCGTCCCAATCCCGCTGTCGCTCTGTACCCCTTTCCTCTCTCTCCCTTTACCTCTCCTTTCTCTCTCTCTACCTCTCTCCTCGCCACTTTGAGGAAAACCCTCAACTCCGGGATGTCTCGAGATAGCCCCTCTGCATCGTGACGCCGCAGCTCCGCTATGGTGGCCGTCCAGGCGTCGCGCTCTGCCTCAGCACGGGCCGCCCGAGCCAGCGCACCCTGAATCTCCAACGCCTACCAGAGCCAAAACATTTTACAAAGTCAATGAAATAGCGACGAATAATCAACACCCAAGTAAGGCGAGTACTCACCCGAGCCGCGAGCTCGCATCCCGCCTTCCCGGCGCGAGCTATTGCACTAGCAAGTTGCTCCTGGAGGAAGGTGACCTCCATAGGAGGAGCCTGGGAGCTAAAAGACGCCCTGTCGGCCATCCTTGTCGTCGCTGCCTGCTGGGCATGCTGAAACAAACCAACAACAGTTAGCAACTGAGCCACTAGGATTCTAAGAAAAAAATAAAAAAATTACCAGGATGTTCAGCTTTTGTCGAGTGACAGCCAGCTACTGCCTAGCATCCGCCAGATGGGTCTGTAAGACGTTAATGATGGCATCACGGGCATCCTGCACTCATAAGCATTTGGATATGCACAAAAAAAAGAATGTAATGCTCATCTTTACCTATGTCGGTCTCCTGAGCTGGAGACGTTCCGCATGGGTCTCCCTGTATTACCTCAAACAGTCGGCACTATCCGGTGCGTGAGACACCACATGCACGTCACCCTGCTGCATGCCCTGGAACTGGGCAGGGAAGCATGTGCCCCAATCTACGAGCTTCACCTTACCTCGGGTCTCTCGCCCTATGTGGTTCAGCTCATCCGCACTCGCCCACTCATCGGCCAAGCTCAGGGTCCTTATCACACCATGCACATCAAAATCAAGGATGACCCACTTCAGTTAAAATAATAATAATAATAATAATAATAATAATAATAATAATGAAGGCGCGCCACCTGTTGAAGACGCGTTCATCATTCAAGTGCCGCACTCACCAAACCCTCTTCCCCCTCTCACCCGGGGCGCTACAAAACCAAAATAAAATTAAGGGAGTGAAAGATCGAGGAGCGTACCGGGTCGTGCCCACCTCCCTCCGTGCCACCAGGCCTCTCGGGACCCTCAATAGAAAAAGGAGGCCCTTCCTCCTCCATGGCCGCATCTTCGTGCTCTTGCACGATCCTCCTCAAGTTAGGAACTACTCGCCCCATTCTCTCTCCACCACGGCCCGGCCCGCTACGTTCCATAGATCGAGGATCGGGGAGGAAGAAACAAAGTGAGTGATTTTTGGCAAGAAGATGGGTCTAGGGATGTCAATGGATCGGGTTCGGCTCGGGTAGACCAATACCATACCCTATCCGTGAAAATTTTACTAATACCATACCCGGATAGTACCCTATTATTTTCGCGGGTATGGATACGGGTATATCCGTCACGGGTATGGATATATCCGCGGATATCCGTATCCGTCCATAAAGTATGAGTCCACGTTCACATCCAAAGAAATGTGAGATTTATGAGGATTATAAAAAAAGAAATCCGGTCAATTATTTCCTTTCTAAAGTAATTTTTATGTTTTATAAAAACGACTTTATAATTTTAACAAGAAGTCTAAACTCACAAACTCAACAAGACGGGCAACGGATTGGGTTCATGTCAAAATCATAGGCCTAACATGCACAATAAGTTATTAAGAGCGGGTTCGGATTGGGTACGGGTTTGGGTGTACTAAATCCATACCCTATCCGAATATGAAACGGGTATTTTAAACGTATCCGAACCCGAATCCATATCCGTTTATTCGGATATTACCCGACCCATCACGGGTCGGGTAATGCGGGTAATCGGGTTTGCGGGTATTTTTGACATCCCTAGATGGGTCGGTTGAGGAAGAAGAAAGAAGAAGAAGGGCCGCACTGTGGCTCTCGGTGGTCTAAATTTGAATTCAAAAGATAGAACGCGTCTTCGTAAGTAGATGCTGCCAAAAAAAAGAAAAAAATGGTAGGAATCTTGAAATGTCTCATTCGAAGGGCCCACAAGCCGTCATTGTTGATTTCGACGGTATATTCCCATTGTAAAAGAAACGCCCACGGCGAGACACGATTCTCCATTTTCGAGGTAAGGTCTTGTCGGACATATCACATGAGAACAGCAATAGAAGAGAAGAGGTGTGGAGAAGAAGGAATGCGCAAGGAACAACTGGTGACAAAAGAAAATCTGTTCATATCTATATAAATTTTCAAGTACATGTACATCATAAACGAGGGGGGTGGACGTACAAACTGTAACACCCGAATTCGTCCAAAACTTAAAAATAGTTAAATATCTTATAGTTAGTCCATATAAATTTTATGTTACCTTAAGTAAAGTCTAATATCTTGAACGGTATTGTTTAACGAACCTTATTAAGTAAATTAAATAGCTATCTCACTTTAATAATATATAACTTTTCATAGGAATGTCAGAATAAGATCAATATTAGGTCCGTTGGATAGAGAATTCAAAGATCTATAAATTTCATGTTGAACACTTTTTCAAATTTTGACGTTTTGAAGGCCAAAAATAAGATAGAGTGAATCAATTTTTAAGAATCATGTTATTGTTAATTTCTTTAGGGGTTTTCATATAAAATTACAAAACAAAAAAACATAAAATATCTTCCCTCCCCACCCAAGTATCTCCCCCGCCGTCAAACCCACTCCCCCCACTTCACACCTCCCCCATTCACACCTCCCCCACTTACCACCTCCCCCTCCCTCTTATCTCCTCCTCCCCTCCCCCTATATAAAGCCCCCCTCTCCCCCTCTCCTTCCCACATATCCACCCCTCTCTCTCTCTCTCTCTCTCTCTCTCTCTCTCTCTCTCTCTCTCTCTCTCTCTCTCTCACACACACACACACACACTCTCTCTCTCTCCCATCTCTATATCTCTCTTCCTATTTTTTATTATTTTCTCTTTTCTATTCTCTCTCTACTCTCTCTCTACTTTATCTCTCTACTCTTTCTTTACTTTCTCTCTCTATTTTCTCTCTCTACACTCTCTCTATTATCTCTCTTTACACTCTTTATTTTCTCTCTCTAATCTCTTTATTTCCTCTCTTTCTATCTACTTTCTCTCTATTCTCTCTACTATCTACTTTCTCTCTCTATTTTCTCTCTCTACTTTCTCTCTCTATTTTCTCTCTCTATTTTCTCTCTCTAATTTTTCTCTTTAAATATTTCTCTCTCTACTCTTTTTTCACTTTCTCTCTCTATTTTCTCTCCTTACACTCTCTATTTTCTCTCTACTCTCTTTATTTCTCTATATTCTCTATACTTTCTCTCCCTAATTTCTCTCTCTACTTTCTCTCTTTAAATCTCTCTTATACCTTCTCTCTCTACTCTCTCTTTACTTTCTCTCTCTACTTTCTCTCTTTAAATCTCTCTTATACCTTCTCTCTCTACTCTCTCTTTACTTTCTCTCTCTAGTTTCTCTCTTTAAATCTCTCTTCTACCTTCTTTCTCTACTCTCTCTTCACTTACTCTCTCTATTTCCTCTCTCTCTCTCTAGTTTCTCTCTCTAATTTCTCTCTCTAGTTTCTCTCTCATCTCTCTTCCCACTCTCATTCTCTTATTAATAAACGGAGAAGATAATACATCAGAATAATATAAATTTTTGACAAAAAACTTGGACGGAGGATTTGAAACTTATTTAGACAATTTCGCCCTTCTTTACGCATCTGGGACTGGAAAATTATCTTTTCCCACGCAAGGACTTTTACGGAAGCTCGGGTGAGATACTAAAGTCAATTCGGAAGCCCATTCTAAAGGTAAGCACGATAAACCGAGTGCATGTTATTTGTTATTTACATTTCTTTGATTTGATTTTGTTTGAAATGTAATTTAAGTCATTGATTTATTTAACCCAATGATCTATGTTTAGAATCAGTTATTTATTTAGTTATCATTCTGTAAATTATTTTTCTCTCTAATCTCTCTCTAATTTCTCTCTAATCTCTTTCTACGTTCTCCCTCTACTTTCTCTATCTACTTTCTCTCTCTACTCTAATCTCTTCGAATGTTATATAATATTAATTTATTTAGTTAATAAATTTGACCCACTACCCTATGATTAAAATTAATACGATCCAGTTATTTTGTAAAGTTCAATGATAAGTTTTAAATATTGAAACGACTATGTAATAAGAATCATAATAAGAATAAAAATTTGATTAAGCATAAGGACTGTGTCACTTTAAGGAGGTGTGGGGCGACAAACCGTAGTTAGCTTCCGTTACGGGATTAGGCCCATTTCCGAGGACAAACGGACTTCTGAAAAATCCGGAACCCAGAATAAGAAAATTATCTGGGGAATGGTGGAGTATTAACTCCCGATCCTGCGTGGTTGATCAAGGCCGACAGGCTCCAGCGTTTAGACCATTTATCTTTATGTCGACGTATGGATGCCTAGGTATGTGTTTGCTACTGCTTTTAGTGACGGGATGCATGTCCAATAAATGCTGCCAAATAATATGAAGTTCAGATTTGATATATGACTTTGATATGATCTGAAAATAAGTTCATCTGTATAAGCTCTGATTTAGCTAAGATATATATTATGCCATTTATATATAAGTCAGATAAAATTTGTTATACGCATTTGCTTATAAATATGAAAAATATTTTGCTCTATTATATTTCCTTCGCATTCATAGTATATGTACAATCCAGTGAAATTGTGATTAGCTTTATATATATATCATGGATTTACACAGTTTAGTATATGATAAGCATGTGATTGGTTTTAATGCCTACTGAGTCTTTGGACTCATATCTGTTGCCTAACCATTTCAGGAAACTGACAAGTGAGTACCTCGACTTCGACGAACAGTAGGTCGGAGGGTGATCTCGGGCATAATTTGAATTTCCGCTGCGTAGAATAAGTAGATTTGGTTTTTCTTTTGAATAATGAATGTAAATATGACTTTTGGGTAAAGATACGTAGTACTCTGTATACGATGTAAATTATGAGTGTTTATCTTACGGAAATGGTATGGTTATGTTTTTGGAATATGTGATGGTTTGGCCTTTAGCGCCTTGTAAATATCTCAGCCCACAACAATTCCGTCCATCCGCTGTGACGTCCCCGGACCGATACGGGATCGCGGGAAAGGGGCGCCACACAAACAACTCTCTAGCTCTCGCCACCGCCCTCCTGACCGCCCTCATGGTCGTCCCTCTCCTCTCTCCTAAGACAAGTATCCCTAGGGGGTCTCCTGGAACTCTGTGAGGTAGTGCTCGCCTCACCCCGTAGCGCCCGGTCGGTCTCGGTGGCTCGCTGCTGCTCTGTCGAAGTGACAAAGAAGCTACCCACGGAGAAGGAACCAGACTAACGGAGTCGCGCACCACGCTCCTTCACCCTCTGGTAGCGCTCCTCGCTCTCTCGTAACCTCTGCTCCGCTATGCTGAGAGTCGGTCGGAGCTCAATCATCTGGCCCTCCATGGACCTCCTCTCATCCCACTCCCTCCCCTCCCTCTCTCTCTCCTATCCTCTCTCTCCCTCTCCCTCTCCTCTCTCTCACTCTTGGCCTCCCTACGCGTAATCTGAAGGGCAACCCTCAACTCTAGCACGTCGCGAGGCAACTCCTCAGCCTCCTGTCGTAGCCGCTCCTTCTCCAGCTCTGCTATCCGGGCGTCGCGCTCAGCCACCCGGACATCGCGCTCCTACTCGGCCCGGACTGCACGGGCCACACGTCCTGAATCTCCATCGCCTGTCCAAAGGCCAGCAATTTCACCAAGTCAGTAAAAAAGATGGACGGGGAGCAATATGTAATCCACACTAAATGAGCACTCACCTGAGCTGCGAGACTGCGCTCAGCCTCCTCAACGCGGGCCACCGCGCCAGCCAACTACTCCTGAAGGGAGGAGACCTCCGGAGGAGGAGCCTGGGATCTAGAAGACGCTCCACTCGCCATCCCTACTGCCGCTGCTTGTTGGGCACGCTGAAACACAAAATAAATGACAGTCAGTAACTAAACATCAGGAATCCAGGTACCAAAAAAATTAAAAAAATTTTACATAGGCTCACCAAGATGTCCAGCTCCTGTCGGATGACAGCCATCTGCTGCCTAGAGTCCACCAGCCGAGCCCGCAGATCAGTAATGATGGTGTCACGAGCATCCTGCATTCATGAGCATGTAGGTTAGTATCACATGCATATGCACACATTCACATACAAAAACACAAAAAGAGATAAATGCGCATTTCATACTTATCGCTGCTGGCCTCCTGAGATAGAGACGGTCAGCGTGCACCTCTCGGTAGCGCCGCAAGTAGTCGGCGATGTCCTGCACGTGGGACACCACTGAGACGCCGCCCTGCTGCCAGTCCTAGATCTGGGCAGGAAACCATGTGCGCCAGTGAACGAGCTTCGCCTTGCTCCGGGTCTTCCGCCCGATGCAGCTCGGCGCATCCACCTCTACCCACTCCTGGGCGAGCCCTAGTATAACGACCCAAGATTAGGATACCGGGAAGAACCCGATACCATTCGAATCCTGGCCCACCGCCCACGAGCCGAGAGGGCTCGGAAACGCTAAAAGGAGTGTGGAGGTACAAAGAAATAGGAAATAAATCAAGACAATTCAATAATTAACAGAAATAAATAAATAACTACAACAACAGAGTCCAGTCCAACAGAAAGTACAATCTAAAGTAGTAAAACGTACCACATGCCAAGTGAACACTCGGCCCGGCGAGCTGACAGCTAAGAATCTCCTAACATCACCCTCGAACCTCGAGGAAGAACCGTCGCACCAGAAAAGTAGGGGTGAGCCTCCTGTCACTGGCTCAGTAGGGGTCCCGCGGAACCCCAACCCGAAACACGGCGGTAGCGGAAAGGAAAGCAGCTACAACTACAGCAGGAACAGCGAACCGGTGGTCGGTCAAAACTCAGCACTACAGCTACTCCTACTGTACCAGACAAACACACACCGATCTCACAATCGGGGGACTATCGAACTAACGGGAGAACCTCTGGCTACGCCGCCAGAAGAAACCGTCACGACCTCGCAGTCGCGGACCTAACACCGTCTAAGGAAACCCTCGGTGATGCTCACCAAAAAAACCCCTAGACCTCTATCTTGGGAACACTCCCTAAAACTGTCGGGGGAACCACGTCTCGCAGACGGGAAACGAAACCCAAAAATAGAAGAGTCATGTCTCGTGTGACAGGAGTACCTGCCCACCAGAAGCAAGGCCGAATGCGTCCACTGACGACTTAGTCCACAGGCTCAGGTGTCTCGCTGCGGCGCCCCAGGCGGAGACTGAGACACCGTACAAGTAACCACAAAACAAGGGTCTAGTCGGGGTCGTGCTCGTCAGCACGCGTCCGAAGTCCCCGACCACATGTGCACACACTGACTGACTGCGCTACGTCAGGCCCTCTAACTGGTTCATCCTCTCGGCCCGGACTCGAGCCGCCATAGTAGGAGGCCCACGGTAACCAGCCTAAAGCCGTCTCTCGGGTAGCCTCGCCACCACTCCCTGGTGGGACCACATGCGTGTCGGAAGGCTACGACTAGTGGGAGTCACTGATGTGACCACTCTCCGAGGAGAAACTCCGAGAACCACGCACGCACCCTGCGCGAAAGTCACAAAGGACCAAGTGGCACCGAGCCACTGGACTCTGGACAGTCCTCTAGACTCACTAAACCCAACGGTCCTTGAGTCACAAGACTCGGGGTCAAGACCGTTGCACCAAACGGCTCCACGCCGTTAATCTGCCCTAACCCTAGGGTCAGAACCTCAGCACGATGATTCACGAGGCAGTCCACAACCGCCGAGATCATTCCCTCAAAAAGGGGAACTAAGAAGCCCTCCAGCACCAGGCTGGATAATTGGACACGTAGTCCAAGGTCATACACACGTCCCATGTGGAAAACACAAAAGCACGGTTCCCAAGGTAGCTCACGAGCCACCACGCCGATTCCCCATCACAGGGAAAAGCGGGAAACCTCCAGCCCTAGGCCGGATAACTGGACTTGTAGTCCAAGGCCATACATTTGGCCCAGTCGGGAATCATCTTCTGCAAAAACTCACGACATGCGGAGGAACCCCACCGCACTCACACCGATACACGGTGACTCGATCGAGCGTAACACGAAAGCCCAGAACACATGGGGTCACCTGGACCCACCGTACCTATGGACACGCTAATCGAGATAACACGGTACCTCCAGACACCCCAGAAACACAGAACTCACGGGGTGTCCGAGATATTCACGAGGCCAAAGGTCGACCACTGGGTCACAACCGGGTCGACCGGAGACCAACACGATGATAAACGGCTCGACGAGCCCGAAGAATCGCCTAGCGGTCTACCCCCGGACCGCTAATGCCAGCCTAACAGTCTAGCCCTGGACCGCTAAGGAAAGGCTAGCGGTCTACCGCTAAACGGCTAAGGACTCTGGAACACACGAATCCCTTGCGGTCACTTCTCGGACCGCTAGGCAGGTGGCGGTCTTTTGCATGACCGCTAGGCGATGCCTAGCGGTTCGTCGCGAGACCGCTACCCAACCGACCTCGAACGACTCCAAAATAGAAACAGTCTAGCCGTGACCGCTACCACGCACCTGGCGGTCTACACCTAGACCGTTAAACCCTCAGGCGGTCTATCGCGAGACCGCTAAACCAACCGACATAACGGACCCCCTAGCGGTCTCCACATGACCGCTAGCGCGCTAGCGGTCACTAGAACGACCGCTAGATCGTCCCGAGCCCGAAAACGGCGGGAACGGCGGGAACGGCGGGAAACCCCATTCCATGCCCCGTTCACGCCCACGTGGAGGGGAAATAAAGGGGAAACTAGGGATGTCAAAAATGCCTGCAAACCCGATTACCCGCATTACCCGACCCGTGATGGGTCGGGTAATACCCGAATAAACGGATACAGATTCGGGTTCAGATATGTTTAAAATACCCGTTTTATATTCGGATAGGGTATGGATTTAGTGCACCCAAAGCCGTACCCAATCTGAACCCGCTCTTAATAACTTATTGTGCATGTTAGGCCTATGATTTTGACATGAACTCAATCTGTTGCCCGTCTTGTTGAGTTTGTGAGTTTAGACTTGCTAAAATTATAAGGTCATTTTTATAAAACATAAAAATTACTTTAGAAAGGAAAGAATTGACCGAATTTCTTTTTTTCTAATTCTCATAAATCTCACATTTCTTTGGATGTGAACGTGGACTCATGTTTTATGGACGGATATGGATATCCGCGGATATATCCATACTCATGACGGATATACCTGTATCCATGCCCGTGAAAATAATAGGGTACTATCCGGGTATGGTATTAGTAAATTTTTCACGGATAGGGTATGGTAGTGGTCTACCCGAGCCGAACCCAATCCATTGACATCCCTAGGGGAAACTAGTCCCCAACCTCTCTAGCACCGAGAGGACCCATTCTAAGCCCAAAAACTCGATCAAAACTCTAGATCGGGCTCACACCCCAAAATCATGGATTTTCTCCAAAATTCACAAATAAGCCCGCTCGGCTCACCACGGCCCACCAAATTCACGGGAAAGGAAGTGCACGAGCTGGGGATCCATCTCCCTACCTCCATCGAAGATTTGACGCGCCGTGGACGCCGATCCATGAAGAAAATGCCACAAAACCCTCGCCGGTTCACGAACTCGCACCCGAGCTTCCACGCGCCACCGGCCCTCGATCCTTGACCTGTTCCTTGTTCCTCGCCTCCCGCCATCGCCGCCTCGCCCTCCTCCGCCACCGTCAGCCGCCCGGGGAGAGGGGGAGAGAAAGAGATGAGGGAGAGTGAGAAAGAGAGAATGGGGAGAGAAAGAGGTTAAGGGGTTATTTATATAGGAAACTCCAGAAATTCTGGAAAATATCACAAATAGAAAAAATATCCCATGCGATTCTCGAAAAATGCACAGCGTCGTGGTAATGTCACGGACTCAGAGAACGTAACGGTTCACCCTACACGGGGTTCCGAAGGTCCGATAGGTAAAAACACACGTAAACCGCCAAACTCAACCCGGGACCCACGAAAATGATCCGAAACCCACGGATCAAGATCCGAGAAATATCCAAAAAAACTCGGGGCATTACACCCAACGTCATCATGGCCAGCCTGAGTCAAAGCGACTCAATCTCGTTCAGGCAGTGGACCCAAACGTCCGGCCCAAAATGAGGTAGACCCGCCACGACCCAAGGTTGGCCAGCATCGGCCATCCCTAGGTACGGCCTCCAGACCACCTGCATCACCATACATACATCATAAGATAAAAATAATAAAAATAATAATATTTTTAAAAAAATCAAATCATACCATGGCCTCGGGGTACTCCGTTAGCTCCCGTCGAAGCGACGTCAGTTGGTAGGTGTGTGGAGCCACAGTCGTGATTGGCCTCCACCACCGTGCTAGGGGTACGACCGCCCGATCCCACTGCCTAGCTCTCCCCATCGGGAAGTAGTAGTAGCTCCACACCTGCATCCATCGCATGTCATTAGTACAATTGATCGCATAAAAATAAAATAGAATTCACTGTAAATAAATAAATAAATGAAATGCTTACTTGGAGGAAAGGTGTGAAGTCGTCGACTGTCATCTCTCGCTCTCCCACCTGGGACATATCAGCAATCAAGTGGGCGAGTAGGGCTGCGCCCCACGCGTAGCGCCCCACCCGGTCTAAGTCCACAAGGATCTCAAGAAAGCGACAATGGATGTCGTCCCCCTTCGTCCCCAGCAGAAGGCGACCCAATAGAAAGAAGAGAAACCTCTGGAGGTCTCGGTCCGCCCGCTCTCAGTTGCCCGCGTCCTGGCAGAACGCTCCCCGAGCTGCTCCCTCCAGCCGTGCCAGGAACTCCGCCCCGCTCTCGCCGATGTGCTGACAGGCGTCGACAAATCCTAGTGCCTCCATAATATCTGCTTGGCCGACTGTCCTGCTATCTCTATTAGTCGCGCTGGCCTCCAACCCTAACAGCTCTAGGGCACTCTCTCTCTGTAGTTGGGGGTAGGTGACCCCACTGATGGCCTCACTATCCACCCGCAGTCCGGTGATCGGACTACATCCTCCAGTGACGGCACCATATGCCCCAAGGGAATCATGAAACTCGTCTCGGCGCATGCCACCTCTCTCTCAGTGCCTGGACGAGGGGCAAGTCGAGCTGGAAGGGCTCGATCAACAGGAAGGCCTCAAATCCCATAGCGTCCACTCGGGCCCGCTGAAAGTCCGGTAGCCCTCGGTACGCTGCCACCACCAAATACCAGTTGATCCGGGTCCTCATCACACCCTGCACACCACAGAAAAAGAAAAAGAGAGAGTCATGTCAGTAAAAGGAAGGTCAACAATAAAAAAATAAACAACACAACACATGAAAAAAAAGGTAAAGGCGTCGAGAAGGTAGGACGTGTTCATATTTTTCCAATTTTATTAATTAAAATAATAATAATAAATGTGTATGCGAGGTGGGACGCTTCAATCATTTTTTAAAAATTCTAATTCTAATAAAATACTTAAAAATGTATAGGCGATGGGACGCCTCCATAATTTTCTAAACATTAATTAAATAGAGAAATAATAAACGCGTCACGTCAGCTCGATGCTTTTAAAAATCTTCTTAAAATTAATTTTAAAAAAATAATAAAAAATATGAACACATCCATTGGGTCAGACACACTCATAACTCCGAAACCGCCACCGCCGTAAGGCTCTCCCTCACCCCATATCTCACTAAAAATAATAAAATAACACAATAAAAGAAGAGTTTGGGGGGCTACCGGATCATGCTCGCCCTCTCCTGCGCCGTCGGGACCCTCGGGGCCTTCAACGGCCAAGGGAACCTCTTCCTCCTCCACGGTGACCTCCACACGTTCTCGGGGCCTCCTCGGGCGACGGGTTGCTCGCTTTCGCTTCTCTCCACCTTGGCTTGGCCCGCCTAGCTCCATGGATCAAGAGAGGGGAAGAGAAAGAGCAAAATGGGAAGATTTAGGGAGAAGAAGGGTCGATCGGTTGAAATAGGGAAGAAGAAGGGCCGCCCTCGGGCGGCCAACGGTTATGGGTTTCGAAAATGTAACGCGTCTTGGCGCGAAGACGCGTCCATTAGGCGCGTCCGCGCGCCCAGACGCGGCTACTAAAAAAATGAACAAACTAAATTAAATTAAATTAAATAAAGACGTCTAATTGGAAAGACGCGTGAATTTAAGGCGTCCCAGTTTCTAGACGCGCCCACAAAAAAAAACTACACATGCAATGGAATTAAAATTCAGTATTTATTTCATTGAAACAAAATGAGTTACATCAGGGGTTTAGGCACTTCGGGCCTCAGCTTCCCCAGTTCAGTTACATAAGCTCTCCATAGCTCGCGTTCTTCCTCTACGTGCACCGGTGCCTTTCCTGGAATGTTCATCTTCCATGATGCTTTGATGGCCATCACTTCCTTTGCATCTTCTTTAGTGCTCATCTCTCTCTTCCTCAAATGAGGAATGCCAGAAAATATTGGGAAAGAATGGCGAGGGAGGCCGATTTGAATATAACACCGATGTGCATTGTAAAGAACAAATTCAGTTGCGCCAACAAGTTGGAGTTCAGCTTCAGGGGAAGACCTCACGAGAAGTTCATGCATGAGTAGGCATGCCGACGCACAAGTGAACATATTTTGCGTCATGGTGTTGAAGTGAGCTCGCCAATGTTCGCGCTTCTTCAGCCAAGGACCGCGATTCACCACATTACCACCAAAGCCTAACACATCGGCTATGTGATAGAGGGGGCTTTGTTGGAAGAGTTTCGAAGTAGTTGGCATCCCCTCACGGTGGTCAAATTTGAAATGCAAGTCAATCCAGCAATTCAAAAGAAGTACGCAACCAAAAGGAGGCTTACCCATGTTGGAGGCTGTCAGACTGCTGTAAAGGTAAGCAAGAACAGCGGGCCCCATCCTTTTGCCGTTCCAAATTCCATAAATGGCGCTCAACTGATCTTCCTCCACTATGTTGTCGGTATGAGGGAATAAGAGAGCACCCGCCAAGCAAATTGTGAATCCCTTCATGATTCCTTCCATACAATCATCACATGTCAATCCTCCTAGGGCCTTCATGACCCATTCTGCAAGCTTTTGCAGATTAATTCCCTTTTGGGTCTGGACGCTTCTGATAGCATCAAATGGCATGAAGCTTCCGAGTACTCCTTCGGAGGTTACCTTTTTCAGCATGGGCATGATCTTTATCTTGCCATCTTTCTTGAATTTCTTCAGACCGAGCATGAGTTCCACCTCTTCAAGAAGGATGGTCGTTTCGAAAGTAGGGAAAATGAAGGTATGAGTCTGAGGATGCCAAATCTCTGCCAGCGCGCCCATAGCCGTCCAATCCATGAAAATCTTGTCATAGTGCTTGACATGAACCATGAGCCCTTGGAGGTGCCACTTTGTGATGATAGCCCCCATGCCAATGGAAATGTTGGAAGTAAGCTTCGAAAGACACGATAGCTTTGAAATTTTCCTTGGGCCCGGAAAGAGAGGGTATGGCTGGAAAGAGGAAAGAAAAAGAATGAAAGGCGAGGGAGAGACCGTGTAAGAAAAATAAGGAATGATTCAACTCATCATCCGTGATTGAAGCCTCTCGCTCAGATGCCCTTCGAGGTCCATGAGCCGCTTGAATTCGCCGCTAGGCCTACTTCTCTTAACAGGTCGAGAAGACTCGCCTTCTATCTTGAAATGCCAAATCTCTCCTCTCCATTTCTCTTCCCTTCTTAAACTAAATCTCTGATACTCTTTGCTAGGCCAAGTAGGGAGGTACTTATAGGAAAGGAGGGAACCGATAAATAATATCAAATTGGAATCGCCATCTTTGACTTTATTAAAGTAATTTCATCTTGTTGTGATGCTTCTGTGTGTTGATCTGCTTGTACAGTTGTAATTCTGTTTTACTGTGCTAGTTATTGAGTGCACTTGTCCAAAAAAAAAGGGGTCGGGTGGGGCACCGCCGTCCCACCTTGTCCCCCCATGTCCCAGTAGTCCCCCCATGTCATGCATTGTATTATATGATATTTACTCTATTAGAACGTGTCAAGGGTCTTACGACCTGACCAAATCTGGAATTTGAGTTCCCCTTCAACCAAAATAGTCATGATTTCAGAGGAATTCGGGTTGTACAGATATGCCGTTAAGCTGTGATAGCGTGGGGACGATGGTTCCGTTCAGTGAGTTGGTGCGTGGATAAACGAGCTCCGACTCAGTATCAGCTCACGGGATTGGTATCATGACCCGGGCTTAACAACTTGACAATATTATCCTTGACTATCTTTGTTGCATCCCATAGTTCGTGCTTGGTTTCAATGATATCAAAACGATTGTGTTTGTGTGTGTATGTGTTTCATTGAACAACATGTTTTATATCTTGATTTGATGAGCTGAAAGATGAAGTCAATGTTTACTCTTGAAAGCCATGTGAACTCTCGGTGTTTAAGGAACTAATGTTATATTTATGTTGGTTTGTAGGAACACAACTTCATGGCTCATACTTGGAATCTTATGGAGTCCATCAGTGAAGCTCTTCTTCTTAAAGGGAGTTAACTCTGTTCATGCTTGAAAGTTATATGAATGATTTGTATTTAAGGATCTCATGCCTTGAATATTTTACTTTGCAGGATCCAAGTCCATGAGACACGTTTTGGAACTCAAAGGAGTGCATCAATGAAGTTCTTCTTCAAAAAGGGAGTTACCTTTCTCATTGAATTGCATTTCATCTTTATATGATTCATACATTTCATCAAGTAAGGTTTCAAGTCTTGATTGGGGTATTTCCTTGCATTTTCCTCGCAAGGCTTTTGGACTAGAAATATACTTAGCCTATTTACTTGAATCTTGATTAATGTAATTTTATATCAATGTTCCTCTTGGGATAATGCTTCATGAATGTTAGCTCTTAATCAACAAGAATGCCATTTGAATGAATGTGGTTCCATGATATTATGCATGCTTTGCATTTGGCATATTTGTTAACACTTGTGTGATGAAGTATTTTGATGTTGAAGATTTGGTTGATTCAAGAAAGTGATTGAATGGTTGAGCCTTCATGCCTTTGTATTTAAGATTCATGTTCATCATATCAAAATATTGTCATATGGTGAATATATTTTTGATGGTTGAATTGAGAAGTCAATTACATCCTTGAATGTGTTTACTGATGTATTTTTATGTTAACTAGTTCAAAGTGTTGACGTTTGGTTCATGAGTTTTGATTATCATCTAACTTCTTGGTTTATCATATTTTTACAGGTTCAAGGATTGTTTATAAACCCTCTCATGTCAAGTGAATGATGGTAACATCTAACCATTTCTATGCTAAGTTCCGGGTCGTTTTCGTGAACATCTTTCATAAGGTTGCATTGCATTGGAAGTGTTTTATGCATCCTTAAAATGAGATGTTTGAGCCTTTACAATGTGCTTAATGTTTTCTCATAAATCTTGTTGAAATGTGGTTTAGATGGTCTTAATACTTTGTGGAATTCATGGTAATTAATTCTTGATTTTTGGGAATTTTTTCGGCATTTTATCGGGGCTAAAATCGTATTTTTTGACCCTCTGCTGAAGGGGTGAACCCCTGGGGTCGACCCCCCTGGGCTGGTGCCTAGGCACCTGCATGATGATAAAATATTTGAAAAACTGCTTGATTCTGAAATTGATAGTAAAAGCATCATGAATGAAAATGAAGATCTTAAAAAGAAAAATGTTGCCATGTTAATTCAGAATTCCTTACTTGAGGGAAGATTGAAATACTTTGATAAGTTTGAACAAGAAAATTCCTTGTTGAAATCTAAGAATGAACAATTGCTTGTTAAGATTTCAAAGTTTGTTGAAACTGAGAAAGTTCTTGAAAACTTAACTGAAAAACTCTATGTCATGAATGATGAAAATAAGAAAATCTTGAAAGAGAATGAAAATTTAGAATCTATGAATTGCCTGCTTAATGAGAAAATCCTTGCATGTGAAAAAGAGATCAACAACTTGAAGCTTGATTTGTCTAGATTTGTCAAAGGGAAGGAGAACTTAGACACATTGCTAGGTATTAAAGTGAACTTTCAAAAAGAGGGTCTTGGTTACATCCCGGTCAACAAAAAATCTTTTGAATCAAAAATGAAAACCTTTTTTGTTCATGTCTCCGACATTCCTAGCACCTCCAAAACACCTCCTCCCGTTGCTCAAGTGAAAATCTCTAGAAATGATTTTGATAAAAAGAAAAATCTCAACAAAAAGCCTTCCATGTCAAATAAATCTCAAAAATCAAAGTTGAATGTTGAATGCTTCTATTGTGGCATGTTTGGTCATGTGATGGATGATTGTGTTGTCATGAAAGAGGATGACAAACTTGCATGCAAAAAGAAAAATGCATCATGCTTTTATTGTCACAAACTTGGCCATGTCATGAATGATTGCTTTGTCAAACAAAATGATGATTATCGTGTCATGAATGCTAAGTTGAACTTTCAAAGAAAATTCAGAACTGAACATGCTTCCAATGCTCAAGGGTCTTCATCCTATAAGAGAAACTTGTTCATAAACACTCATGCAAACAATGGAAAGTCATTCCGTAGACCCACATCTCCTTGTTGCTTTCATTGTGGGAAGTACGGGCATGTTATGAAAGAGTGTTGGTTTTTGAAAACAGAAAATTTTCATGCTTCTAGAATGCATGCTAGGTCTAATTTTGTTAAATCTAGACCTTTTGAAAATAGAAGATGAAATGTATTTGAAACTTCCTTTACTCCAAAAAGGAAGTCTTTTGGTAAAACTGCTTCTCCTCAATACATTTATTGTGGAAACCATGGACATGCTATTGAGAATTACAGGATCGTGAAGAATGATGATGTTGTAGCAATGAAAAGAAAGAAAACATTTGGTGGCAATGCTACCAACCTCCAGGGACCCAAAAAGGCTTGGGTGTCCAAATCTATTGAATGAATTATTTTGGATGCAAGTGTGCCTTGAGGTAAATTAAGAATGAAAGGGGTTCCAATAAAATGGAACAAGGCACACTCATATGGTAAAACCCCAACTTTGCTCCTTCACTGTCAAACTTGATGATTTTGATGTTTTGGAATGAGATCTTGGTGTGTTCTCATGTTATGCTCTAAATTCTTCACAAGCCACATATGTCTTCAATAAATGAATATTTGGTACATCAAATGGTGGTTAGAGAAGGTTGGACTACGTTCAACTGGATACTTCCACTAAGCGTGATGGTGGTCTTCGGACCTATGTTCTCCGCCTAGTACCAAAATTCAGAAATTGAATTATTTGGCTTATAAGGAACCATGTGTTTTGAATGAAATCAATTTGCCTTTAAATTATGAAATACCATGTGCGTTCAAATTGATTATGAAATTCATTCTTGCTTCTAGAAGGTAAAATTTCTGATATGCAGAATTATTCCTTTGACAGATATTGTTTCTGAACTTGATCTGTTGTTCTTGTATTCTGCTATGATGAACATGTCTCATTGGTTGAATGAATCTGAAAATTTTAAGGAATAAGCATGATGTCTTTGCCTACTGAATACTTTTCAATATGAAATGCATGAGCATCTGAGTGAAATTGAGTATCTGGTATATCAAATGGTGTGTAGTGGAAAGGTGGATTATGTCCACCTAGAAGCTCTCACTATGTGTGAGTTGGATTTTAAAACCTTCACCTCCACCTCGTACCAGAACCTATAAAATCTGTTTGGTTTGTGGATGACACTCTAAGCTCTTGAAATGTTATTGAAAATCTATTTTTGAACAATTCCTGAAAATAATTTGGGTTCACTACTTGATTTTGATCATTTGTGTACCCTTGTTCAAAAAGGGCAAGTCTTGAAAAATGGTTGCTGCTCATCAGTTGAATATGTATGTCTCCTTGTGCATTCTGTCATGATGTTCTAAAATAAAAATAAAATAAAAAAATTTACATCCTGCATTGCATTCTTATGCTTTTATAAGTTGCATGCATTAGAAACTTCATAAGGTGTATTTAGATCATTCATATGAAAAACTGAAAACTTGCATCTTGCACCCATATTGAATTTTGTAATGCATTTAGAACCATGATAATTGCATATCTTGACTCATGAATGCTTGCATGAATGTTTCATGAATCCTTGCATACTTGTAAGTATTTACACTATGAATCTATTTCTTGATCCTTCTAAGGCTTCACCTCCTTGATAAATAACTTTGCAGTGATTTTATTCATATGTGATACATGTCATATATTAAGGGAGATGATTTGTTTCCGACCGTGCATACATTTAGGGGGAGTCATAGCTATGTCTTATCGAATTCATTTTATACATGTAAAATAAAAATTTACCCCCACACTCTTGCACATAATGAATTCAATGACTTTCATTGATAAATATTTAAGAAATTCTTTCCAACACTCTAAAGAGAACTTGAATCTCTACATGGACATTAAAGAGTAATCGTGAGGAAAAAGGTGCCTACCCCACAAAAAATTCAATAAGTGGAATGCGGATCCGAGTAACCGGAAATCCCCCCTGAAACAAAGGAGGAAACTCGTGTCAAAAGGAGAAACAAAAATCCATATGTGTGACGAATCCAAGTAGCCGGGAATCCCCATTGCGACACATGAGGAAACTCGCGCCGAAAGGTGAAGTCTTTTAAAAGAAACTAAATCGGGGTTCTGCGAAGCTACCGAAAGTCGAGAATCTAAAGTGAAAGTGTTGAGAGGAGATTACCTTCTAGTATTCTTTAGAAAATCTAGAAATCCATATGCTTTGAAACTCATGAGTCATTGCCTCACATTTCACATGGGCATTTTTGTGATGTATGTCTTTTATGAATTTACCTACACTCATGGTTTATGTAGTACTCCTAATTGTGTATGCACAAATCTCTTAGTTATGCTTCATGCCTTACATTCTTGAATTTGAATCACATGCTCTTTTCTTAACCCGTGCCTCATTTAGGGGGAGTTACTATATGTAATATTTGTGTGCATGACGATTATGCTTGTGTGCTTGCATGTTCATGCATTCCCCTTGAGTCTAATTCTGAGCATAAATCTTACATTTGAATGATAGAAGTCATCATGGGCATAGCTTCATAACTTGCATGATTAGCATTCACATAGTGCATATTCAGTGCTAATTTACATATTTGCATATTTGACATTTTAAGCATGCATATAGGTCATTCATGATATCATCTTGATCAACTCCATACTTTTCAACAATTGGCACAGTTCATTTTGAAATACATATTCTGAACACTTCATGTTGCATAAATGCCAAAATGAGTTCAACCAACAAATAGTATCATGATCAACAAATGCTATCTTTGAGACTCTCTCTCTTCGAGAATTGACATTGCCTATGTTTGTGCCTCTATCTTGATCAACATTTGGTATCACATCTTTGAGCCCCTACTTAGCATCCATTGGTCTTTAAATTGGAATCATATCCTTTAGCCTAACATGTTCATTTCATGTCACATAACCCCCTGTCTTTTTGTAGATGACAAAAAGGGGGAGAATGTTTGGTGTGTGCTCAATGCTTTATGAATGATGATATCTTGGGGAGAATGGGAGAATTGGTGTATGCTCAATGTTTGCACATGTTTGCAAAATCTGTATTATCACACACATCATTTTATCATCATCAAAAAGGGAGAGATTGCTGCATCCCATAGTTCGTGCTTGGTTTCAATGATATCAAAACGATTGTGTTTGTGTGTGTGTATGTGTTTCATTGAGCAACATGTTTTATATCTTGATTTGATGAGTTGAAAGATGAAGTCATTGTTTACTCTTGAAAGCCATGTGAACTCTCGGTGCTTAAGGAACTAATGTTATATTTATGTTGGTTTGTAGGAACACAACTTCATGGCTCATACTTGGAATCTTAAGGAGTCTATCAATGAAGCTCTTCTTCTTAAAGGGAGTTAACTCTGTTCATGTTTGAAAGTTATATGAATGATTTGTATTTAAGGATCTCATGTCTTGAATATTTTGCTTTGTAGAATCCAAGTCCATGATTCACGTTTTGGAACTCAAAGGAGTGCATCAATGAAGTTCTTCTTCAAAAAGGGAGTTACCTTTCTCATTGAATTACATTTCATCTTTATATGATTCATACATTTCATCAAGTAAGGTTTCAAGTCTTGATTGGGGTATTTCCTTGCATTTTCCTCTCAAGGTTTTTGGACTAGAAATATACTTAGCATATTTACTTGAATCTTGATTAATGTGATTTTATATCAATGTTCCTCTTGGGATAATACTTCATGAATGTTAGCTCTTAATCAACAAGAATGCCATTTGAATGAATGTGGTTCCATGATATTATGCATGCTTTGCATTTGGCATATTTGTTAACACTTGTATGATGAAGCATTTTGATGTTGAAGATTTAGTTGAATCAAGAAAGTGATTGAATGGTTGAGCCTTCATGCCTTTGTATTGAAGATTCATGTTCATCATATCAAAATATTGTCATATGGTGAATATATTTTTGATGGTTGAATTGAGAAGTCAATTACATCCTTGAATGTGTTTAATGATGTATTTTTATGTTAACTAGTTCAAAGAGTTGATGTTTGGTTCATGAGTTTTGATTATCATCTAACTTCTTGGTTTATCATGTTTTTACAGGTTCAAGGATTGTTTATAAACCCTCTCATGTCAAGTGGATGATGGTAACATATAACCATTTCTATGCTAAGTTCCGGGTCGTTTTCGTGAACATCTTTCATGAGGTTGCATTGCATTGGAAGTGTTTTATGCATCCTTAAAATGAGATGTTTGAGCCTTTACAATGTGCTTAATATTTTCTCATAAATCTTGTTGAAATGTGGTTTAAATGGTCTTAATACTTTGTGAAATTCATAGTAATTAATTCTTGATTTTTGGGAAATTTTTCGGCATTTTATCGGGGCTAAAATCGCATTTTTTGACCCTCTGCTGAAGGGGTCGACCCCCCCTCGGCTGGTGCCCAGGCACCTGCATGGGTCGACCCCAAGGGTCGACCCCTGTAAACTTGGCTCATTTTTTTGGCCCTGGCAGCACCCTGGTTGTCGAGGGTCGACCCCAAGGGTCGACCCCTTCCGGATAGGATTTGCGAAAGTGTTTAAAACCCATTGAAAACCCTTTCAAACATTACCATACTACCCCCTATTAGTTTCTATTGTTATTAAGGTGTTTTTAACATATATTAGGAAGATTTTATGAGTCTTTTCCCCACCCCTTGAGTTGCTTATATAAGAGTTACGAATTTGGGAGTTGATTAACCCTAATGCTCATTTGTTCATTCGTGTAGGTGAAGAAAAAGGGGAAAATGTGGTGGAGCTCTTCCAAGGAGGATATCATCTACATCCGTGAAGATCTGGAGCTCGTGGAAGAAGAAGAAAATGAGCGGATCGAAGAGAGGATCAAGAGGACGTATGAATCGTCTTCATCCGGCTTCCCTCCAACTCGTGGTTCAAGGAACATCATCAACCGGCCTTGAAATACAAAGGGGGACTACTTCTATGTCTTCTATCAGTTCTTTGTGATGTATTCTATGATCTATATTTTGGGTTTGAGCATGCTTGAATATTTGTGTTTATTTTCTGAACACTAGAGATATTTGTGTGTGTGACCGTTTGTGTATACGGTCGTGTTTGATCGCCTGCGTGCGATCGTGTTTGTGTCTTTGTGCTGCGGTTGTTGCAGCGTGTGTGTGTGTGTTGTGATCCGATCATCGGACCGTGTGTGTATGTGTGTGTGTTGTGATCCGGTCGTCGGATCGTGTGTGTGTTGTGATCCGGTCGTCGGATCGTGTATGTGTTTGTGATCCAGTCGTCGGATCGTGTGGGAGACTTCATCTCCGTCTGTGTGTGTGTGTTGGGGCGTGTCCCCGTGTGTGTGCTGGCGTCGTCCCGTGTGTGTTTGGAGCGTCGTCTCCGTTTGGGGATTTATCTCCGAGTGAAGCCTCACCGGGTTTGGTGAGGGGTGGACGTAGGGAGCCCGTCGTGGTCCCGAACCACCTTAAAAATCCTCGTGTCTTGTGGTTTGATCTTTGTGGTTGTGTGCTTCACTATCTTATCTGTTTATGCAATCGTGTGAGCTCGGTGAGACTGAGTGAATTAAGTTTAAATCTGTTTAGATTAAATTCCTCAATCTCATCAATCTTGTTAATTCCGCTGTGCACTACTTTATGTTTTTAATCGGACATATTTTATAGTAGTATGATCTATTCACCCCCCTCTAGATCCGTGTTCTTGCACTACGGGACCCAACAAACTTCTATTTTAATTTATTTTAATTTTTCCTTTAAACTGAGCATGCATTCATGTTCGACATTGATTTCATTACAAATGATCATACAAGCAATTCGATTGGTTGAGCTATTGTGCTTAAGTTCTTCTAATATGAGATATTCCATTCCGAATTGAGTACTGAGTTTCCTTGAGATTACCCTAGGCCATTTTTTCTGGAAGAGAGCACTGTTTGGATTGATCCTCAAATATTCCCTTTTCTTTTACTCCATTTGACCCACCTTGGCCGCAGCACTTTCACATTGGCTGGTAACCGCTCCCCAATGGTGAAACCTCTAGGTTTACGACTCAGGTACTTCCGCGCAGAGAAGTTGGTCCTTTTTTCTGTTTTGTGCCTGAGTGCACATCTTCCCCTTCCTTGTTTGATTTTCATCTAAACAATCGTTAAATTCGGAAGACATTTTTCAAGGTTGCCTCATTGACACTCTGAAAAGATTCTCAACCGTAATGTTGAAAGCGTGTCTCATCACACCTTGACATCTACTTTTCAGTCCGTCCTCACTCTATTTCATTACACTTCTATTCTATTCCACTATGTGTCACTCCTTTGTAAAGTAGACGCCAAGGCGGGACAGCTGTAGACACGCTGTTTTCGACACTATCGTGAGTAAATCTTATATTACACTATGATGCCCCGAGGCGGCCTTCACAATATGAATTACTTGGGTAATTTCCTATTTTTATGAATTTTTTTTAAGTTTTTTGAATTTTTCTAAAAATCATTTTAAATGCGACGGGGGAACATGACGCCTCCTTTAAAGGCCTCAGGGAAACAAGACGCCTTCATGAGACCCTCGTGCAGCATGCGGGCGGCGCCGCTCCCGCTGTTCAGTTTGACATTTCGAATAATTCCAAACACAAAGACGTCTTGCCTCCTAGACGCGCCCATCAAACATCGTGGATAGGGGCCAAAATCAATCGCTTTCTCCGTTGTCGACAGTTTTCGGCGCCGTTATGTTGGAAACTTTGGACGCGTCTGGGACCTGGGACGCTTCAATTGAACGCGTCCAATCTCGGAGATGCTTCAGGGCATTTAAATATAATAAACGGATGTAAGAAAATATTTTTATATTCATTGAGGCATCTGGTAAACGGGACGCGTCAATATGGACGCGTCCCAGACCCCAGACACGTCAATTAAAATTCCTTCTATAAATAGAGGACTTCCTCCCTCGAATCCAAGGCAGATCATATCTGTGAGAGGACGGGGATACCCTGCCGAAATCATTTCCAAACCCGAGGGCTCTTAAGGGGAGGTTCTGCCGAATCCTAGAGAGCTTCAGATCCGACAGAGGAGGGGGAGATGTTTTCAGATCCATCCCAAGGTCCAAGGCCCTTCTAGGGGAGGTTCTGCCAAACTTTCAGCTGCCCGGGTGCTCGCGAGAGGAAGGATACCTCGTCCGCCACGCTTCCACATCATCCTCACGCTGCCGAGGTGCTGCCGAAGTGTTGTCGAAGCTCCGTCGAATTCTGCCACCGGCGCCCCCGATAAGCCCCTTCTTCCCCTTTGCTCTTCTTTATTCTTAACTGCATGCATCATATTCCATTTCCATTCGTACGCGCTCTCTACTTAAGAGAAGTTCTGCATCTCGTGTGTCATCGCACGCTGTCTCATTCATCATAGCATCCTACCACCCTTTGCACTAAAGGGGATTTAAAACAACACCAATCAGGTGTGTGCTCGCTCATGGTTTTATTCTTTTCCTCACAAGGGGCTGATACTATATTGCCAATGTTCTGACTTGGTTGTTTGCTTTGTCAATTTTTTTGCAAGGGTAACCAAAGAAGGCCCTCTTCATCGACCGGCCGAAGGAAGAGGAAGAAAGGACCCATACCATCTCCCACGTCTGAGGTAAGCGATCACTTGTTCTTTCATTTCGGGGTCCTCCGCCCCTGGCGATCACACCAATCCCACACACGCGCTCTTTCTTTTTGTTCCCATCCTCCATTAACACCCGCGTAGAGTCACATCCTGTAGCGGTTCTTCACTATGTGCATTTCTAACATTTCTATTTGTTTCTGTCATCTCTGTTAATAGACCGCGCTGAGAGTCATTTTTTGCGACGGTTCCGTGTTGTTCTAAAATCGAGCAGAGAGTTATTTCACGCGGCGGTTCTTGTGTGGTTCTCTTATTTTGCCTGTCCTTTTATGCCTACATAAACCCGCGCGGAGAGTCACTTCCCTTGGTGGTTCCCTTCCCCTTTTAAATTCTGCACCATCCCATCCCCCCGAGGCCCGCGGCGAGTCACTTCTCGCCATAGTCGTTTAAATTTCGCCATTTTATTTCTGTAATTTAAATTCTGCACCATCCCTTCCCCCCGAGGCCCGCGGCAAGTCACCTCCCGCCATGGCCATTTAAATTCTGCCATTTTATTTTCGCAATTTAAATTCTGCACCATTCTCATCCCCCCCCCGAGGCCCGCGGTGAGTCACTTCTCGCCATGGCCGTTTAAATTCTGCCATTTTATTTCTGTAATTTAAATTCTGCACCATCCCTTCACCCCGAGGCCCATGACGAGTCACTACCCGCCATGGTCGTTTAATTTCTGCCCATTTTTATATCAGCAAGCACGTGTGTGTCGTTATCCTCATTCCACCAACGCAAAAAAGCCTCCCTTTCAGTTATCCTCTCCCTTCTCTCCGCGTGACTTCGTTCACACTGGGTAGAGGCACTTTGCATCGCCTGGATGATCATATCATAGGTTGCAACATCGAATCGCGGCACTGTAGAAGCGCATATGGCATTTGTATTGGACATCTTTGCCATTTGTATTGGCACATATGGAGCGGCGCTTGCGTATAAGGGGTGGGCGCATGGGCCACCGCAAGCGATAGGGAGTTGAATCCATCGAGCTTCTTGGAAGGGGGCTCAATGTGGGATGCTGCACGAGGTTGCACTACTAGCGCACTTGAGCAATGGGGCTAGCCCAAAGGCGACCCAGGTGTAGCATGATCTATTCCATAGACCACAATTGTTGGGCACAAGCCCAGTTGAGGAAAGTCCACACCGCCAATTGAGAGAAGAGGGTAGGTGTTGCTGGGATCTGCGAGATGCACAACCAGCTGGGTTTTGACTTTCGGGATGCACATGTTGGGAAGGAGGCGGAAGCTGCTACATGTCCTTTCATAAAAGGTTGCCAAGTGTGGATGATAGATGCGTAGCCTCACGAACACCGTTGGATGCATGCAATCTATCGACTAGAGTGAACTATGACTTTTGCGGCTTGGACTGAGGACAACAGGTGACTGGGAGCTGCCATGGACGGAGGATAGTTGCCGACAATCGCCATTGGGGTTGAGCTCATGTGGCAGGAAGATCTCCATTGGGAGCATGCAATCTGGCGGCTAGGGGTTGCTCGGGAGTAGGGTTTCCAACACCCTTCTGTGGCACCGGTCGGGAGTTGGGGCTCCGTAGTGGACGGGGGGGGGGGGGGGGGGGCAGCGTCAGTAGCTGTAGGAGGGTGGACGGTAGGCACTGCATCTGCCACCTGATGAGAGGGCTCGGCCGGCGAGACTATCGCTGGGCAAGAGTCTGCAATGCCATTATCATCTGCTATCACTTGAGGTGTTGGGCCTACTTGGGGACGTCGACGTCGTTGCCTTTGATTCTGGAGAGGAGCAGACATAGCATGGTTCATCTGGTTATTGTCTAGCGACAGGTCGCATCCAAAAGCACGACAAGCAGCCATAGAGTGACCTAGAAGGAGACATGCGGTGCAGTAATCTGGCAAGGCTGGGTAGCGAATCTGTTGGCAGTATCCACCTTTGCCCGGGCCAATGCAGGCCCGTTTTGGAGGCAACCTGCGAAGGTCCATCTCCATGCAAGCAAAAGCCGTTGTTGCATTGGTAAGCAGCATGCATGGCCCTCGAGGCAACTTCAACGACGTTGCCAACATGCCCAACAAGAGAGAGAACAAGGTATTCATGGAGCAGGTGTGGCCTTAGGCCTGGAAACTCAATTCAAATGGGATAGAGGGGGCTCTGTGCTACATTCGAAATATGATTAACAAGGGATCATTTAATCTATCAATATACTTACTCATGAAATCACACTCAGTGTTGATGGGCCAATGCCCATTGGGCCGCCGGGCCCACCACCACGGTGGCGAGCGCCCCGCTGGCGGGGCTCACCGCAGTGGCAGCGGGATGCGCGCGCGACGCGCCCGCCCGCATGCGCCCGCCGCGAGCGCGCGCACGCACATGCGTGGCACGTTCGCAGGGCGCCACCGCGCCCTCCCGCGCGTGCGCCTCCTCTTCCTCCTTATCCGCCTCCTCTTCCGCCTTATCTTCCTCCCGTTGATGCCTCTCTCTCCCACGATCTCATCTCCTCCTCTCTCCCTCACTTCCCCTCTATATATACCCCCCAAGGGGGTTGAGGAAAGCAGTGAAGAAAAAGGAAAAATATAAGAGAGATAATAGAGGAAAGAGATAAAAGAGAGAGAGAGAGGTGGCACTATGTGTGCGTGGCACGAGAGATGACGGGTCGGTGGACGACGTCACTCTGTCCGAGTTGGTCCGTTGAGTACGAGGACCTCGGGAGTTGTACCATGGTTGGAATTCGTCTCCGTAGGCCAAGGTATGTTTGTGAGGTGACGGATAAATGTATAAGAGAGAGGATATGTGCATGTGTGTATAGAGAGAGAATTCGAGAGCATAGCGCCTGTGATGACTGTAGCAGCCCTGTCTCTCAATTCCCTATGTCCCTTCTCTCTCCTCGTCTTCTCCTCTATATGTTAGATGGAATAACGACGAGGGTAGTGCGTCGGTGTGCCGACTGCACGATATTAGTCGCGGGTTAGTCCTGTGACGAGTACTGTCTGCATCTCTGGGGGAACCATCACCATAGTCCTTGGATTTGGAGTGTGGACCCTTGGAGTCGACTCTAATAGCCGGCTCTGTGACTCCGCGACGATTCATGGGTAGGGGTCGACTCTGGTAGCCGATCTTGTACCTGGATACTGCAGGTACACATGTGTTTCTGTTTCCGCTTCCATTGTTACGTGTGTACGTCTCGTTTCCGCTGCGAGGTACGTCCTCCCACTCTGAACTCGTTTGGTTATATATATTTGTTACATATATCCCCGAGAGGTTTTTTACCAACAGTGGTATCAGAGCTCAGAGTTTTGTCGCGAGTTTAATTTACGATGGATTTGTCAGTGGGTATGGTATCCTCTTTTCCTTGGGCTAACACGAGCATGTGTGTATTGCGACGTTTATCCCTCGGACTGATAGATAAAGGGGATCTGGCATAAAAGTGGCTATTTGTTGCCCTTTCCGGTGGTAGTGATCATGGCAACGGCAAATAGTGCTGTTGAGACGACCCGGCTGACATCCTATAAATCATATCTCGGATGGGTTCCGATAATTCCAGTATACTATTTTGTACAGCTATACGATGTTTATGGAATAAGTAGTTCCACTATGCATCACTGCCATACCTTGTTCTGAAAACCTCCAAGGGAATGAGATTGGTGGTTTACTGCTATTTCTGACTTTTCTTGCATTTGTGCAATTTAGACCATGCTCAAGGTGTATTTTTAATATGTTTAAATTTACACTCTTGTAAGCATGGAGTCGGATTTAGATTTCAGTCAGGAATATGTTTCATGATAATATGTGATATTTATATATTTATTGATGTGCAAATTCGTTTTGCATATTATAAATATAAATTTGTTTTACATATTACATATGCAAATTTGTTTTGCATATATGATATTATTTTGAAATTATGCAAATTTGTTTTGCATATATGTGCAAATTTGTTTTACATTTATATTTACAATAATGCATAGATGAGCATGCTTATTTAGCGCCACGTGGTTGAGTGCTATTGCGATGTGATCGCATTTATTTGTAGCTTATTGATATGAGAATATGTGTTTCTCTCTCAATAGAAAATTTGCTTGAAGTCGTTCTAATTTCATTCAATAATCTTATGTATGTGAGAGATGATTGTAGGTTGCCTAGCGTCTACTTTCGATGTCACCACGTAAGAAAGTTGAATGTGATTGGTTCGGATTTTTGGTAGCAAATTTAGACGATGTGTAACAATGATGTCCACTGCTATCAATATAGAATGTAGTGATTTAATGTGATGACCACTGACAATGTGATTGTCAATCTCACTTTGGGTGACAACTTAATTGGTTACAGTATTTGGCACCATAAAGATCCGACAAAATAAGCATGGGTTGCTTATGCGATATTCGATCGTTATTGACAATGATCGTCTTCTTTTCTTCCTTTTCTTATTCGACTTGTGTGTCGAAAATTGAGGCCCTGGATTTTGTCATGTGACATGTGCTAGGGTCAATGCCTATGTGTGCATTGGGCTTAACTGATCTAGCATGTTGGAAGCCTTTCGGAAAGGCTAGGAGTCATGGAATCATTATTGTCGAGTTTCTTCCTTCTCTGATGAAGAAATCATGGTCTTCCTGTGGAAGTAAATTTTCTTGCCTTAGCAATAATGCTAAGAGTCTTAATTCTCATTCGTTGGGACCATAGTCTGATATCCTACCATTTTCAGCAGGGGGTGGGAATGTGTTTCTCACCACGTACCTGATCACCACGTATCTGCCGAAAATAGTATGAATGATCAGCCTAGTGGGAGTACACCTACTGAGGACTGCACACTCAGTGGGGAGTGCACACTCAGTGGGAGTGTGTTGGTGACACCACTAGACAAATTAAGACTCGAATGTAATGGCAAGTGTGGGTATGTCCCTTATCAATTTTAAAAAATTTTGATGACCTTGTGCTCGATAACCTTGTGCTCATTTGAGAGCCTAAAGAATGATGAAAAGCCCAGGTTTGTCCAGGAGTTTTTTACATCATCATTGGATTCCATGACACAACATATTTTTTGGGAGTTTGTAGATCCCTTACACCCGTGTGCGCGAAAAGATTGAAAACTAGTGAGTTTTCAAACATAAGCGCAAGGCAGATGGGTCGATTATACGAAGCACGACTTATGGCGAAAGATTACATCCAAGAGTGGATTTAGTCTATGATGAGGTACTATCTCCGATGGCGAGATTTTGGTCCATTCATCGTTCGCCAGTAATTAGCTATCTTTAGTTTTTTACTGTTTTTTTCTATGGAGAACTAGACGAGAAAATTAATATGGCTCAGGCGGATGATTTTGAGGCCAACATGGTAAGGGCGCAAAGCTCGTTGCCCCAAGCATAAAGCTTGAAATGATCGTCTAGACAGTGGAATAAGGTGATTATCTCGTTTCGTTTCGAGAAGATCTTCAATGGCCACTGTATGCATGTCAAATGAGTGGGAGGAAAGTGTTTCTCCATTTATCATTGTAAGTCAATGATTTCTAGATAGCTAATTATAATCATCTGGAGTGTGGTTCCCTATATGGGTGAGACAAGCTATGCGCTTGGAGTGAAAATTATGTAGTATCACTAGTAATGGATCCTCTGTTGTCTCAGGAGACCTATAATGATAGAGTGATTGAATCGGCACAATTTCTCACCCATTCATACTCCCTTTGTTAAACCGTGCTTGGTATTGATAATGAAAAGGAAGAAGTGTCAAGGGTGCCTTATACGCTTGGAAGCTAGATACACATGGTGTTGTGTGCCCGCAGTGTATTAGTTACACTGTGAGTCTAGCTAGTTGTCACCTGGGCTATATAGGTCCCACACATCTTTTGTAAAATTGCGAGGGACACTATAAGATAGATGTGCCAAAACTGATTGGTTGTAACAATGTGACGTTGATTTATGATCGAGATAAGTAGAAGTCCATCTTGGGATTCGTGTTCCTGCTGATTGGTAGAGCTATCTCGTGGTAGAGGTCAGTCGCACATTATTTTTCTCCTCAGTAAAGGCACAGTGAGTGACTTGTTCCGCTACATTCTTACGTAGTGTGATTGTGAAACGTCCTACAATATTTGGTGAATACACCTCGAGATAATGATGTATAACTGTATATAGGTTACAGTGAGCATTGGCCTTCGCCAAGGACGTTAGACAGCATAATATCATTACATCTAGTATGAGAGTTAGTAGAGCTTCGACTGATTTGTTCTGGTCATAGTTACTGATCTGACAGATTTGTTCTAGTTAAAGATCATTATGGGACATCATTAATATAGTTAGATCATTTTCCAAAGGAGTGTCCTTGGATTGAATGGTTGATTTACACATCGTCAGAGTGTCACCAGGCTAGAATCGACCCTCTCACACGGGTGATTCACCTTGGCGCTATAGATAGCGTGCAAGATGAGGCATTTGATATTACGCCGCCCTGGAGGTCTAGGTGTGAGTGTAATATCCCCCAAACAACATAGATATGCCGCCTTAGCTGAGGCTAAGATGAGATCTAACACAGATCGGCCATGAGGATTTGACTGCAATCCCATGGAGCCTGAAAATCCGGATACGTGAGTCGCAAGAAGGCGCTGAGTGGGAGCGACTGGTTTGCGTGACTCGGGTTAGCTGCGTAAGTCGCAACTAGACTGGTATCCGTGCGATGTTTAATTAATCATACTAATGACACGCCCATGAAAATGGAAGAACACCGCAGCATGCGTATCATACCGCATGTGTAATATGACCGCATATGAGAATGATGAATGGATCCCTCTTCATCATCGTGTGAGCTCATGAATCACATTAGTGTGATTCCTTATGTATCCCTAGTGACCTGCAGCGCTGTGTCATGAAAAAGATGCTTGATGTCGCTACTTTAGCATGTTACTTAGGGCGACGATTGATACCATCCAGCGGGACATGTCTAGGAAAGCGGTCAAGACGAATTGGATTGACATTAGCAGCATAGGGAAGACATTTTATATCTCACCATGCTTAGTAGCTCATATTCGAGGAGACTTTATTATCTGTGTGATGATAAAGTCATGGGCACTTAGCATTTGGGGGTTTGACACTACCTGTTTTTGAGAGATCTAGAGTGTCAAATCAGGTGAATATTAAATGTCTGAGATACATACCGAGATGTTACGAGTACTCCGTTAGTTAGGTGATGGATTAACGGAATGCTCCCAAGTTGTTTGGATAAATCTCGCGGAGGTCACACGCTCCATTTTCTGTATGACCGAGAACTGCAGACCGATTAAAAATTGTATATTGTGAGATGAAGGATATGCACGACAGGCCCTAATGGGCAAGTGGGAGATGTTGATGGGCCAATGCCCATTGGGCCGTCGGGCCCGCCACCACGGTGGCGAGCGCCCCGCCAGCGGGGCTCGCCGCGGTGGCAGCGGGACGCGTGCGCGACCCGCGCGACGCACGCAACGCACCCGAGACACGCCCGCCCGCGTGCGCCCGCCGCGAGCGCGCGCACGCGCCTGCGTGGCACGTTCGCAGGGCGCCACCGCGCCCTCCCGCGCGTGCGCCTCCTCTTCCTCCTTATCCTCCTCCGCCTCCTCTTCCGCCTTATCTTCCTCCCGTTGATGCCTCTCTCTCCCATGATCTCATCTCCTCCTCTCTCCCTCACTTCCCCTCTATATATACCCCCCAAGGGGGTTGAGGAAAGCAGTGAAGAAAAAGGAAAAATATAAGAGAGATAATAGAGGAAAGAGATAAAAGAGAGAGAGAGAGAGAGGTGGCACTATGTGTGCGTGGCACGAGAGATGACGGGTCGGTGGACGACGTCACTCTGTCCGAGTTGGTCCGTTGAGTACGAGGACCTCGGGAGTTGTACCATGGTTGGAATTCATCTCCGTAGGCCAAGGTATGTTTGTGAGGTGACGGATAAATGTATAAGAGAGAGGATATGTGCATGTGTGTATAGAGAGAGAATTCGAGAGCCTAGCGCCCGTGATGACTGTAGCAGCCCCGTCTCTCGATTCCCTCTGTCCCTTCTCTCTCCTCGTCTTCTCCTCTATATGTTAGATGGAATAACGACGAGGGTAGTGCGTCGGTGTGCCGACTGCACGATATTAGTCGCGGGTTAGTCCCGTGACGAGTACGGTCTGCATCTCTGGGGGAACCATCACCATAGTCCCTGGATTTGGAGTGTGGACCCTTTGAGTCGACTCTAGTAGCCGGCTCTGTGACTCCGTGACGATTCATGGGTAGGGGTCGACTCTGGTAGCCGATCTTGTACCCGGATACTGCAGGTACACACGTGTTTCTGTTTCCGCTTCCATTGTTACGTGTGTACGTCTCGTTTCCGCTGCGAGGTACGTCCTCCCACTATGAACTCGTTTGGTTATATATATTTGTTACATATATCCCCGAGAGGTTTTTTACCAACACTCAGTAAAAATCTCTGACCAATGTGATACATTTAATTTGACATGAGTTTCTAATGTGACAGTGATAAGCATGGACTATCATATCGAAATATGAGGGGTTTGGCTATTTCACATACCCCGGTCAATCAAAGACATTGTATGAATAAGTGATTATTATGACACTTTAATTTCATGATTAAATGTTCTAATTGAATTATGGATCACTTATATCGTCTGGGAAATATGGCACATTGCTTAGGGCTAACCATGATATGTGAGATGTTATGAATTAATTATGAGATAATTAATTCAATGAGTTAAGAGTTAACTCACACATAAAATATTAGAATAGTTCTAATATTATCACACATGGAATATTATAAGAAGTTTTAATATTGTTCCATATAAAATAATGAGAAGGGGTTCCATCATGTTATGATATGAAATATTGAAAGGGGTTTTAATGTTCTTATAGGGCTCAATGTTGGTTGATATTAGGTTTAAAGGGTCACACACATTAAATTTTCTTAAAATGGGGGTATTTTGATAATGATGAGATAATTGTTTATATAAGAGGAGGGTTTGAGATAAATCTTAACACCAAGCAATTAGAATTTTCCCTTGGAAGCCCTTTATCTCCCTCATTCTCTTTCGGCTGCCACCGTCTCTCTTAGGGTTTAGGTGAGCTTTCTCTCTCTCTCTTGTCATAGGAGATCAAGGAGAGGGGATTGTGACAAGGTGTTGCGGTTGTTCGTGGGATCGTCTCGTGAGTGGAGGGGTCGCTCCGTTTACGTAGCAGGTCATGTGGATGCCGCTAAAGGCTGAACACTTGTGCAATTTTAAAGGATTCATGGAATCGACAATGGTCATTAGAGATTCAAGGTCTCCACATGGTAAAGATCATATCCTTACTCATAGCATCTATGATTTCGTCAGGATATACAATGAAGTGAGACAATTAAAGGTTTTAAAAAATTATTCTGGTGTATTTCTTAAAACGAGAGATTTCCTTATAGATGCCAGTTATGTCACATTAAAACTTTTAAAACACACGGGTTCAACAAGTTACACAAATTTTGAATAGGTTGTTTGCTTTATTCTCTTGTTAATAATTTTTTGTGCCTTCCTGAGCCCTCGATGTCCACTCCACGCCTCCCCCCTTTGCGCCATCGCAGACCTTAAAAACGAGAGGAAAATAATACGGTGAGAAAATAGAACATTCTAAGCCAACTGTTAACTGTACCGGACTCTCTGGACTATTAAACACTACATTTATTCTACATTTCTATACACTGTCGTGACCTCGCTCTGATACCATCAGTAACGACCCAAGATCCGGATATCGAGTCAAACCCAATACTATTCGGATTCTACGTCGCCCCCCACGAGCGGGAAGCTCAGAAGGGTTCAAATAAATGTCACGGGAGTGTATAAGAATCTAAAATAAATGTAGAAATTAAAGTGTTAAAATTAAAATTTATATTTATAAATAGATTTACATAATTTTACACAATTTCTTGTCCATATATATATACAAGTTCCCAAGGGTATAATTCAACAAAAGAAAAGTACAAAGCATTGGGACATACCCCAGCTGGCAGAAGCTGGCGACGCTAGGACACTTGGGCGCTACTCAAGGCCTCCGTACGACGGTGCGGCACACCAGACCTGAAAAGAAAATGGGTGAGCCTCATCTCATTGGCTCAGTAGGGGTTCCGCAGATCCCCACCACAACAAAACGTAACGAACAACGCAGAAAATAAAAGACATAAAGAACAGTAAAGTAGGAAAGACAGTAATGCAAAAAGATCGACACTATAAACACACATAACCACGCCAAACCACTAACTGCCAAAAGCCTTCACAATAATGGGATGCCTCGAATATCGAGCACAACCCATGTCGAACCTAGTTATCGTAATATGGACTACAAGACTGGATCACGAAAACTCGTCTTGGAATATCTCTACTGGTAGACGAGCGCTAGAATCTAGGCTACCAGGTTGACTCTCGATTGGTCAATGGAGAGACATAGTTATATCACTGGAACAAGACTCTTGAAGGTAGCAAGGAGCTACGTTTCAATCATGCCTAGCGAGGACATAGAGCCGCCAAAACTCGGAACCTAGTCACGCGTGTACTACGGCTAATCACAGTAACCCACGAATCGATACCGTACAATAGGATACCCTCGACCCCCCGAACATTAAGCCACAGCGGTAAGAAACTAGGGTCGTCACACTCGAGTGACAGGAGTACTATCCACTAGAAGTAAGGTCAGATGCATCCACTGATGACTTAGTTCATAGTCTCAGGTGTCTCCCTACACGCCCCAGGCGAAAAATGAGACACCGTACACGGAACACAAGACAAGGGTCTAGTCGGAGTCGTGCTTGTCAATACGTGTCCGGAGTCCCCGACCACGTGTGCACACACTGACTGACTGCGTTACGTCAGGCACTCTAGTTCATTTTCCTCCATGCTCGGACTCGAGCTGCTACAGTGGGAGGCCGTACGGAAACCAGTCCCAAACCGTCTCTCTTGGGTCTAGCTCTACACTACTCCTAAGTGGGTTGGCACAAGCGTACCCAGGCCAGTTACGACTAGTGAAAAAATGTCACTCCAAGTAAGGACCCGCTGTGAAACCATTGACATGTAACTGGTCGTGGACACAAACACATCACACGAAACATGAGTCTAAGTTTGCAAGGCACAAGACCGTCGAGGTTACTATCTCGGAAAAACATAAACTATTAACGTTCCCTGCCATGGGGTGTACCCACATATCTTAAATCAAGTAATCGAGCGTCCCACCATGAGACAGCCCTCACGAGGTTCACACGGCTAAATTCTCAGTTATTTTATCCAAAATACCTCTATTTACGTTTCGGGACAAAAAATCAAGATTCCTGGGCCGAAAAGGCAAGTTTCCTGAAGTGGGTCTGGGGGTTTCGGTCGACCGGTCCAAGGGGGTCCGTTGACCAGACTTCACAAAGGATTTCTGATCAGAAACCCAGTCGACAGACCTTCGAGGGTCAGTCGACCCTCCTGCTTAACGCGGTATGGGAGGGCACCGCGACTGTAAGGGACATTGTCGGTCATATGACCGCGTTAATCATGAACGCGGTCTGTCTGACCACCGCGTTCAGACTTACCGACTTAACCCCCAATACAATTAAATGCGGTCCCTGGGTACACCACGGTCATTATCCAGAAGCTAAATGCGGTCGGAAGACTGACCGCGTTCTCGCTTTAGATCCGGGCAAGGGCGAACTGCCCCAAACCCCATCCCACTCGACACAAACAAGGGGCAACATGTAAAAAAACCCTGATTCAAGCATTCATACATCCATATACACTCCTTTGACTAAAAAAACCATGTGAAATCCATACATTTTCCACATTCACATTAAAAACTATAAAAACTCATATCACACCCAATCCATTCCGACGATTAAACCTTCTAGCATGCGATTAACCATACAAAATTATAGGGAATCACGATTAGAAGTGAGAGGATTCCATCCCCCTACCTTTTGGCGAATAAATCACACCAGTTGGACGCCAAACCGCCGAGAAACAACGCGTTTACTCAAACCCGAACCCTGATCTCACGACCACGCCGTGCCGCGCCACCGTCTCTTGCTTCTCACGTCCGTCCCCGCTCCTCGAAGCCTAAGCTGCCCTCAATCTTGCCCACCGCCATGCCCCGTCGGCCGCCGGAGAGGTGGAGGGTGAGAGGGAGAGAAACAAGATGGTGCGAGGGATAGAACGAGAAAGAGAGAAAGAGGGAGAGAAACGGTGGGGGAGGGGGTTTAAAATAGGTTTTAGTTAGTTTTTTTGTTATTATATTATTTTTATTTTATTTAGAAAATCTACATTAACTTCTGAAAATTTTTGAAAAATATATTTTAATGCAGAAAATTTCTCGAAAAAGTGAGGCCGCTCAACTTGCCAGCACGAACCCGATATAACTCTCATAAATACCGTTTAGGGGTTCGAAATCTTAATATTAAATTTTGAAATTCAAACGGATACGATCCGCAACCCGCAGAAAATATGATCCAAAAATCCGAGGACATTACACCCGTCCTACGTCGGCGCACCTACACCTTTGTCCGTCTTGTTGACGAGTGGATCATCTCTCTCTCCTCCGCCGGTGAGGGAGGGAGAGAGGGGTGGAGGTGGATCATCACTCTCTCCTTCGTTGGCGGGTGGATCATCTCTCTCTCTCTCTCTCTCGGACCCCCACCCCACCTCGGCCATCTCTCTCTCTCTCTCTCACCTCTTTGCTCTCTCCCCCTCTCCCCTCTTCCCTCCCGTCCCCCTCTCTCTCTGACGCCCACCCCAGCCATCTCTCTATCTTTCTCTCACCTCTCACCTCTCTGCTCTCTCTCCCCTATCTCTCTCTCTCTCACGGTCGGGGAGAGACGCCGGTGGGTCATGTCGACATCTCTTTCTCTCTCACCTATATATCTACTCTCTCCCCCCCTCTCTCTCAGTCTCCCACCCCAACACGACCATCTCTCTCTCCGTCTGCCCCCCTCTCTCTCTCTCTGACCCCCACCCACCAAGACCATCTCTCTCTCTCTTTCACCTCTTTGTCTCAATGTCTCTCTCTTGCAACCCCCCCTCTCTCTCTATAACTCATCTCTCTTTTGGTGTAAAGAATTTGAGAATTACGAGTAGTATTTTATTTTTTAATTATCAAATAGAGAGAATATCTAAATCTTTATAGAATATTCGTCAGTCCGTCGGCATAAGTTAACTACAGTGACATTTTTATATTTTTTTGACGAAATCAGGGATATCTTTACTAATGCAAATCTAAACATGATATATTTATAAATATACATTTAACAGTGATTTTTATGCAAAAGAAACCCATATAGACAGTAGACTCCACTGTATCGAGATTAGAGAATAAATGTTGAATCTATATTATTCTGACTTACAAGAATATATATTAGATGCTTTTTCTATGTTATAACAAGAAAGCAGGTATAGTACTTTATTTTTATTCACTTCTCATCCAAAATAAATATTATCCTTAAAGAAAAACTAATCCAATTCAACATAGAAATAAATTTTTTTAACTAAATTAATTATTTTAATAAGAGCTCAAAAACATCTTCCATAGTTCCATGTAGGATGTGAAATTTTATTCTACATTTCTTTATCACGTGGCCGAACCAAGACCAAAGGTAAAATACCTTTTCACTCTCTTAGGTATTATTTTGAAAGTTTTTAACATTTTAAGATACTTTTCAATTAACTTTTTATATAAAAATATAGTTTTATCATTCATAAGTCTGTATTTACGTACATATCATTAGAATATCAATTTTGTGTAAGAGAATCATGAACTAGGTAAGTGGTCTTTATACACATAGACATAGTGTAAAAGGACCATTCCACGGTCTTTTTTCACAATATTAATATTTTTAATGTTACGTGTACAAATATAATTATATAAGAATAATAAATATGTAGTTTTTAAGAGCCCTTTACAATGTCTGGACCTTATTTTCTTTCCCATGTTAAAATTCAGTTTACCACTTTACCCTCCATCTCTTACATTTTAATTTTTATCGTCCTTATGTGGCACCTCATATTATTGGATATTGTCTAGTTATATTTTTCACCGAAAGGTTAAGTGTTATAAATATTTAATATTTAATAATAAAATAACAATACTTTTTTGAAACTTATGTTCGTAATCAGGGTTTGCCGTCCCGCCCCGACCCGCACCGACTCGCACGACCCAACCCGACCCAGGCGGGTGCCGGGTCGCACGGGCCGTGGGTCGTGGACGGGACGCACCGAACCGCTCTGTCCCGTGCGTCTCGCCACGTACCGGTGCGGTGCGCGGGGGGACCCGGCTCGGTACGAGCGGGTCGGGGCGGGTCGACGGCCCGGCAGGAGGGGGAGCGGGGGTGCCGGAGGTGGGAGAGGGGGTGGTGGGGGGCCGCAGGAGGTGGGAGAGGGAGGGGGTGGTGGGGGCGGGGGGGGGGCGATCTCGGTGGTGGGGCCGCCGGAGGTTGGGGGGCGGTGGGGGGCCGCAGCAGGAGAGGGAGGGGGAGGTGGGAGAGGTGGGGGGGGCGGTGGTGGCCGTCGGAGGTGGGAGAGGGGGGCGGTGGGGGGCCGCAGCAGGAGGGGGGCGGGGGGGCGCCGGAGGTGGGAGAGACGCCGGAGGGCCGCAGCAGGAGGGGGCGGGGGGCGCCGGAGGGCGGCAGCAGGAGGGGGGCGGTGGGGGGCCGCAGCAGGAGGGGGGGCGCCGGAGGTGGGAGAGACGCCGGAGTGCCGCAGCAGGAGGGGACGGGGGACGTCGGAGGTGGGAGAGCCAACGGGACGGACCGGGTCACTGTGCGACCCGCCCGACCCGACCCGTCTCGCGCAGAGACCGGGTCGACCGGGTCGACAAACCCTGTTCGTAACAACATTCTAGCACTTCTGAATGCGAACTAAAAAATGTTACTCGGCATTTTTATCAGGTGAGGATTAGCAAAAAAAAACAAGGGATGGAAAATAAAGTGAATTTTGATGGGAGTAGAAAATAAAGTCTAGTTACTCAAGAATTCATAATTATTTACTTTTTCCGAAAAACAACCGCTCCCCCTTCTCTCTCTCTCTCGCAGCCAGGGCTCCATTTTTCCCTCCCGCCGTCCCAGGAGGAACCCCTGCGCACCCAGCCGCTCCCCCTCTCCGTTTCTCCGAGGTGCGCTCCCAACACTCCTCTGTGCTTCCTCTGCCATTCTCTTCTCGTGTTTCCTCTTCCTCACGGCTGGCCCGGCCAAGGGAATAGCCGCTGTCGGAGGGGGCTGCGTCACCGCTGCCGCGACGGGGGCTCGTTCGGATCACCCGTCTCAGCAGCTCTGTAGCGAAGAGCCCGGCTTGAGTAGTGCTGCTGTAGCAGGGCTAATGATAAAACTTTTCTCTCCGGTTCTCTTTCTTTACTTTTTTTTTTCATTTCCCATCCTACTCAGTTGGCCGGCCAAGGGCAAGGAGTAGCGATGCCGCGACGGGCCACAGCCCGCCCTGCCCTGTGGCAGCAGCTCTGCTGTTACTGGACGGGGTGTGTAATCTACGATGATGTGTATGTCGCGGTTTGTCCCTTGGTGAGATTAGACAGAGAGCAGTGTGTTTCACGGCGAAATTGCTCGGGACATGTGGGAACGGCAATGACTTGGTGATCATGATCCGTTTTCATATTCCAGTTGATGTTTACGTGTTAGTCTATTGCTGGCTAAACTAACATTTTTTAGGTTATTATTTTGCACATGTTTGTTAGACACTTTTTATTATTAAATTCACTTGATGTTGTGTAACGTAACCTTTGAAGCTCACTGGGTCAACAGTGCAGCAGTAGCAAAACAAAAGCGAGTCGGCAGCTAGAAGCGGTCGAACCGACGGTCTACAGGTGTGATGGTCGATAGTTAGTTGGGACAGCTGATCTGTTATTGTTAGTTTTGTAATTTGTTATAATCCACCAATTGTTTGTAACAGACCTTGGCTTTGAGCATTATAAAAGGGATGGTGTGATCAAATGGGATCATCATCCGAATTAACCCAAACAGTTGTCTTGCTCTCTAGTCTCCTGTGCTTGTTCCTTCTTAGCTCTTAGAGTTCTTAGGATATCTCTGTTAGCTTATCTTCTCCCTTGTTCTTAGCTTAGATCAGTTCTTACAGAGTATGATTTCCTTTGCTATGTCTCTTCCATCCTTCTTGTTCTTTTTGTTCTTCGTATGTTCTAACTTCTGAGGACAATCGGAGCTCATCTCGGAGGAAACCGATACTCTGTTCTTGGCGGAAATCCACTTGACGGCGGAATAGAGCTCGGAGCATTCCTGTAGCAGCTTGATCTGTCACAAATGGTGTCTGAGCCCACTCCGAGCACCGCCCTGTCAGCATCTTCCATGACATCTGCAGATCTCAAAGCCATCCATCATATGCTACGGGAGTTCTTGGATGAGATGAAGCACAATTTTGCAGGGATCGGCCATCAGCTCTCAGGTTTCCATATTCCATGCTCTACTAAGAACAATTCTTGTTCTTCTCTTTCTTTTGGTTCATCCAACATTCACAGATCTATGACGGAAGAGACCAAGAAAGACACCGGTTCATCTGAGTTTCCTTATTACAATGGTTCCTCCGATCCCACACTTTGGATTTACAAAGTAAATCAATTCTTTATCTCCAATGAAAATTTTGAATTCGAAAAAGTTGCCATGGTTTCTTATTATTTGTATGGTGATGCTCTCCGATGGTACTGGAACTATATTGATCTTAAACCTCACATCACTTGGCCCGAGTTCTTGGATGCTCTTCAAATTCGATTTGGCACTGTTTCACATCTTGATTCACATAGTGCCATTGATGTTCTTGTTGATGTTTCTGCCCCTCTTATTGACCCTCTAGTTGATGTCCAATCGACCCCTAAATCTGTGGATATTGCTGTCTTAGATGTGGAGCAGCTTATGACTTCAAGTCCAGAAGTGGTGATGCTGGGTAAACAAGAACTTGGGATGGCCAAATCTGGGGATGCTGTTGTGCCAGTGGACTCTACGAAGAACGATTATTGTTCTTCTTTTCATCCTTGTTCGTCTGATTCACTTAGCTTCCCAATCCATGATGGTAGCTATGATCCCTCTGTGTGGGTGAAGGAAGCAAATGCTTATTTTTCTTTTCATCATACCCCAGTAGGTCATAGGGTAGATACGGCTTCTTTTCACCTTCGGGGTAAAGCTTTGGACTGGTTTTGGAGCCTTCTTGCTCCAAGACCTTCAGTTTCTTGGTTAGACTTAGTTGATGAATTCAATTCCCGTTTTAGATCTACCATTACTCATCACAAGATTCCAAGTCTTGGGGCTGTACAGAGTGGTAAAGCATCTCAGAAAGTGTCCCCAGCCATTCCAGCTTACCCATCGTGCTCTGCTCCAACTGCGACAAACTTGTCTGTACAGAATAGTGTTTCTGTGAGTCCTGATATGTATCATAATGTGAAGCACTCAGTTGCTCAACCTAATCGTGGGGCAGTGATGTATGGTCAGCAATATACGAGAGAAGCAAAGTCTGCACTACCTAGAATTGGTCATTACCGGGATTCACAAACTACATCAAAGCAGCAACAATCTGTGCATGATTTTGGTTCTTCTCCATATCAAGCTGCAGTTGAAGAGGCCTACAGTCAACCTCAGGTTAGGAGCCTGGATAAACAGATTTATGATGGTGGGTTTACCGATAGAAGATCTGTGTGGATTCAGGATAATGCTTTTGTAATAAAATTTGAACCTGTCCAAATGTCTTCTCTCATGGCTGTTAATTTTAAGGAGAGAGATCCATTTGACGACTACAGATCAGACGGTTCCTTCCCAAATGCTTGTCGACCCAAAGGTTGTTACAGTGGGCAGAAAGATGATCTTAGTGAATTTGTTAAAGTACCTAGTGAAGTATCTGGCCCAAATTCAAGAGAACTTGCTCATATGACATTGGACGATCATATGGAAGGAGAATCAGCTTACTTGGAAGGGAAGCACACAATTTAGTCTAATGAGATCATTGGGTCTGGACATGAAGGCAGTTGGTCAGATGCCAAATGTGTTGATAGTTCACTTCAATCATCTCCAAGTGGAGCAACTACCATAAGCATTGACAATGGCACTAACAGACTAAGTCACCTTGCCAGGGGTCTCTTGCAGGCCCCAGTCTTGGCCGAGCCCATTTTTGAGAGAGAGCCAACTAACGTGGAAAATCATGATGCAATTGGTTCTTTACAGAGTGTGCAGATCAACCTGGATCATCGTTCTGCTGTTTCTGTTGCACTAATGGTCACTGCAGCCACTATGTCATCTTCTCTCTCTAGGAACAAGGATCAATTTGCAAAGCTGTGTCCAGTGTGTTGTAGGCTGAAGGGGACAAATGATGATTTAGAGGCCCATGATTTTTGTTCCTGTGATAGCAAGATCATTCTTTCTTCAAAAGGTGGCTGTGTACCACAAACTGTCGCTGAAAGTTGCAAAGCTATGATGATGGCCTGCTCTGGAAGAGATGATTCTGCTAAAAGCTTCGAAGACAAGGGCATAAAGAGATCAACTAACTCTCAAAGATGCTGCGACAGTAAAGGCTGCAAAAGAAGTTACCATCTGTCCTGCATTGACCCCCCCTCTGGAGGAGGTTCCACCTGGAAATTGACATTGTCTTTACTATATCAGGAGGAAGATAAAGTTATGCTTTCATTCAATGTCATCAGGAGTAGAATCTATTTTGGTTGTTCGGCGTCACAAGGACTCTCCCCCACTAATAAGAACAAAGGCTTTGCATTTGTGGAGTTTAATGACAACAAGGAAGGCAGTAGGGCAATATTGGAATTACATAATCTGATTATACATGGAACGAACTGTGGCATTGCACCGAGTGAGAATATTGGTACACTGTTCTTGGGAAACATTTGCATCACATGGACAAAAGAGGCTATCAATTGGCATCCGAAGGAGTATGGTGTTGAATATCAAGTGGCACTAACTGGGATTTTTTTGCAAGCTATAGTTGCCTATTTGATGAGTTCTAAATTTGTTTTCGAATGTCGCCCACCACTTACTGCTAAGTGATTGGAAGCTTCAAGTGTTATATTTGTTTTCTTTCATTTTGTTCGACCTTGAGGCCAAGGTCTTTTCGAACGGGGGGAGGAATTGTAACGTAACCTTTGAAGCTCACTGGGTCAACAGTGCAGCAGTAGCAAAACAAAAGCGAGTCGGCAGCTAGAAGCGGTCGAACCGACGGTCTACAGGTGTGATGGTCAATAGTTAGTTGGGATAGCTGATCTGTTATTGTTAGTTTTGTAATTTGTTATAATCCACCAATAGTTTGTAACAGACCTTGGCTTTGAGCATTATAAAAGGGATGGTGTGATCAAATGGGATCATCATCCGAATTAACCCAAACAGTTATCTTGCTCTCTAGTCTCTTGTGCTTGTTCCTTCTTAGTTCTTAGAGTTCTTAGGATATCTCTGTTAGCTTATCTTCTCCCTTGTTCTTAGCTTAGATCAGTTCTTACAGAGTATGATTTCCTTTACTATGTCTCTTCCATCCTTCTTGTTCTTTTTGTTCTTCGTATGTTCTAACTTCTGAGGACAATCGGAGCTCATCTCGGAGGAAAACGATACTCTGTTCTCGGCGGAAATCCACTTGACGGCGGAATAGAGCTCGGAGCATTCCTGTAGCAGCTTGATCTGTCACATGTTGCCCTATGCTGCTTGCTTAGAATGACTACAGTTTCAGCATCAATGTTATCATTGCAAGAGTCTTATCTGGCCTTTTTTTTCGACTTAATCATCATCCATAACTTTTTGCCAGTTTCCAACTCAAACTTAAATGATTTATTTGATGTGATCGATTGTAATTTAGCTGCATTTATTATTTTTGTTATACATAATGTCACAAAAATTATGGCTTAATTTTGTGACTAAATCATCGCCCATGCTGTCTGTGCCGAATTCCACCTGAAAAAATGGTTTATTCGAGTCACTAACATCTGAGAATTAAAATTTCATTCTTAGCTTGCATTGTCACTTATCTTGCTAACCCACGAATTGAATTTGCAAGGAAAGACTTATTAATTTTCACTCAACTAACTACCCATGAATCAATTCTCAAAGAAACTCTCTGACTAACATGTCATTCTCAATTCCCTGTTGAAACCTGCTGAAATACTTTTACACATGAAAATGCGAAGCGGGTGAAGTCAATTACACATTTCACTGATCTCCCACAACTAGACCTGTAAATGGATCGGATACGGAGCGGATAGTGTTATCCGAATTCGTATCCAATTAATAATCGAATTATCCGATATCTGATTAAATTATCCGTCGGATATTTTATTTGGATAATTATCTGATTAATATAAATTCGAATTCGGTTCGAATTTTAAATGGATAATTGTCATGCCTACTTAGAGATGAGTCGTGTGAGCCGTGCAGGAGCATCGTAGGTTGTTTTCTCAAAAAAAGAAAGGGTGGAAGTTATTTTTATTTTGGGAGAGATTATCAAAAGATTAGACTTCATCCTAAAAAATAGGAGATGACTTACCAAATGAGTGTAAGTGAAACTCTTATTTTTAAATTATATTCTGAGACAAAAAAAAGAAAAAAAGAGCAACCAAACAATATATTAAGATTTGAGTTAATTATATGTAGAATATGTGTATCTTTAGATATTCATCTAAGGGTTCATATTCGGTCGGATAATATCCAGCACGGATACCTCAATATCCGAATTCGTATCCGATTAATAATTGGATATCCGATATCCAATTAAATTATCTGTTGGATACTTTATTCGGATAATTATCCGATTAAACGAATACAAATTCGAATTCGGTTCGAATTTTAAACGGTTAATTGTCAGGCCTACCCACCACTATGCTCTATGAGTCTTCTGTTCTGAAGTCACACTGGTGACTTTGCATCTCAAATTTTACTGCATGTGTGATTTTTCTCCCTGGCCAGTAATTCTAGCGCTCCCTGTTGGTCCTGCAGGCAGCATATGACCTATACATGCAGCATAAGGCTGCAACAAAAATTTCCATACAAGGCTAGTCAAGTAAACTGAACAATGTGATACTGTTGCCTTTGTTTCCTCCTCATTAATGTTAGACGTTATTATGTTTGGGGCTTCATGATACCCAGTGGCCTACTGGCAGACATTTATTTCTTCTTTCCCTGTACCACATTTGAGTTGTCGAAGGACCAGTGCTGCTGAAGTACTATTTCTGGTTAGTACTGTTTTAATCTCTTTCTGTAGAACAATCTCATGCCATTTTGTTCCATTTTGTGCATTGCCCGACGAGTTTTTCAACCACCCCTGTTGGAGCAGGTGATCCTTCAGAATAGGGTGTGATCCTATCACCTGGGTAGGGCTGAGGGGATTTAACCACATAGGCAAAAGGCTTATGTGCCATTTTGCTTGAATATATGTCGACCAGAGGCTGGTTTTCTAAAAAGTTTTGTTTTGCATGTGTCAAGGTTCACATTTGTTCTCCACCCTTGTGTCATGTTATGCAAATTTTCTTTTGTATGTGTTCAAAGGTTTACATTTCTTATTGACCCATCTGTGAAATTGTTGTCTGTATCATGGGTTTGTTCCCCCCCCCCCCCCCCCCCTCAACGAATGGTTTTTACAAGTTTTTAACCACAGACAGCACTGCTGCTCCAAACTTATGGGTGAGCCTGCAAAATCTGTTACAGGCAAAATGTGTTTCCAGCTGGTCTCTGTAATTTTTTACGGAGTCTTTTAGATTGTTGGACTGGTGCGGAGTTGTTAGCTAGTCTCAAGAATAACACCGTGATTTGCTATTGCACTTGAAGGTTGTAGAGAAGTGAACAGTTAGGGGTAGTTTGGGCATGTTTCAAATTTCCTTTTCTTTATGAACTGTAGTGTATTTTTCTCTTTCTTTTCTGGTCACCCTCTTTATGAGGGGTATTTATGTACTTTTAACACGTCTGGATTAATACATTTAGGGCGACTTTGATAATAGAATAAGGGGCGAATATGATGAGTTATTCTGCCTACTCGTCCTTAACCGAGTTTGGTAGCAGGGTTAAGTTACCTGAGGTCGGTTAGGATTAAAGCCCTTATTCCAGGAATAACTCATTCTACCATTTCACATGGAATGAGTTATTCCCCGGGTAAGAGTAAGTTATCAAACTCAAAAAGAGAAAATCCAAAGAATAACTCACCTGGACCCACCTCAGATAACTTATCATAACCTGTTATCAAAGTGGCCCTTAAAGGATAGACTGGTCGGGCTCCCAGGAGTATGCCGAACCTCTCTTTCTCTCCCTCGGCCTCTCTTCTCTCTCTTTCTCACATGGTATCAGAGCATCTGATCCCCGGAACCACCCATAGGCCTCACATCTTTTTAGGCCTGTTAGTGCTGTCAGTTACTGTTCCTTTGTTGGCTGAAGGGGACTCTCCATCGGCTGTTGCTGTTGCTGCTGTCCTCCGCTGCTGTTCTGAGCCAGTGGACCAACTATCCACAGCAGAAACTCTTCCTCTGCAGGACGTGGTCCTGTTTAGGGTTCCATCATGCAGGAACAAGGGAGCGCACCTCCCTTTACCCTTCTTTAGGTCAGTTCTGGTCCATCAGCGGCCCGATCTAAGGTTTGCGTCTCCCTTATTCTTCAGGGGAAGATTGCACCTCCTTTTGGCCTACTCAGTTGCTTCTATACTTCGTGGATCTTGCTTCTTAAGACTGTGGAGACACCCTTTTCTTTCTGCTGTGCCCTTGGAGGTTCTTTTCTTTCTGCAGTGCCTCTCCAAAGTTGCTGCAGTTGCATCTTTTTCCTTGTACCTGCGGTTATTTTTCTAGTAAGACGGTTACTCTCAACATTCAGCCATAGCGGACAATCAATATATGGCATCGGAGATGTCATCTCCCATAGTTCAGCCTGTGCAATTGTCCACGACTGGCCAAACTATACTGCATATTATGCTGGAAAAATTGACGGAGCATAATTATCCCTCATGGAATGTCGCTGATGAGTTCTACATCGTCGGGTGTGATAAACTGGGATTCCTAACTGGTGATCAGAAGATGCTAGAACCTATGCATTCTGTTTTTCCTGCCTGCAGGCAGTATAATAGTATGGTGATGTCATGACAATTAAATTTCGTTAGTCCGGGAATCCGGCCAACTATTCTACACAAGTCGGCTGTTGCGGACATGTGGAAGACCTTGCTTGTCTCTATGGTTGCAAATAAAAACAGGGTTCACCTCTATCAATTGAGCCATAATATTCACGAATTGAAGCAGGGCTCGCTTTCTGTCACACATTATTTTTCTGCCCTCACTTCCCTCCGGAATGAGTTGGATGTCTATTATACTGCTAAGTGGATATCCTTTACCGACTAGCAGACCTACTTTTCTTTCCAAGAAGATGACAAAATTGTAAAATTCTTAAGCGGACTGAATTCAGAGTATGATGTCCTCATGGGGCAGATTCATAACATGGACCTGCCTCCTTCTTTAGAAGAAACCTACTTCAAAGTTTTGAGTGAAGAACAATGTCATCTTGTTATGGGCGGCAAGGAACATAGTCTTCCTACTTCAGATTTCGGTGAATATCCAGCACTTGCCACCACAGTCAACAAGACTAGGCCTAGGAGTGGCAAACAGCGGGGTGAGAAGAAGTGTGAGCACTATCACCGTAGAAACCATGACAGTGATTTTTGCTGGGAAAAGTTTCCAGATAAGAGCCCTATGAGTTCAGAACCAAGAAGGAAAAACAAGCCAATGGTAATGTGGCCATTGCGCCACCTCCTCTTCTTCCCGAGGCAGGATCTGCTACTCTACTGCTTCTGGACCTACCGTGCTCCCTTCCTCTGATATTGCTATGGTTCAGCGGATTCTCTCATAGCTTCAGACTTCTACTCCTTCTTCATCCTCAGGTATACATGGTGCAGCCTTGCGTGCCTCCACGAGGCTCTCTGATCATGCCTGGGTTATTGGTGCAACGGACTATATGACTGGTATTCTTACATCTTTTATCTCTTGTTTGTTACTATTCGACCAGGATAAAGTTACCATCGCTGATGGTACCCGCGCTACTGTGCCTAGCAAAAGGTCCATCTGCCCTTCCGATCAACTAACCTTGTCCTCCACCCTTCACATCCCTTCTCTTTCTATTAATTTGCTTTTTGTCAGCAACCGTACCAAACAATTGCATTGTTCGGTAACCTTCTTTTTTGATCATTGTGTTTTAAGGATCTGCGGACAAGGCAAGCGATTGAGATTAGCTGTGAAGTAGATGATGTCTATGTCTTCTAGCCACGTGAGAAAAGTGCACTTCAGTCATTTGCGCCTCCTAACTTAGACATGAGACTACAGGAGATCCAGTTGTCGCACTTTCGTTTGGGACACTTTTCTTTTCATTCCTTGAGGATCTTATTTCTTACTTTGTTTTGGTTAGTAAATGTCCAGTTGTTACAGTGTCAAACCTGCGAGTTGGTAAAGCATTGTAGAACTCAATTTTCTTATTTCATAAATAAAAACACTTCTTTTGAAATTGTGCATTCTGATGTGTGTAGTCCTCCCTCCAGTCTCATCCTTAGATGACTTTCGCTACTTTATTACCTCGATTGACGTTTATTCACATTGTACTTGGCTTTATCTACTGAAATCTCAGGATGAAGTTCCACGTGTTGTTCAGGTGTTTTGCAATATGGTCAAAACTCAATTTGGTAAACTTGTTTAGGTCATTCGTTCTGATAATGCACGAGAGTACTTTGCTCACAGCATTAATGTCTTTCTTGAAGATGAGGGCATCATCCAAGAGTCCTTTTGTGCCTATTCTCCATAGCAAAATGGTGTTGCAAAGTGTAGAAATCGCCATCTCCTTGAGACAGTCATGGCACTCTTGTTCCAGTACCATCTTCCCAAAATTTTTTGGACTGATGCTGTCTTGGTAGCCGATGACCTCATCAATCCATCTAAAACCTTGCAAAACCGTTCCCCCCTCACTATCTTTTATTCAGACAAACTCTTGTTCTCTATGTTGCCGCATGTCTTCGGTTGTCTTTGTTTTATTTATTCGCTTGAAACTGGCAGTTCCAAGCTTCACTCGTGTGTTGTTTGGGGTGTTTTTCTTGGTTACTTTACTACTCAAAAGGGTTATCGTTGTTATTATTCTTCTACTGGCCTCACTATTATTCATTGTTAGACCATGTGAAACAAAGAGAGAGAGAGAGAGAGAGAAGAGAGTTCGGTTCAGAGACAGAGGGGCTGAGAAAGAGAGGAGTAGGGATCGGCCTATTGACAACCTTGAAGTATGCTTCTTCTAGAGACAGACTTGATTCCATGTTAAGATAAGAATCTGCCCCCGTGATGACATCGTATTCTATATTCAAATTGCTTAAGAATTTCACAATTTTATAATCTTCCTAGAGTGAAAGGTACGTTTGATGATCAGCCAATGATGTCCACTTCGCAGTACGGTTGACATCCAATTCATTCCAGAGGGAAGTAAGTGCACATAAGACTGTGTGATAGAATGCAAACCTCGCTTCAACTCGTGAACATTATGACTAAGCTAATGGAGTTGAATTTAAATTTTCTTCCGACCATGAAGACTGGCTAAGGTCTTCCACACGTTTGCAACGGTCGACTTGTGTAGAATAGTTGGTTGGATTCCAGGACTGATAGAGTTTAATAGCCATGACATTACTATTCTGTTGCCTCGCCTCTAAGCAGGAAAAAGCGGATGCAGAGGGTTTGACATCTTTTGATCGCTAGTAAGAAAGCCCACTTTATCACATCCAGCGATGTAAAGTTCAGTAGCAATAGCCCAGGATGGATAGTTATGTTTCGTCAATTTTTTACGAGGTGATCTTCACCATAGTTTATCTTGTGCCGGGTAGGTGAATAGGCTGAACTATGGGAGAGGACATATCCGATGTTGTGGATTGATTATCTGCCATCGCTGGGAAAAAGAATAACTACCATTGCTTGAAGAAGTAACCATTGACAACAATCATCAATGAAACTGTAGCAACTGTGGAAGAGACATGGCCGGGCAGAGTTTAAAGATGCAGTTTCCATAGAGAGCAAAAGGGAGGAAAGAGGTTCACGACAACCAAAACAACTTGAGCAGCAAATCCAAGATGTGTATATGGAGGCTGGAGCATAGATATGATCGCCCCGTCAGAAAACCCTAGAAGGAGCTGCAGGGAAACAACATCACACCAAGGAGGGAAGAAAGAGAGGGCCATTCCCTCTATTTTATGCCAGAAAGGACCCAGAAAGGGGTGCGGCTCAAAGAATCCCTCTTTTGCTGTGTTTTGAGACCCACGGTGGCACCAAACCAGGAACGATGGGTTCCCTTATGAGCGACTGCCCCCTGGGTCTGCCCTTGGTGTGTAGCATCGAGAGAGGTTGCTAGTGTTCAGAAAGGCCCTCTAAATGGTGCGACTACTAGAGATATGTCTTCCACTCGAGTCTGATGGTAACAGCAATAGCAACCACCTGGTCCAATCTGGCTCGGTCAGAAAAGGCTTCAAGGTGGGGCGGTGTAGAGAAAGAAGAGATCTCCGGCCGGGATGCTCTGATACCATGTTAGAGACCCGAATTGTAACCCAAAAGCTAGGCATTGAGTTGAGGGAATCCCCCAATGTATAGAGGAAAGACTCATGGATTTCCGATATGAGACTAAGCCACACCATTCAGAAAGACATCACTTTCTTTGCATTTGAGTCCTACTATTCTTCTCCGGACTCACACTCAAGGGGAAATTTCAGTGAAGGACATTGTTGATAATGTTGTTGCTCCTGTCTTGGCTCCCGTGTCTTTTTCCATCCCCTCTGCTTCTGCCACACGGGAGTTTTAGCCTGATGTTCCTATTGATGGTGGTTCACATCGTTATGAAAAGCCTCTGATCACATACATGAGGAAGAACTTCAAAAATCGACCAGCCATTGATCGGCCAACTTAAGAGGTGGTTGTGCCCCCAGATCTTGACCAATCAATTTTTAAGACTGACCTACATCTACCTATTGCTGTTTGTAATGGAGTTTGTGATTGTGCTAAGTATCCCATTTCCAAATTTGTGGATTAGTCTTGCATCTCTCCTTATTATTATACCTTCTTGTCTGCTTTGTCTTCCGTCTCTATTCTTGCTTCGTTTTCTGAGGCTGTTAAAGATCCTAATTGGCAGCAAACAATGGAAGAGGAGTTAAGTGCACTTAGCAAGAATGGGACATGGGAATTGATCTGCCCAAAGTCAGGACTCCAGTTGGATCCAAATGGGTCTACGCCATTAAGTACAATGTAGAAGGGGTAATACAAAGGTACAAGGGCAGATTTATTGCAGAGGGATTCACTCAAAGTTATGGATTTGATTATCAGGAGACTTGTACGGTTGTGACAAAACTCAAATCCATCAGAGTGGTTCTTTCTCTTGTTGTGCAATATTTTTGGGCTTTGTGTTAGATGAATGTGAATGCTTTTTCGAATAGTGGTCTATAGAAAGAAGTTGTTGCCCTTAAATAGAAGTAAGCATCTTCTTATTCTTCAGTGTAAAAGGCTCTTCCCTACTTGGCTCCCCTGAAAAAAGGAACTACCTTGTTTCGACATTGCTGCCTCCTCTTGGTGTTTATACAATAGGAAAGGTCTGCAGATTCAGAAAGGCTTTGTATGGACTGAAACAGTCACCCATGGCTTGGTTTGATCGACTCCATGATGCTATGATTCAGTTTGGGTTCAAACAGTCAAATGCTGATCATACATTATTTGTTAAATGAAAGGATGGTGAAATGGCCATATTACTGTACTTCTTGTGTATGCCGATGATATGATCATTATTGAGGATGATACAACGAAAATCCAAAGTTTAAAAGATGTAGTAGCTGCTGAATTTGAAGTCAAAGACCTAGGACATTTGAAATATTTCCTAGAAATAGAGGTGGCCAGATTGCATAAAGGAATTTACATTCAAGAAAATTGAGATGCAAACCTACAGTTACTCCAATTGAACTCAATCATAGTCTGACAAAATAAGATGGTGAGAGACTCTCTCCAGAAGACAATGGTTTGTATCATCGGTTGGTTGGCAAGCTTTTGTATCTTTCTTTGACCCGGCCTGATTTATCATATGCTGTTACTGTGGTAAGTTAGTATATGCATGCTCCCCGAACGTCTCATATGAAAGTCGTGGAACGTATTGTGAGATACTTAAAGTCTTGTCCAGGAAAATGTATTCTTTTCAAGAAGACCAATCATTTGAGAACTGAGGGATATGTTGATGCAGATTGGGCTGGCTCTAAGGATGATAGGAGTTCAACAACTGGATATTGCACTCTACTTGGTGACAACCTAATCACTTGGAGAAGCAAGAAACAAACTGTTTGCTAGGTCCAGTGCTGAAGTAGAGAATACAGGGCAATGGTACGTGGTCTTACTGAGTTGCTATTGCTAAGGCTTCTTTTGAGTGATGTAGGAGTTCAGGTGATGCTACCTATGAAGCTCTATTGTGACAATAAAACAACAATCAACATTGTTAATAGTTCAATGCATCATGACCGGACCAAACACATTGGAATTGGCCGACATTTTATGAGAGTGAAGATGGACTGTGGAGAGTCGTGCTTGCCATATCTGAAGTCTCAAAACTAGGCTGCTGACCTCTTCGCCAATGCCTTCATTGAGGCTCAGTTTATTTTGGCTTAAGCAAGCTGAGCGTGTATGATATCTATTCAGCTTGAGGGGGGAGTGTACATAAGTGGCAGTTAGGGGTAGTTTGGGCATGTTTCAAATTTCCAGTTCTTTATGGATTGCAATGTATTTATCTTTCTTTTTGGGTTGCCCCCTGTATGAGAGGTATTTCTGTACTTTTAACACTTCTGGATTAATGCATTTAAAGGAGAGACTGGTTGGCCTCCCAGGAGTGCACCGAACCCCCCTCTCTCTCTTAGGTCAAGATCTTCAGTTTCTGAATACTTGTCATTGAGACCTAAGAATAGATATAACAATAGAGAGTTGTGATTGAAAGGTCCCAAGAAAATATTTCTATTGTCGTTATATCATAACTTGTGCTTTTTGGGAAGGTGATCTTAACTTCTTGTGCTAAGAGTTACAATGGAGTATAGCTCCATATGCCAAAATGAATTTTTGATTCATTCGTCTTGATGGAAGCAACGGTCTTTTTTTACCTTTAAAATTTTGTATGCACTATTCAACATGACCATTGAGTTGAACTGCTAGGTTTTCATGTATGAGTGGTCGAAGATCATTGTGTTCACCAGCACTTGAGCAGGTGAAATAGGATGTTTCTGTACCCTACTGACAGCTTCATATTGGGGCCAAAGGATATTGTTTCATCCAAATCTTGTGATTCTTAATTTTGCAAGTGTGTGATTTAAAGGGGGGATTAAAGTGCAAAATTGCATGTGGAATATAATCCCAGCGGAAATGGTTGTTGATATCTGATGTCCTACATTACTGATGACAATTCTAATGGTACTACATTGATTTCTATGGTTCATCTCTACTTTGAAAAATTGAATGTTTTTTTAACTGTATAAATCTTTGTTTCTTCTTCAGGAAACATCTGATCTTATTCAAACATGAAGCCTTTGAACAATACCTACTGGTGAAACACTAATGTTGCATTGGAGAAAGAACACTAACGATAAGCAGAGGCCTTTCTCCAATTATTCTGCAAGTTACTTTTTCATCCTTTTGCCTCTGCAAGGTGATATAATCTAATTATAGCGCATCTACCAAAAGAAGTGCATGGCATCTTTTTCATCTCGGATTGGTAGAAAAATCAAAAGTCTCTCTTCAGCTGTTGCCCGGAATATTGCACACTCTGTGCACCCAGAAATATCTGAAAAGCTTGCAAGTGATGCTCGCTTCCTTATCCATAGCTCATCTCAACCCAAGCTAACCAATCATTCTCATAGACTCCTTTTTCCTCAGATCCACATCTCCAAGCTGCCCAATGGTATTCGTGTGGCTACCGAAACATCCCCATCCTCCGCAACACATACAGCCTCTATTGGTGTCTGGATCGATGCTGGGAGCCGTTTTGAAGCTCCTGGCACAAATGGTACAGCTCACTTTTTAGAGCACATGATCTTCAAGGGAACTCACTGTCGCACAGCAATATCTTTAGAGGAGGAAATTGAGAACATGGGTGCTCGTCTTAATGCATATACTTCACGGGAGCAAACTACATTCTATGCTGATGCCCAATGTGGTGATGTTCCTATCGCTATTGACATTCTTGCTGACATCTTGCAAAACTCAAAGTTTCCTGAACATGCCATAAAACGAGAACGTGGTGTCATCCTCCGAGAAATGGAGGAGGTAATTTGTCTAACCCCTGTTTGTCTCTCTAATTTTCCCCTTCCTTTTCTTTCATCTGTTACGTGCATTTATGCATACATGGGGACTGTCATGAAAACTTACAAATACCTTGTCAATTTCTTTTCCATTTTGTTACTTGTGAATTACATAGGTACAACAGCAGATGGAAGAAGTGATTTTTGACCACTTGCATTCAGCGGCATTTAATGGTCATCCTTTGGGAGATACAATATTAGGACCTGAAGAAAATATCCAGTCAATTTCAAAAGTTGACCTGCAGCAGTACATTTCTACTCATTACACGGGAACTAGGATGGTATCTTGAAATAGTAAACTTGAAGCTTACCTGTCAGTTATTACTGGTTCAATGTCAGAAGAGTAATACTTATTTTCTTAATTTGTTCTGATATAAATTAGGTTATATCTGCTGCTGGTGCAGTCAAACACAATGATATTGTTAAGCAAGTGAGTAAATTATTCAATAAATTATCCAAGGATCCCACCACTGCAGATCAGCTCGTCAAGGAAAATCCGGCCACCTTCACTGGTTCAGAGGTTTCTCTATTCACCAACTTCTTCCTGTTCTTATGACACTGATCATCTTTTTCTCTGCAAATTTGCTCATATGGTGGTTGATTCTTCCGAACTTGATGCCTTCAGGTACGAATAGAGAATGAAAACATGCCTCTAGTGCATTGTGCAATAGCTTTCAAAGGGGCTGCATGGACTGATCCCAACTCTGTTCCTTTAATGGTGATCCAGAGCTTGCTGGGATCTTGGAACAAAGGCATCGCTGGCAGTTGCTCAGGGTATATCCCATCACCTAGTTAAAATGTGCATGATCAAATAGATAGCTTACTTACTACTTCCTCACCCAAAAATTACATTCAGGTGTGAGTTGGCATATCGTGTCAGCACGGATGACCTCGCTGAGAGTATAATGGCCTTCAACACTAACTATCGTGACACAGGACTAGTAGGTATCTACTTTACTGCCATGGTGAGCATTCTCTCTCTCTCCCCCCCTCCCCATCCCTCCCCCCCCCGAAGTCACATACATGCACATGCATTGTAGCGACATGCATATGCACCTTTTTTGATTAGTGTTTACTTTTTTGTGATGTTTTGTTTTAAATACTCTAACTAAATATAATGTATCACTAGAAGCATCTTGAGGTTTGATTAACATTACTTTCAACAAAAAAATGTTTTGATTGTACATGCCTCAAAGAAGAGTTGAGATCTTATTTTTTGACAGAGGAACATAAGAAACTAACAAGTGCATACCAAGTTTGAAAATATGGTTGTTGCGGCATGATGTCCTTACTAAAGGTCATTGCAGTTAATGTTCTAGCATTTAGGCCTGCAGAATGATGAGAGTGTTGACAACAAGATATGCATGGCATGTTATACCATCACAACCTTGCAGTTCCTTGCTTTAATAATAAAGTAAGAGAGCAAATGAATAACCTCACCTGAAGCGGATGGCCTTCTGAAACAGCATATTCTAGGTGTTCTATATGAAGAAAGTAAAAACTTGGATGGGAAGTGGGCATAGTCGTGAACACATGCTTGTTTGCAGCCTGATGGAAGATAAAATGAACAAATTAAATTTTGAAGCCTGATTTTTGGAACCGATAAACAACATGCGGCTACTTTTTTAATGGAAAAAAGTGAAGAGGAAGAAGGGATCAATAGCAACTTTCCAACCTTACCTGAAGACTATAAACCAAAGTTCATGACATGCAAAATACATGGCAAGGTGCTTAGGCAATTATATAATAAAATAAACAAGCTAAGCAAAACCTCTGAGGAACCACTCATGTAATATCCATCGATGTGCAACTGCTTTCAATTGAATCCTAATGTCTGCATTTTTTTAATTCTTCTCCTTCAGGATTGAGAAAATCATGTCTCTTCACAGATCGTTTGTCCAAAGCTACCATACCTAGGTACCTGGCACCCCCTTATAGAGGGTTGACATAAGGTTGTAACAACAATTGATCATGGTTACTTGGTTCACTGCTCTCATTAGGGGCATAACAAGATTAGGGATCCTGTTCTCCAAGGCCCTCTTTGACATTCGAACGGGACAAGGTCGAATCCACCGCCCGCTTCTCTCTCCTCGTGTGGCGTATTCGATGGGTTTACCTCGAACGAGTAATTCGTGTAAAAGCACTCGTAAACCCCAACCGACCCCGGTTACGGGAAACTAACCAAATTAGATTAAGCCCATTCGACCTTGATTACCGGAGTAACCGGACATGTACCGGCGAATACGCCGTGCTCTTAAATCCTATTCGAATATCAAAGTCGCCCCAAGGGTTTGAACATTTTTTAGAATTGATTTTAATTGAGCTAAAATTACCATTATGTTGCATATCTTTTCATCATGGGAATTTGAAAATGAGCTAGTAGTCATTGTGAACATCCATAGGATTATGGCCACCTCTGATGCGGGATGGTGTACTCAAACGAGTCCGACTAGGCGACTAATGAGATCAGCAAATGCGTTACAATTGTTCGACAAATGACCCGACGTGTACTCGAACGCCAAGAGATGAATTACGCTAAATAACAGTAGCTACGCGCTAAGAAACCGTCCCTCGCAGCGGGGAAACGTCGAACTGAACGGTAGATAGAACTACCAAGGCCTAGGGTATCAATCACGCTCATAGACTGAACTCAGATCGGCGCGCTCAGGATAGGAAAACACTCACAATCTCATAGCCGGCAGCAATATAAAATATCGGGCTAAGCAACCTAAATCACTCGCGGCGGCAAATATGACATAGATACTAAATAAGTAAATTAAATGAGCTGACTTTTCGCACTAACCGACTCGCTGAAGAGCGAGGCACGTGAATGGCGTTCCCGCGATCTCGACCGTAGCTGCTCAATGTCGGCGTCGAATTAAACTGCACTAAAATGACTTGTGGACCTTCAAATGGGGTTCTTTCTGGCTTTTTTTTTTGTATTTCAGCTACTCGCTCATTATTTCTGCCTTTTCTTTCCCTATTTTTCTTTTTTTTTTTTGTTTTCACATGAACTCACGTAAACAGAGAGAGAGAGAGAGAGAGAGAGAGAGAGAGAGAGAGGGAGAACGAGGGAGGGGATTAAACAGTTGGCTGAGGCCTGTGGGGAGGGGCAGCAGCACCGACCGTCAGGGGGGCCCTCGCCTGCAAGCGGAACGATGCAGACAGTCGAGCGGAGGCGGGTTGGCTCGCTACTGGCGGTGGGATGCTGCAGAGCTGGTCGTGGTGGCCTCGGCGGCGGGGCGGGCGGTGGGATGCTGCAGAGCTGGTCGTGGTGGCCTCGGCGGCGGGGCGGGTGGTGACTCCTCCGCGAACGCCGCTGGACAGGCAGGGGGGGAGGCAGCGGGGCGCCCTGCGGAGGCGGATGCAGAGGCCGGAGGCCTCGCGTGCGGGGGCGAGCGGAGCTGGCGGGGACGATGGCCACGACGGTGGCGGAGGGTGGCTGGCCGGCAGAAGCGGGTCGACGTGGCGATGGTGACGACGGCGGCTTCGGCCGTCGTGTTGCAGGTGGTAAAGGGGTCACGGCGGCGGCTGGGTCCCGCCGTCGATGCCGCTGTAAGTGGGCGGTCGTGAGCTAGGCTGCCGCCCGGGTGGGGGGGGAAGGGGAGGGGCTTCAAACGCGAAGCCGGGAGAGGGAGGGGAATAGGGAGGAAGAAGTGGTTTACGTGGGGGGGGGGTGTGGTTGGTCGCGAGGGTGCGAACACGGGGGGAAGAAGAGTAAGCGCGACGTGGGGGAGTGAGGTTGATGTGGTGGGACGAGGGACAGCTCGTGGGGTCGGGATGGGGGAGTAAATGCGGAACAGTAGAGGGGGGGAGGAGATTTCTAGGGCTTGGCGCCCCTCTAGCTCCCTTCACGGGAGGAAAACAACTACGGTGGCTCTTTTCTCCGATTTCTATTTTTCTTTCTTTTCATCATCTCCCAAAAAGGGGGAGCTACATAGTATTTATATAGGAGGAAAACCCTAGTGGTCTCCTCACAAGAAAAAGACCAAAGTGTCCCTGAGACCTAAAATAATGTGAAAATCGCACCCAAAAATACGCAATAAATGAAAAATACATCAAATGGGCCCCTAATGGGCCTCTCTCTCAAATAAATGTCAAATAATCAAAAGAAAAATACATCAATGTGCTATGTGTCATCATCAAGCCATAGGGATGCCAATGCCACTGTTGGTGGTCTCCGACGGTGGTAAACGCGGGTCGAGTCGAATTGGATCCGCGCTCGGGTGTCCTCACCAATCCTCCCCGCCTGGGAGGAACTCGACCCTGTCGAGTAAGGGTCCTGGCCACTCTGGTACCGCTCCAAGAGGTCGGGGTTGATCTGCTGTAGCTCCTCGCGCGTGATCCACGTGTCCTCAGTAGGTGGCCGATCTCTCCAACGAACTAGGTAGCGCTGGAAAGCTCCGCTCCGTGAGGTAACAATCTGCTCCTCCAGTATCTGGTCAATCTGCTTGCGCCGTGCTGTAACTGGGGCCACTGGTGGGCACTCAAGGGTGGGGTCACTCGCAAGGGGAGGAGAAGGCTCAAACGGATCACTAGGAATCACTGCCGGGTCCCGATAAGGCACCAGATCTGAGACATTAAACGTGTGACTGATACCATAGTATGGTGGTAGATCTACAACATGCGCATTGGGCCCGACACGTTTCAACACTTTGAATGGACCAGCTCCCCGAGCTTGTAGCTTCTTTACGATTCTTGAGGGAAACTGCTCAGGTCTGACCCTGATCATCACGTAATCGCCCTCTTGGAACTTTTGTGACCGACGGTGTGTATCTGCCGACTTCTTGTAGTTTGCATTGCTGACCTCAATGTGACGACGAATGCTATCACGTAGACTCCTAATATGCTCAGCTAACGACTCGGCTGACTCTGACACATGGGCCTGATGGGGCATAGGGACAAAATCTATGGGCCTCCTAGGTCTATAGCCAATGACTATCTCAAAGGGACTCATGCCAGTAGACCTATGGACCGAGTTGTTGTACGCAAACTTAGCTAATGGTAAGATTAGATCCCAGCCTCGCTCATGCTCTCCAACTAGACATCGCAAGAGATCACCCAGACTCCTATTAACTACCTCAATCTGCCCATCGGTTTGTGGATGATAAGCTGTGGAGAACTTGAGCTTGGTGCCCATAAGATGCCATAGGGTCTTCCAAAAATAGCTCGCAAATCGCACATCCCTGTCCGACACAATAGTCTTGGGTATCCCATGTAGACGGACAATCTCAGCTAAAAAGAGACGGGCTACCTTCGACGCATCGGAGGTCCTGGCACAGGGGATAAAGTGAGCCATCTTGGAGAACCTATCGACTACCACCATGATGGAGTCGTGTCGACGGACCGTACGTGGTAACCCTAAGACAAAATCCATACTAACATCCTGCCACAGACGATCTGGCACAAGGAGAGGAGTGTACAAACCGGTATTTTGCCTTCGCTGCTTAGCCATGGCGCAAATGCGGCACTGGGCCACAATGTGGGCCACATCGCGCTTCAGGCTGGGACAGAAGAATCGGTACTCCACCAACTCAATGGTCTTGTTTCGGCCAAAGTGGCCGGCGAGACCTCCCGCATGAATCTCCCAAATCAAAAACTCGCGGACAGAGGTTCGCGGGGCACACAACCTATCCCTGCAAAAAAGATATCCCTCCTGAAGGATGTAATCACTGTACTCCCTAGAGGGTCCTAACTGGAGCTCAACGTGAATCGGACCAAAATCCGGGCAATCGGGGTACTCCTCTCGGAGCCTCTCAAATCCTGTAACCTCCGTGTGGACCATGGATAAGAGCAAGGATCGACGACTCAGGGCGTCTGCCACACGATTCTCCACGCTCGCCCGATGCCTGAGGACAAATGTATAAGCCTGAAGGTACTCTACCAATCGACTGTGTCGGGGGTTGAGCTTCTTCTGCGCATGGAGAAATCTGAGGGCCTCATGGTCCGAATACAACACAAACTCATGCGGCAGTAGATAGTGTCTTCGATACCTCAAAGCCTGCACCACCGTATAAAACTCCTTGTCATAAGTGGAGTACTTCAGCTTTGCATCATTCAGTTTCTCGCTGAAGTAAGCAATAGGGTGTCCCTCCTGGCTCAACACTCCACCTATGCCGACACCAGAAGCATCACATGAAACCTCAAACACCCTTGAAAAATCCAACAGTCGAAGTACAGGTGCCTGAGTCATCTGCTCCTTGATGTCACGAAAGGCTGAAGCAGCGACCTTCGTCCAAATAAAGGCTCCCTTCCGAATGCAGTCTATAATATGAGCCGTAATGGTGCTGAACCCGCGTATGAATCGACGGTAGAAAGTGGCTAAGCCATGGAAGCTGCGCACATCATGGATGGTCTGCGGCTCAGGCCACTCTACGATCGCCCTGATCTTCTCCGGGTCAGCGGAGACACCCTCATGTGAAACGATAACCCAAGAAAGTAACATGATCGGTCAAGAAGGCGCATTTCTTGAGGTTGCCATATAAACTCTCAAGACGAAGGGTGAGGCACACCTGGCGTAGGTGACGCCCATGATCCGCCCTAGTGCGGCTGTATATAAGAATGTCATCAAAGTATACGACCAGGAACACACCAATGAATGGTCGCAACACCTGGGTCATCAACCGCATAAAAGTACTAAGGGCGTTGGACAGCCCGAAGGGCATGACCAACCACTCATAAAGCCCGTCCTTCGTCTTGAAGGTCGTCTTCCATTCATCTCCAGGCCGGATCCTGACCTGATGATAGCCACTCTTCAGATCAATCTTTGAGAATACTGTGGCTCCCGCCATCATATCCAACATGTCATCCAAGCGGGGAATGGGAAAACGGTATTTCACCGTAATGCGATCAATCGCACGGCTATCCAAGCACATCCTCCAAGTTCCATCTTTCTTTGGAGCTAACAGTGCGGGGACGGCACAGGGGCTCATGCTCTCCCTCATGGAGCCCCTCCTCAAATACTTCTCCACCTGCCTCTGTAACTCGGCATGCTCGGCCGAGTTCATGCGATAGTGTGGCAGGTTGGGTAATGTAGACCCCCGAATCAAATCAATAGCGTGCTGGATATCACGCATCGGAGGTAATCCATCCGGAAGGTCCTCGGGGAAGATGTCTGCAAACTCGTGGAGTGAGGCAATCTCAACGGGATGCTCGCCCGAAGTCTCCCCAACGATCACATCGGTAACCTCTCTTCCTACTAAGATATAGATGGTATCACACCCGGGAAGCTCCTGCTCAAACTCCCGAGCGGTGATCAACTGTAGGGTCTTTGGAAGATGGGGTACCTAGGATAGAGGCACGAGGTGTAGGGGTGCTGCCAGACGGGGAAACTCTAGGAATAGCAGTGGGACCCTGCTGCGTAGTACTGGGTACAATAATGGTGCGTGACTGAGATGCACCATCGGCAGCCATAGCTCTCGGCGTGGTGCCCCCCTGTGGGGTAGTAGGAGCTCCTGGTCTGGAGGGGTGTAAGGTGATGTGTTGACCGCCATGCTCGAAGACACAAGTGTTGGACCGACCATAGAGGGTCGTATCCACATCAAATATCCATGGCCTGCCCAAGATAATACTCCCGCCCTCTATAGGCAAGACATCGCATCAAATTTGGTCCTCATATGGGTGGAAATGTATCGGTACGAGACATCTCGATCGAACTGGAATAGAAGTCGTATCCACTCAGGACACTTGGTAAGGGTGAGGGTGATCCACAAGTGTCAATCTAAGGCGCATAACGGTCCCGGTGGAGATATCATTAATACAACTCCCACTATTAATGATGACCTTGCACACCTTACCACCTAGGCGGCTGTAGGTGTGGAAGATCGTGGTACGACGCCAGTCGTCGCTCTCCCTCGGCTGGGCCAGAATGCAACGAACGACCCCAAGTCTGTCATCACTCGGCACATCCTCGGTGCCCACCTCTCGAATGCAACCGACTGATCCCTCATCTAGCTGAAACTTCTCAGCCATGTCAACTCCCGCCTCATAACTCACCTCTGCTAGGGCTAGTGGAGGTTCCTCATGATCAGCACTCTCAATGGCTAGAGCCCTCGTAGGACAAGAGGAGGCATAGTGACCAAACCCCTGACAACGATAACAGCGGCTACGGGAACCGCCTGACAGGGGCAAACCTCCCACGATAGGGGCCTTCCCGGTGGTGCAGTAGTATGAGGGCGAGTGGGAGGGGCAGGTAAGGCCGGCACAGGCTCTCTCACGGGAAAGGGATGTGGGCGAGGGGGAAGATCCGGGCGAGGGGCCTCGGGGAGTCTGAAGGATGGACCCCTTTGGGATGGCATAGGCACAACACACTGCTCGAAGGTGCGCTGATACGGGGGCCGCGCTCGAGGTGGAGGATCACCCTCTAACTCGAACTGTTCCATCTCACGTACTACCTGATAGACATGATCAATGGTCGTCACACGTTAACGGAACAGCTCCTGCTGATAAATCTGACGAAGTCCCCTCCGAAATCGAGAAAGGGTCAACGCGCCCTCCTCACGAGCTCCACACCTTAATAGAAGCTCGTCAAACTCATCGATATACTCCGAAACAGATCGGGTACCTTGAGTGATGCTCTGTCATCTGTCAATCAACCGGTGTCGGTACGTCACGGGGACGTACTTCTCCCGGAGTCTCTCCTTCACCTCCTCCATGAGTCGATAGACTCCTCAAATCGCTGCGCAAGACGATCCTCAAGGTTCGTCCAATAAGTCAGGGCCCGACCTCGCAACATTGTCTTGGCGAAGAAGGCTCGACTAGGGTCGGACATCCCCATCCAATCAAAATAGCGGTTCATCCTGGCTTCCCAGTCAAGATAAACCTGTGGCTCCAAGGAATCATCAAAGTTGGGAGCCTCGATGCGGGCGTTCCGAATATCCTGGTCCCGGTCTCGGGGCGCCCTCCGCTCATCAACAAAGTCCAAATCACGCCTCCTATCAAACCTCCTGTACCCTCGGGCAATGGGGGCCCTAGGAGTCTCACCCACCTCCTCAAAAGACTCTCCATCAAAATCCTCAACTCTACCATGCCGGTCATCATCGGGGGCAACCCTAGGGGGCGGGTGCCGAGGCACTGCCTGGGGATGTGGGCGCTGCGGCTGAGGGCGATCTACTGGCCGGTCGCGCCTCTGATTCCGGATGGCTCCCTCTAGAGCAGTGATGCGACCAACCATCCCCTGGACAGTATGGTCAGACTCTGTGACCCTATCCTCTATGTCTGCCAGTCTCTCAACGAGGCGACGATCCATCATCTGTATATCAGCCCTGAGCTGGGACACTAACTCGGTTAAGTCAAGACCTCCCTGAGGGTCCACATGCGTGCCTGACACACTCGGGTGTGAACCTGACATCGGCGCTGACAAGTGATACTCAACACCGCTACGTGTGGGCATAAAAACACAAATGGCTAAACTACAATGCACTGACACACTATGATGCAAAACTAATTTTTTTAAACGATGCAAATGAACTAACAATAAATGCAAGACATGGAATGACAAAGTGGTGACACCCTAGACTGCCGATCTAGGCTCTGATACCAAAACTGATGCGGGACGGTGTATTTAAAAGAGTCCGACTAGGCGACTAATGAGATCAACAAATGCGTTACAATTGTTCGACAAATGACCCGACGTGTATTCGAACGCCAAGAGATGAATTACGCTAAATAACAATAACTACGCGCTAAGAAAACGTCCCTCGCAGCGGGGAAACGTCGAATTGAACGGTAGATAGAACTACCAAGGCCTAGGGTATCAATCACGCACATAGACTGAACTCAGATCGGCGCGCTCAGGATAGGAAAACACTCACAATCTCACAGCCGGCAACAATATAAAATATCGGGCTAAGCAACCTAAATCACTCACGGCGGCAAATATGACGTAGATACTAAATAAGTAAATTAAATGAGCGGACTTTTCGCACTAACCGACTCGCTGAAGAGCGAGGCACGTGAATGGCGTTCCCGCGATCTCGACCGTAGCTGCTCAATGTCGGCGTCGAATTAAACCTGCACTGAAATGACTTGTGGACCTTCAAATGGGGTTCTTTCTGGCTATTTTGTTTTTGTATTTCAGTTACTCGCTCATTCTTTCTGCCTTTTCTTTTCCTTTTTTTGTTTTCACATGAACTCACGTAAACAGAGAGAGAGAGAAAGAGAGAGAGAGAGAGAAGCAGAACGAGGAAGGGGATTAAACAGTTGGCTGAGGCCTGCGGGGAGGGGCAGCAGCTCCGACCGTCAGGGGGGGGGGTCGCGCCAGACGACGACTCCGCAGGGGTGGGGGCCGGCAGCGGTGGCCCGCGGCGTGGCCGGGCTCGCGCGAGGTTGACCCGTTGCTTGCAAGCGGAACGGTGCAGATAGTCGGGCGGAGGCGGGCTGGCTCGCAACTGGCGTTGGGATGCTGCAGAGCTGGTTGTGGTGGCCTCGGCGGCGGGGCGGGCAGTGACTCCTCTGCGAACGCCGTTGGACAGGCAGGGGGGGGGGGAGCGGGGCACCCTTCGGCGGCGGATGTAGTGGCCGGAGGCCTCACGCGTGCCGGGGCGAGCGGAGCTGGCGGGGACGATGGCCACGACGGTGGCGGAGGGTGGCTGGACGGCAGAAGTGGGCCGACGCGGCGATGGTGACGACGGCGGCTTCGGCCGTCGTGTTGCAGGTGGTGGAGGGGTCGGGGCGGCTGCTGGGTCCCACCGTCGATGCCGCTGCAGGTGGGCGGTCGCGAGCTAGGCTGCTGCCAGGGGGGGAAGGGGCTTCAAACGCGAAGCCGGGAGAGGGAGGGGAATAGGGAGGAAGAAGTGGTTTACGTGGGGGGGGGTGTGAGGAGGGTCGCGAGGGTGCGAACACGGGGGGAAGAAGAGTACGCGCGACGTGGGGGAGTGAGGTGGATGTGGTGGGACGGGGGATAGCTCGTGGGGTCGAGATGGGGGAGTAAATGCGGAACAGTAGAGGGGGGGAGGAGATTTCTAGGGCTTCGCGCCCCTCTAGCTCCCTTCACGGGAGGAAGACAACTACGGCGGCTCTTTTCTCCGATTTCTATTTTTCTTTCTTTTCATCATCTCCCAAAAAGGGGGAACTACATAGTATTTATATAGGAGGAAAACCCTAGTGGTCTCCTCACAAGAAAAAGACCAAAGTGTCCCCGAGGCCTAAAATAGTGCGAAAATCGCACCCAAAAATACGCAATAAATAGAAAATACATCAAATGGGTCCCTAATGGGCCTCTCTCTCAAATAAATGCCAAATAATCAAAATAAAAATACATCAATGTGCTATGTGTCATTATCAAGCCATAGGGATGCCAATGCCGTTGCCGGTGGTCTCCGACGGCAGTAAACGCGGGTCGAGTTGAATCAGATCCACGCTCGGGTGACCTCACCAACCTCATTCTTTTCTATGTATATTTTATTTTTTATTACTACCTTTCCAAAAAAGGTTTACTATCAAATGAGGTTACACAGACTTAAGAACACCCTTCCCGATGACATGGTAACATGAAGACTACCTTGCCCCCTCACCCCCCTACCCCCCATTTTTTTTTTGAAGATGGGTTGTACCACTGAATATATTGATGAAAAAATAGGGATTTACAAAGTGTATGTTCTCTGCCTACAAACATCCCTGTACGTCCACATCAAGAAGGTGTGTTACAAGACTATGTCCATGACAAACCCAAAAAAGAGGAGCTGTGAGAATCTGTATCAGAGAGAAACTTTGCCCACTCTTTGACTCTTGTTACAACAAATTCCCTATTCTCTCTGGAGTGGTGGCCACCCTCCTAAAACTTCTATTATTTCTATCCCCTAGAGGGCCCGTAGTGTGGCATGAAGGATCAGCCACCATACATGATACATGCCTGTTTCCCTTAATGGACCATTCTCTCTGCCACTCTTCCAACAGCTGGAGGACTGTGCCTGTAGGTTGGAAGCTTTGTTGAACTTTGTTGCAGATTCATATGAAACCAGATCTCGAGTAGCTTGACTGCCAATGAATAGGTGATCAATATTTTCCTCTTCCTCCCCACACAGGCAACAAAGGGTTTGGATATCCTCCACAAAGGTACCAAGTCTATCACAAGTTGGCAGTCTGCCATGCGCAATTCTCCACATTATCACTTTAACTTTAAGAGGGCTTTTAGGTTCCCAAATTTGCCTGACCAGGGCAGGTCACATGCCACTGTCTGTAATGACTTTGTAGGTCGATCTAACTATTGCCCTATCTCCAGTACCACTCATCTACCTTGCTTATGTCTATCTTGTGGCCTTGAAGTAGACAGAGCAATTCCTCAAGTAGTCCAATGTCCTCATCCTTCATGTGCCTCCTGAGCTTGGGGGTCCAGCTACTTCCATTTGTCCGGTTCTCAAAGACCTGAGCCACCACTGCCAAGGGCTCTGGAGCCATTGCATGCAATTGAGGAAACCTTTCTTTATGCAGACTATCATCGCACCATCTTTCTTCCCAGAATAGGCATTTTTGGCCATTGCCCAACTTCACTCTTGCTCCTGACCTGACAGTGTCCATGCTTTCTAGAATACCTCTCCATATATGAGAAGTATGATGTTGGGGAAGGCTGGAGAAATCCCACACTCCAGCTCTTCTGTAATATCTTTGGTGAATGACAGTGGCCCATAGACCCCTGTTCTTCCTTGCCAAGTCTCCAAAGCCATTTACTCAACAATGTCAAAGTGAAGTTTTTGATGTTCTTGATGCCTAGTCCACCAACACCTTGCACTTACAAATTCCGCACTAAGTGATGCCGTGCCAGCCTCTACCGCGCTCTTCATTGTCATGCCAGACAAATCTAACTTGGATAGACTCAAGCTTCGTAGCCACTGACAGGGGATTCAGAAAGTGGACGAGAATTAGCTAGGAAGGCTATCCAAAATCGATTTGTAGAGTACCACTTGGCAAGAACATCGGGAGACCATCTTGGTAAGAACATTAAACAAACACTGCCAATTGGTAAGAACATTACATAAACACTGCCAATTAACCTGATCATATGCTTTTTTGAAAGGGTTTTTTGCAAATAAACCATTGTTAAAGTTGAAATAGCAAAAATATCATGCATGGAAATGCATTAGTAGGGATATCACTACTTTTGTCAAAATAGTGCAAAAATGCCATCGCCGTAACCCCCTGTTACCAGCCGTGAGTTTAACCCTAGTTAACTTTAACTAGACATGAAATGTCAATATTGCCCAGGGTTAAAAAAAGACTCGTCTCTCTCCCAACTGGATTCCTCCCCCCTGCCAACCCCCTCCCCCGCCGGAGTCCCCCCCACCCCTCACGCAACCCCCCTTCCTGTCGGATTCCCCTTCCTCCCCACCCTACAACCCCTCCCCATCGGAGTCCCCCCCACCCTACAACCCCCTTCCGCCGGAGTCCCCCTTCTCACAGCCACCATCTCGCTGAAGTCCGTGCCCCCCTCCCCCCCACCTTGTATTTTACGATGATGGTTGTTGAGTTTTCATTTCCCCCATTTTTCTCACCATTTCCTCACAGAGATCCTTCAGCGGCTTCCTCATATTGGTGTGGCCAGGGAAATTGGCGAACCTATAGAAAGAGACGACCACGGGCGACAGCGATAGGTAGGGGTGAGCACGGTTTGGTTTGGTTTGGTTTGGTTTAAAGAGAAATTTTCTCAAACCAAACCGAACCGAATTAAGGCTTCAACCCGAACCAAACCAAACCAAACTACTTTGAAACCAAACCAAACCAAACCGAATTAATTCGGTTTGGTTCGGTTTGAACCATGTTCACCTCCCCTTTTAGAAATTAGATTGATTCAAACAAGAGTAGAGAAAGGTAGGGTAGAAAATTTTCTACCAAATAAAGTAAATATTAAAAATATAACATAAAAAGTTGTAACTTGTAAGAACAAGTTCCATAATATTTTCACACAAAAAATTAAGAACGTCAGTTACAGTAAAATGGAAGGTGATTTAAAACCTATTTCATAGAGTCGGAAACCACATCAGGATGGTGGGGATTGAACCTTTTGAATTAGGATTTATAGTTACATATACACTTATATTAACTTGACAAAAATATCTTTAAATTCAGGTTATTCGGTTCGGTTGTCTAAACTTCAAAATCAAACCAAACCAAATTTTTTAATACGGTTCGATTTGAACCCAAATCGAAAATTTTTAAATTTCAACCCAAATCAAACCGAACCAAATCTATCAGTTTGGTTTGGTTTTCGGGTTGAACCCGAATAATGATCACCCCTAACGACATGTTCTGCTCCAACGCAAAGGCTCTCAGATTGGCATGGCTTAGAGCGTTGGCTGAGCCTTCGGGGGGAGGGGGGAAACCCACCTCCCTTCGAAGAGGTGGCACTCCTCATTTTTGCCTGCGGGCTCTCAGCTCTGCAGATTGTGGAAGTAGGGCGGCACTGGGTGGCGGCATCATCACCTCCACCAAATTGGACTGGTAGTACACAACCGGCGTTGTTGCACTCGGTTCATGGGTGCTGGAGATGCGAGAGCAACTCGAAGGTTGGCTGCGTTTGGACCAACTCCACCTCGTTGGACTACAGGATGATAGGCGCCTCCGGCACCGGTTACCCCGGGGGGGGGGGGGGGGGGGGGGGCTATACTCGCACCGGAGGAGGACGAGGACGACAACCACCTTTGAAGGTTGTCCGCTAGGTTCCCCCCCCTCTCTCTCTCTCTCCTCTGTCCTACCCCCACTGGGTGGGCCATCGGAGGGGACCTCCTTCGGCGCCCCCCTCTCTCACTTTGTCTCTCCTCTCTCCCTGCTTCTCTCTGTCATCTTTATTTTGATAAGGGTGAGAAATTTGAGATTTGAGAGGTATTTTTGTCCTTTTATTATAAAATACAGAGAATATTTGAATCTTTATAGAATATTCATTCTTCCGTCGATGGCATTTTTGCACTATTTTGACAAAAGTACTGATATCCATGTTAATGCATTTCCAGGCATGATATTTTTGTCATTTCAACTTTAACTATGGTTTATTTGCAAAAAACTCTTTTTGAAATCTAGCTTGAGCACCGACCCTTTCTTTCTTTGTTCCTTTAAGGCAAATAAGCATTCATGTGCAATCAAAAAATTCTCTTGAATGATGCGGTCCCTAATGAAGGCTTTTTGATACCCATCGACCACTTTAATCATGACCTTCTAAAGTTTTATGGCTAGAAGCTTTGTGATTATCTAATTGGTCTCATTTAGTAAAACTAATTTGTCTATAGTCTCCCAAGTTGTCAACTCCTCGCTTCTTCGGGATGAGGACAAATAAAGTCTTATTGATGCCTCTCAAGTGAGACCTGTCTTCTTGAAATTCCCAGATTGTTTGAATGACATCATCCTTGATAATCTCCCAACAATGATGGTAAAAGAAAAGTGGGAAACCATCCGAACTGGGAGCCTTATCCCCTGCCAATGAAAAAATTGCCTTCTTCATGAAAGGGGCAAGAAAGATCCCTGCTATCTGCTGTGTGAGGCGAGGAAGGAGTTCCTCAGCAATGGACAGTCTGCTTAGTTCTTCCTCTATGAATAACCTGGAGTAGAACTGAGTGACATGCCTCTCCAAGCTCCTCGGGTCAGTAATGAGCTGACTTCCCTCTTTGATGCATTTGATACAGTTGAGTCTCCTCCTCCCTGATGCCACCCTGTGAAAGTTAGAAGTGAATGTCTCCCTCTTTAATCCACTTCTCCCTTCACCTCTGCTTATATATTTCCTCCTTCATAAGAATGTTTTCAAATTCAATTTTAAGCTTGGCCTGTAAAATTCTATCTTGTTCATTAAGCACGCCCGCCTCTTCCAACATCTCAAGAGCCTCAAGATGTTCTCCTAGAGGGTTTTACTGGCCCCCCATTTAGACAGCTCCTTGGCTAAGTTCTTCAACTTGCCCATCGGTTTGGCCATTGCAGACTCCTGTTGCCTGTGGGTGCCACACACTCTGCTAACAATATCTAAAAGATCTTCTTTATGCCAATATCTTTCCATTCTGAATTGAGGTTTCCTGGACAATCTGCTTGTAATCCTTAGCAAAATAGGCTTGTGTTCTAAAGGAGGTCTGGCCAAGCCAAGAGCCTCCAGGTGTGGGAACTGATCCTCCCAATTAACTGAGACAAGGAATCTATCTAGCCTTGATTGGGCAGGATCTACTCTCATATTAGGCCAAGTGAATTGGGAGTTGGAAGTGTATACATTTATCAGCGCTGCCGCGGCAATGAACTCTTGAAGTTCTCCATCTCACTAGGGAGGGAATGGCCTCCCGATCTCTCTTGTGGAGAGGCAACTGTGTTGAAGTCCCTACCTATGCACCATGGGCGGCCGGAGTTGCTGTGGAAGAGGAGTAGCTCCTCCTAAATAGTTTTGTCAACGGAGCGGATGCAAAGCGAATACATGGCTATCCATATTTGCTTCGTTTTAAAATCCGAATTATCCGATTTTGCTCCATTATCCAACGGATTACTATTTTATTTATTCGAATTATCTGCACCAATTTCAAAATGCTCCACAAGTTTAACATATTATATATGAGATTGTTCTCAGGTTTATTAAGATGATGAGTAAGAAGGGAAAAAACAATACTAAGTAAAAAATCAAAGAACATTTACAATGACTAATGATAATAATTTTGATGAAATACTCGAGGGGTGCGTGACCCGGGGTTTTCTAGTTCACCAGGTTCGTCGTCACCAAATTTTTTTTGATGAAATAGATATAAAAAAGTTAATAGATATTCACCACACTAATTGCTCCATAGGAACTAGGAATTATAACTTCTAGTAATGTTGATAATAATAAAAATTTCAACGGGCAATGAGACACTCAAAAGTCAAAAGTATACGAAGGAAACTCCAAATTAAAATACAATTATAAAATGTCTAAAATTCTCCACAAAAATTTTATATGAAGAAAAATGATCGTCCGTGTGAGTAGCATCCAAAGCATCCTGTCGAAAAAAGAATAAGATATCAATTAGTAAATATTTTAGTTAATGTTCAAATTTTTTAAAATGAATTCGTTAGCTTAGATGAGAAGATTTAGAAGATATGTAGCAATTAGTCACTCTGAAGAAATATCACTTGTAAATAAATTTTATTTCATAATAATAAACATGATAATAATTTAAAAACATAAAATATACTTAAAAAATGATAGTTACTTTTCTCCCTCAAAGATGGAAGCCAATCTTACCCACAAATCAATGCCTGTACAATTTCAGGAGCTAATGAAGAACTGATCTCATCAACTACCATTCCACTAGTACTAAATGCAGACTATAATGCAATAGTGGTAATTGGGATTGCTAGAATATCTTTTGCCATTTTTGAAAGTGTTAGAATTTTTTTTCTATAATTGTTTCACCATGATAATATATTGAATCCAGTAATATCAGGAGTGATAGTTTCCTCTAAATAAATATCTAGCTCAGCCCTAGAAATAGATAGTGTAGTGGAAGAACAGTGACTCATAAACTTCTTAAATCCTCCTATCAATTTTTTTGGCATCTTTACTCCATTTTATCATTGCCAGTAAAATCATTGGTTTTATTCAAAACTTGAGAGCAAAATGAGTTATCTAAAACACTTGCATACTCAGAATAGAGGTCATAATTGAACGAATTCGTTCAACATGCATAAATGTAGCACCTTTATAAATCTGTTGTTTACACGCGAAAAATAAATAGAGTGGACACGCTGATGATGAATTAAAATTTGGGGCTTTTGGGTATTATCAACATGTTTATTTATATTTATTTTTTTGTATTTTAGGCATACGATTTAGGGTTCGTGTATAGGACTTTTCCCCACTGACCGGAGTCGGTGTTAATTTACATCGGAATAAGTTCGAACACCTTTGATTAACTGTCGAAGAATGCCTTTTGCCTCTATTCATTGTGACATAAATGATCTTGATGATCGCCTATTACGGGTACATACTTTTACAAAGAAATTTGAAGACTTTATTTCCTTGAACATATGTGATTTGAATTACAATCGGTCTTTCAAGACCTTTACATATGGTCCCGACTGTGTAATCGGGTCTTTGGGATTATATTCGGTCGCAACCAGAGCTTTTGAATTTGCTTCAATCTGCATTTGGATCTTTGAATTTGCTTTCATCCTGATCGAATCGTTGAATTTACTTTTGTCCCCTGATCGGACTGTTGAATTTGAATTCCATCAGGATCGGACTGTTGGATCGTCAAGATGATCACTATTGGTCCATCGGATTTGCTTCATGGTCATGACCACTCTTTTGATCGTGATCGGACCCTTAAGTTGGCTTGGTATCCATAAAGGACATTTCTGCGTGAGGCGGGGTATATATGTAATTTTCCTCCATGATGATCTTTCTGCAGTTTTCCCAAACATTGGGGTGTTCTTGCAGTTTCAGAAAGACCCCAGACATTTCTGCCTTTTTGGACATATATGTCATTTCTCGACTTCTCGGAAGTCGCCCCATCGTTTGACTTCCTGGGCCCTCCTGACTTGATTTCTTGACTTCTTGGAAATAACCCCGTCATTTGACTTCCTGGGCGTTTTTGACTTCTCGAAAATAATCTCGTCATTTGACTTCCTGGGCATTCCTTGTCTTCATTTCTTGACTTCTCATAAATAACTCCGTCATTTGACTTCTTGGGTATTCCTCGTCTTCATTTCTAGACTTGTCGGAGATAGCCTCGTCATTTGATTTTCGGGGCATTCCTCGTCTCCATCTTTTGACTTCTCGAAAATAACTCCGTCATTTCACTTCTTGGGTATTTCTCGTTTTCATTTCTCGACTTCTCGAAAATAGTCCGTCATTTAACTTGGGTATTCCTCATCTTAATTTCTTGACTTCTCCGAAATAACCCCTTCATTTGACTTTTTGGGTATTCTTCATCTTAATTTCTTGACTTCTCGAAAATAACCCCGTCATTTGACTTCTTGGGTATTCCTCGTCTTAATTTCTAACTTTTAGAATATATTTGACTTTGGTTGACTTCTCGGAGATAGCCCTGTCATGTCTTGACTTTCTAGGCATATCTGTCATTTCTTATCTTTTCGGAGATAGTTGCATCACTTCTTGACTTCTTGGGCATATATGTCATTTCTTGACTTTTTGGGAATAGCCCTGCCACTTCTTGACTTTTTGGGCATTCTTGTCATTTCTTGACTTTTTGAGAATAGTCCCGTCAATTTTTGACTTTTTGGGCATTCTTATCATTCTTGACTTTTTAGGGTATAGTTGCAATTTCACCCATTTCTGAGTTTGCCAGACATGATAGCTCTTGGCCATGAAAAAGATACATAGATTTGGATGGTTAGTAAAAGTCGAACTCAGGAGTGCGCACACCGCTTCAGGGATGTGGTGTGGTCCCGCTCCTCCAAGTCGTGCAAACAGCGTGAACCGGAACAAGAGCATTCTTTGGTGATTTCTGAATAGGCCATGAATTTTGTGTAGTTTCTAAACTAAATCGAGGACTTCTATGCAACTTTCCCCACAAATGGGGGTATTTCTACAATGTTCTAATATTTCAGGGTATTTCTATAATTTTTCCATCATCGGGGCTATTTCTGTAATTTTAACACCATCTGGGACATTTCTACAATTTTCTCGCCAACGGAGGTATTTTAGCAAATTTTTCGCCACCAGGGGTATTTCTGAAAATTTTCCGCTATTGGGGGTATTTTTTGTAATTTTCCTGTCAGGGTGGGTATTTCTACAATTTTCCTCCATCGGGGGTATTTATGAAATTTTCCCATCATCGGAGAAATATTTTTGCAATTTTTTCGCCATGGGGGTATTTCGGTAATTTTTTCCGTCATCGGGATATTTATGCAATTTTCTCTCCATCGGGGGTATTTCTACAATTTTTCCGTCACCCGCGGTATTTCTGAAAATTTTTCATCACCGGAGATATTTCTGCCATTTTTTCATCTCTGGGGGTATTTCTGTAATTTTCCCGTCACCGGGGATATTTCTGCAATTTTTGGGTCTTCTTGATCTTTTCTGCAATTTTTTCATCTTTCAAGATTTTTTTTTGCAATTTCTGGACAATAAAAGGTTTTCATGCAATTTTCCCACAAGTGAGGTTATTTCTATAATTTTTTGGTATTTCAAGATTTTCTGTAATTTTCTGCACATTTTTTCATAACCTTGGACTTTTCTACAAGATTTGCAAAACCTTGGACTTTTCTGCAATTTTCTCAAAACCTTGGCAGTCATTTTCCCCTCAAATTACGGAACATGAACCATTGTTTTCAAGGCGTCGCTTATTTACATGAACCATTGTTTTCAAGGCGTCGCCTAGGCGACGCCTAGGCGACAAGGCGGTCCAAGGCGACCAGGCGCCTAGGCGAGCTGCCCACTAAGGCACTCACCTGGCTGCCTTGGTGCACATAGGCCACCTTGGACCTGTCTAGCCTGCCTTGGCAGGACATCTACTCCTTTTTTTGAGGTAGGTTTTAGTATTTTGGTAAATTTTCAGAGATAATTTTGAAAAATTGACAAATGCTATGTCAAGATTGGAAAGAGAAGATAAGACTTCCATTTCTCTTTTCTCTTTCTCTCGGATTTTTCTCCCTGTCGATTCCTCTTCCCTCCTCTTAAGGACATTGATTCATATTTGTTTGGTGCACTTTTTGAAGCTAGTACTATTTTGTCTCTTTTTGATAATTCACAAGTAGAAAATTATGAAACTATTATGTTGATGTGCTTATAATTTACCAAAAAATGTGTCATTTATGCTTCCTTTTAATATAGAGAATAACTATTTGAATATCATATATTAGATTAAAATTTATGTATTGATTGACATGTATTTGCAAATTCGTATTAGTTTTCTCCTTATTAATTTATTTTTATTTGTCATTTATTATATTTTTGAATTTTAAAACATAGGTATATGTTGAAGATTTGTTAATATCAAATTTTTTATTAACTAAGATAGAACTTATATGTAGAAAATGTATAGTAGTAGTTCTCTTGCAATGTACTTAGTTATGTAAACTAAGCTTCGCCTAAGCGCTTCGCCTTGTCGCCTAAGCAATAAGGCGGTGGGCCACCGCTTTGGTCGCCTTGGACGCCTTGACAACCATGACAGGAACCCTCTGCAGTCATTTTCCTTCCAGAATAGAGTGCCAGAATATTTATTGCCCTTTAAACCTATTAGTTAAGAGCATTTATTGTCTTCTCTCGAATGCCCATCGGTTAGGCATTTTAGAAAGAAAGAAGGGAAGAGATCCTTCTTTAATTCCATGGTTAAAAGCATTTATTACCCATGGTTAAGAGGCCAATGGGAAAATGTGTGCGCAGGTTCTCTTCATGTCAACAAAAAAAACTTGGTTATCATTTGATTATCCCCCAATTCCATCGGCCAAGAAGGGAGCAGTGCATTTATTGCCCTCCCAAATCCATCGGTTATGGTGAGGTGATAGTGGGATTTATCCCCCTTCTCCAATCCCATTCGCTAAGAGCATTTATTACCCTTTAAAGCCATAGTTAAGAGGCCAAGGAGGAGAATGGGCGCAGCCTCGCTTCTTCCCAAAAATCAATGACCAAGAGCTTTAACCACTCCTTGGGTTTCATACTCATTCATTCTTGTGCAGTGGCAGGTTTATAATACCCAGTTCCCAGAAAATATCTCATGCAATTGTAGAGCCATTCTCATAGTTTTTTTTGATCTTCAAACTATACCTAGCATGGGGGCATATACATAATTCCAGTCCTAATGATGAGAGGAGTTCCTGTGTAATATATATATATTTCTGATTTCCTTGATGTATACACGGGTGGGAGAACCCTTGAGCGACCCCTCCTTGGGTTTTATGCTTCTAAGCTTCATGTCTCATGTTTTTGAAAGAAAACATGAGTCTTCAGGGCCTTTGCTCCATGCGTAGGCCTTCTTGTCCATTTGGGCCTCATAGAAGCTCTTCAAGTGCTCTCCTGCTCTCTCCCTCCTCCTTGGCCGCTGCCTCCCTTTTATAATAGTTGGGGAGTGGACCGGAGGGGGGGGGATGCCTCCGGTGGAAGTTCAACGGGTGGGCCTTTCCCCCTCCCCCTTCTCTTCTTTTTCTGTTTTTTTTTTTATGCTGGGCCAGAAAAAAAAAGGGACCTGAGGGGGGTTGCCTCCGGTCATGTAGTGACCGGAATGGGCCCCCTCCGGTTCTTACATGACCGGAGGGGGCCCCCTCCGGTTCTGTTTTGACTGGAGGAGCCCCCCCTCCGGTCTGCAGACACCGGAGAGGATGCCTCCGGTCTGCTTTAACTCCCCCCCCTTCGGTTAGTTGCACACCGGAGGGAGCTCCCTCCGGTCCCATGCCACCGGTGGTGGTCCCCCCCTCCGGTCTAAAGCTACCGGAGGGGGGGTTCCCTCCGGTCTAGACCACCGGAGGGGGTCCCCATCCGGTCCGCCTGTCAATGAAGAGAGAGCAAGGGGCGGAGGGGTTTTTTTTGGCTCCTTTCTCTTTTTTTTTTTCTCTTGATCAAATTTTAGGGTTCAACATCTACCGATACACATAGTCAAGATACTCCATCTTATATCGAGGATCAAGAATAAGAGCAGGTATCAAAATAAGGCTACAATTTCCCAATATTTTAAAATTTTTGACATCATCCTTTTAGCCATTAAATGCACAAAATTATGGGGAGATTTTAACATTTCAAGCAAATGAATGTGCACATCACACATCATGAAAGTACAAATTAGATGAACGTACTTATTTGTTGAGAGTCAAAGTTGCATCGTAGAATATCTTCAAGTTGTCATATACAACACGTCTTACTTCCTACTCATCATCAGAAGGCAGACTCTTATAGTCCAGATCATATTCAGATAAACGTTCAAATGCAACAAGTAGTTCTAGTGTAGTCCCAAGCATCAAATACGTAGAGTTCCATCGTGTGGGGACATCAATGCAAATCATTTTCCTACCTTTCAATTTCTCTTGAGCAACAACTTGTTCAAACATTTCCTTTTGTTTTGGTGATGACCTCACAAACTTTACACTTTCACGAATTTTTTTAACAATCCAAATATTCCATTTAATCCATCTTTGACAATTAAGTTAAGAATGTGTGCATTGCATTGAACATGCAAGAAAATATGATGATATGGTAACACATTTTTATCACAAAGCCAAAGTTTCAAATCTCTAATCATTACAGTCTTGGTACTTGCATGATCAACAATGATAGCAAATATTTTTTTATCAATGTTCCATGTCAACACTTGATCTTTCATGATCTTAAAGACTATCTCAGCATTATGTGGAGTCTTCACAGATATAAAAGTAATAATTTTCTTATGTAATTCCCATTTAGCATCAATAAAATGTCCAGTGACACAAGAATAACCAAGATTCTGATTAGATGTCCACATGTTTGTTGTGAGACTAATTCGGGAATCGATATTATCAAAGATTGAGTACAATTTTTCCTTTTCCTCATTGTATACTTTCATCACATCTGCTCTAACAGTGTTTCTCGAGACTACCGTAAATTGTGCTTGAAGATTACCACAAAATATTCGAAAATACTCATGCTCAACCAAGTTAAAAGGTATTTTTTGCTTCATTATCATCCTTGTAAGGTCACACCGACTCCGCTCTTGGTCAAATTTGAAATTTGCTATTTTTGCAAGTGTCTCACTTTTTGTTGCAGTCACTGCAATCATTTGTTGTCCTATATCATGATGTTTTTTTCTTGGACATCTTGTTGCATGATTCTTCAAATGGGTTGTCCCTTTAGCACTAGAACCATCAAATTTTCTCTTGCAATGCTTGCATATGTCTACTTCACTGCCATCCGAACATGTTGTTTTATCAAAATCTTCCCATACATTAGATCTTAACTTCTTTTTAGGTGAAGATGACTCTTGTGATGTATTCACAACTACTGTTGCCTCATCATTTTGTTGCACATGAGAAATATTTTGAGAAAGAACAATATTATTGGCAGGCAATGCATCGGTATTAGTGAGATCTCCCGTCATTGATGCTATGTTAAAAAATAAACTAGAAGAGATAATAAAATAACATTCACGTATTAAAGCTTCATAAAAGTGATATCAATATTATTTTATTGTTTATATATGCAAACAATACTTCTTTCACAAGAGGCTTAGTGTGTACTTTTCAACCTCCAATAATTTAGTCCCATGAAATATTATACTCATTTACTTTACACAAAAATTCAACTACGGTGATACAAGATGAGAGAATCATGTGTGAGAGAGGGAAATATATTGTATATAAAAGAGGGTGGTGATGTACGATAGATGCGAGAGAATCAAACATAAAATAAGAGAATAATAGAGAAAGAGAGAGCAAGGTAGATATATATAAAAGAGAGCAACATACAGAGGCAATCTGAGTCTTGGTACAAATGTCTCCCTTGCGTCCGCCATAATGTAAGAGGATGGAGAAAGGTACGATAGATGAAAGAGAGAGACATACATAAAATAAGAGAGAGAGAGAGAGAGCCAACAACATACAGAGAAAAGAGGGAGGTAAACTGGAGTCCTCTTGGTACACGTCTCCCTCCCCCTGCCGTTTCTCACGTTCTCCCGGCTCCTATCTTCTTGTGTGCTTTGCTCTGTTTTAAAGTATAGGAGGACGTGAGATTTTGAAAGACCTAAACTTGAAGGAAGACGGCGGGTCTTATCAGGGCTGGTCTGGTGCATTTAATTATAGAAGTCAAATAGTCAGAATGGTGTAGTCATTAATATAATTTTGGGAAGTGTAACAATCTTCCATCTTATCACATTTTTCATATTTTATAATATATTATTAAAAATATACATGTTATATTAAATGATATTACAAACGGATATTTTACGAAGTGAATAGTATAATATCCGTATTCGCTCCGATTCAAATTCGGATATTATCCATATATGAAAAAATGAATACGAATTCAAATATTATTCGCCAATACGGACCCAGACTCGAAGCAGATCCATATAATATCTAGATCCGTTGACAGGTCTACTCCCAAAGCGCTTTCTTGTCCTCCCTGCTTTGTGGTCTATGGACCCCAGTAAGGTCCCATAGGAATACATCCCTGATGCAACAAAAAGAGAGGCATACAATTAGGGATGTCAACGGGTCAGATACGGTTCCGATAGTAGATTATCCGTTTCCTTATCCGATAAGAAATAACTGTATATGTTTGCTGTTCGTTAAGAATTCGAAAAATGGTGTATCCGAACCCGTTTTCTAGTATCCGAAAATATACGGTTAACGAGCGGTTAGCGGATAGTTACCGGTAATAAGAGTACATAAATACTAAAATTTAATATAAATTTTAACTTGATTAGAATAAAATTTAAATTGAAAAGAACAATTTATATGATAAACAAATGTATTTGAATTTAGGGTCCGTTTGGATGGACTGTTGAGGGGATTCCAATGATTGGAACATCCGCAGCCCTAGGAAAGCATTTGATGTCTTAGGAGAGCATGCATGACCAGGGTTCAAGGCAAAGCATATGTTAACCCTTTAGGGGAACACATGCAGTCTCAAGGGAGCATCCACAGTCTCACAAGAGCATCTTTGGTGCTAGGGGAGTATGCAGTCCGGGTTCAAGGCAATTTGATGTCAACCATTTGGGGGACCACAGACAGTCTCTAGGGACCATCCGCAGTCCCAGGAAAGCATTTGATGTCTTAGGGGAGCATGCATGACCAGGGTTCAAGACAAAGCATATGTCAACCCTTTAGGTGAACCCATGCAGTCTCAGGGGGGCTTCTAGGATCTCAGGAGAGTATCATTGCTGACAGGGGAGTATGCAGTCTAGGGTTCAAGACAATTTGATGTCAACCCTTTGGGGGAGCACATGTTATAATTATTATTGATTTGTTGTTATTTATCATTTCAAGACAATTATGATATCTTTGAATCTCCACCGTTAAATTTAGATCTCTTCATCTAAGAAGTGTATCCTTTTTCGTATCCGCTATGAAATCGGATATATCCGTATCCGTATTCGTTAAGTTATCAGAAAAATATATATATCCGTTTGTTGTAAGTTAACGAAACGGACGATTAACGGGTTATTGGTTACCATTGACATCCCTACATACAACCCCTTTGCTGATGCATCTGGGCTCCTTCACTTCCTCTACCTTGAACTCGTTCCACAAGTCATAATGCCCCCAACTCTCCCCTCGGCCAAGGATGCTAACCCTCTAGTCAATCTCGCTCCCCCAATCTCCCTCATGATATTCTCATCATCTCCCTCACATTTGGATTCTTGTAAGCGCATAATGTCCACCTTGCATCTTCTGATTAGGTCTTTCACCACCCTTCTCTTCTCCCTCTCACAGATCCCCCTCACATTCCATGACACAATCTTCATTGAGAAGAGGATTTGTATCCACCCACTATTTCCCCCTGTGCACCCTCCTTTCTCACTTCACCCTCATTCTTTTTATCACTCCTAATCTCAGATTTCTCCCCTTAGTCTCCCTTGCTACGGACATGAGCCACCTTTTTTGGGCCTTTCTAAACACGCCTTTAATGTCCTTTTCGAGGCCTGAGAAGGACACCCCCACCTTGTCCACTAGCTTCTGGACTTGCATTTCCATCAACCTCTCCACTACCCCAATGAGCTCCTTAACCTCCTCCCTTCATAGCCCCTTGACCTCTAGATGACCATCACCGTCTTCTCGGGGTATCCCGTGAGCAACTTGCCTCACTCTGTTCAAGCCTCCCTGATGGATCCCCTATTGCCTCGGCCTGAAGGTCTTCCTTCGGGAGGTCATCGAGGAGATCGTCTTCCTAGAAGTCCCCCTGGGAAGGCAAGCAATTGCTGTTGAGGGCGACGAGATCCACAAGTGGAGAGAGTCGACTCTCGTGTCCTAGCTCCTCACCTACAACACCTGAGCCTTCCATATGTAGCTGGATATCCTCCCCACTGCTTATCGGACTGGAGTCCATGGAGGGACCATTGGCCCCTTGTCAACCATTCCCAGCCACCACTGCACAGAGAAGGTTCCCTGGAGACGGTTGTCGAAGGTCTTTGTTGGTGTAGGGGAAGGAGATCACCTCTCTCCTGTCATTGGCAAACCATCCCGGCAACCTCCTTCTGTCGGAGGAGTGCTCGCTCGAAGCGTCGGATGCCTGTTCATAGAGTTGTTGCCGCATATTAGAGTTGGGGAGAGGCCCTCGACCCATCGGCGTTGCACAGAGCGGAGGGGCTGGTGTCTCACCCCGCAAAAGATGACTCAACCAGCTTGGTGATTTCGGGCGGGGAGGATAAATAGGACCGGACCCTCCATGCATGATACGACCATGACACCCAGTAATGGGTAAGTTACAGGTCACAACTGTATCGGGCGGGAAGCTGGGTGAGACCAAGTCGGGTGGATTTAGCAAGATTTCATTTGGGTTTGGACAAGGCTCTAACGGGTTTTTGGGTCTATCCAGTCCGGCCCGGATCGTTTTACCCACCCACCTGCTACAATTTGAATTCAAATTTAAAAGCATTGTTCCTCCATCTTCCTTGATTCCGATACAGCTCTACAGTTCCTACCAGAGGACAACCTTCATCGGGAAAAGCTGGTCGGTGGCTTTCATTGCCACGAGGGCAGGATCTCCCGTGTGCTGCAAACCCTCATGATCAATTCCAACGCCGTTTCCTTCTTGGACAATTCTCACCATCTCGGCCTCAACAACCCCAAAGTGGTTGACCATGATCGTCGCTCCGACCTCATTGCATAAGATGAGGGAAGTCCCTACAAGATGGACCAGCACCTGGCGTACTCTGATATCTGGGAAAGTCCCTCTCCCGATTGTCCACCTAGCCACCCTAAAGCTTCCTCTACCACTAGAAAGCCCACCTCCACCGCCTTCTGTACCTCCTTTTCGCTTGGGCCTACCACCAGGAAGCCAGCAGTGCTCAACTGGGTTACCTCCTAGCCTTCTCCCCTATCCAGAAGTCCTCTGATCTTCGCCATGTTCGCTTCCCCCTCCACGAATGACACCCATACACACCGCTTGAGCCAGGCCAAGCGGCTAGTCATCAACTCGGCCGGCATCCAGTTTCCCTCCAGACAGACCCTTGCCATCATGGTTGGCAGTATCGGCTGAAACCGATACGTTTCGGCCGAAACGTATCGGTTTCGGCCGGTACCGATCCAAAACCGGACCCTAACACTGTAGCAGGTCCGAAACCTATTAAATAATAATTTTTTAATGGTTTCGGACGAAACCATTAAAGGTTTCGACCGAAACTGACCTGTTTCAGTCCTAAACCGTCCAGTGTCGGCCGAAACCGAAACCGGTACATATCGGTTTCGGTACCGGCCGAAACCGGTACGGAAACCGATACTGCCATCCTTGCTTGCCATCTCCCTGTCCTGGCTACCCGAAAGTCCGCTATGAAGAACCTCGGCGAAGGACCGCTGGAAAACTCCCCCTGACTGCTTCCGCTCCATACCTCTCCTGCTGCCCTCATCGGGCTGCCCTCCATCCCCGGAAGTTCTGCAGCTCCACTACTCGTGACCCCTACCACCACACCGAAGGCAGATCAGTCCTGGAGATCGTAGGCCTAGATAGGCTGACGGATCACCTGGCTTCCGGAAGGTCCTCTGTGGACTCCAGTGTCCATGGCGATTGCCTCCCCAGGGGCACCCTGTTTGCCTCGGTAGCCTTCTCGACCATCGTCCTTGGAAACCTTGCTCCTCACAAATGAAGGCTAAATCCATGCCTTTTGTCTGGGAAAAGAAAATATATCATCTAAGTTTTGTGCTTCCTCAGGAAATTATTTTATTTACATTAATTACAGAGTATGCATGGGTTTACATCATAAAACAGAAAATATAACAAACAAATCATTAAACATTGTTTTTCTAATGTGAACTTTAAGAGAGAGAAGGGTAAATTTTTAGTTATTCTATTGATTACAACCATATCCAGAACATAGAATAATCTCTAATCTTTGAATTTTCAACAATAAAAAGAAGAAATACCAGAGGAGGGAGCTGCACTGCCGCTAAAATCATCATTAAGAATCTAGATTTTATTTAATAGGCAGACCATGAAGTGTCTAAGTGGGTGTCTTACCCTCCTAAAATATTGCATGAGCAGCTGAGCGTATATCCGGTACTTTAATTTAGTTTTGGCTCCAGAGTGAATAATTAATTTCATTATTCTGTCAAGTCTGATATCAGGTTCTGACATAATTCAAATCGAAACTAATGTGTTCACAACCCAACAATCTGACACCTTTCGAGACTTAGTCTGGCAGTAACTACTATACAAAAATATGTTGTGTTACGGAAGACCCTGTGTAATCTGTTTCTAGGAAGATTAATGAAGTTAAACATAATTATATCTAAAACTGTCTACTGGATGCTGAGATCACTTATGCTGAGGCTTATTTTTCTTGTTCATGGTCGTCATCTCATCATTTCTTCAGCTTGGCTTGTGGATGGACTTTAACTATGTGTTATCTGTCTTTTATTTTTGTTGTTATTATGTGCCATGTACAGCCTGATAGACTCCACGATCTATCCATTACTATAATGCAAGAGCTGAGGAGACTGGCACATCAAGTTTCAGAAGAAGAAGTAATACGTGCACGTAATAAGGTAAGCACAAAGCTTCTATTTGATCGGGAAATATCTCTGCGGGGATGTGACCATGTGAGCAATGACAATTTGATAAGCATTCAAGGTTTGGGATTGCTTTTAGTGTCTAGTTGTGTGCAGCCTTGAAGTTTCCTGTTTTGAGCACTCAAACTTGGAGTATTTTGCTCATATTGTCCATATTTTGTTGTTAAGAGCCCACCTAATGGGTGTGAATCGTGTGATGCACGATAGTATCTAGTATTATGCATGGTTTGCCATATCGGATCTCGGCTTCATCTCGGGTTACTCGGAGAGATCTCGGTAAAATGTTGGGAGATGGGGATAATGCAAAAGAAGATATACATGTGTGCTAATAATATGACCATTTCTTAAGGTACATAAATAACTGCATACATTCTGAACCATAAATCACACAAGTCTACATTTGTCATACAACAAAAGTACATAAAAGAAGGTCAATACATATCTATGATCAAAAGATATTGGAAAACACTAAAAAGAAGATGAGACTGTAATTTTAAAACAAAACGATATTTTCTTTTTTGCGGATCAAAGAAGAAATAAAAAAGAAAGGCACTGTAGAAGTTAGCGAGTTCAGTGATTTCAGTGAAGGGCATTTTGGTCCTTGTGGTTGTTGTTTATGGTTCTATTTAGTCTTTTTTTCCTTTGATTTGTTTTTTCCCTGGTTGTCAGGGGTATTTCAGTCATGTAATAGTTTTAAACATTTAACATGATAAAAACTAGAGAGGAGGGGCATGCGGCTGTGTAAGAAAGAACCATAGGTTCCATGGTTGGCGGTTTCGGCCGAAATTTCGGCCATACCCGATACGAAAACCACTCGGATCACTGTAGCAAACCGAAACTAAGTTAGTTTATCGGTTTCGGGCGAAACTGGACGGTTTCGGCCGAAACTCACGTGAACTGCCCTTTAGGGAGTGAACTTGGTCACCTTTTCGGGAAGTTTCGGCTGAAACCCCTCCCCTCCTTGCTGTGCCTGTCCGTGACTCCGTGGAGCTGCTGCTGCTGCTGGCGGAGGCCGCAGGCTGCTGCTGCCTGCCTCCTCTGCTGCTGCTGCTGCCGCCTGCCAGCTGCTGTGCGCCTGTGCGGCCTGTGGAGGGCCTGGAGGCAGCCGTTGCCGGCTGCTGCTGCTGTGCTAGTGGGGCCGGCTGGGCCCAAGGCCAAGGCCGCTTGGGGTTGGGGGGCTGCTGCTGTGCCTGTTTAGGCCTTTAGGGGGCAGGGGGCTGTCCACACTCCACACTCCACAGCGACCGTCCGACTGCCACTGCGGAGGTAAATTTTGTGGAGGTAAATTTAGAGTTTTTTATGTTTTGTGTTTTTTTGGTTGAGTTGTTGAAAATTTTTTTGTTGTAGGTTAAATGTTGTGTTGTAGGTTAATTTAAAATCATGATTAAGTTTTTAACACTTCTAATTAAACCCTAATTAGAAGTTTATATTTGGGGCTTTTCTTTAATTAGGTTAAGGGTCAATTAGGGCTCAATTAAGTTTCATTGACTAATTTGAAGCGGGAGCATGCTGATAATTAATTAATTCGAAGGGTGATTAAGGGTTAATTGCTAATTAAGGGTTAATTAGTTCATAAAAATTGGGACTTTTGTCTAAATCGGTTTGCTTAGGCTCAATTGAAGCTCAATTAAGCTTCATTGAAGATTTTGGGGTGGGATCATGCTGGTAATTGATTTTTTCCAAAGGTGATTAAGGGGTAAATGATAATTAAGGGTTAATTAGTTTATAAAATTTGGGGCTTTTGTCTAAGTCGGTTTGCTTAGGCTAAATTGAAGCTTAATTAAGCTTCATTGAATAATTTGGGGTGGGATCATGCTCGTAATTAATATTTTTGAAGGGTGATTAAGGGTTACTTGCTAATTAAGGGTTAAATTTTTAATTGTACTTATACCTTTTTGTGTGTCACTGTCTTAATGCAGCATCATGCCTAGACGTCAGCAAACACAGGAGCAGCAAGGGCAGGAGGATCCGGGGTGGGCCCACATGTCCTTAGTTGATGCTAAGAGAAGGAAGGTTAAATGTAATTATTGTGCTAGGGAGATGTATGGCGGAATTACCAGAGGCAAGCAACATTTGGCAGGGGTACGAGGAGAGGTGAGACAATGTGACAACTGTCCACGAGAGGTGCGAGAGGAGATGCGCCAGTGCCTTTTGGGGAAAAAGGAGAGGGTGCAACAAAGGGCTGAGGATGAGGAGGAAATTGCTGAGGAGATTTCTGGCAGAAGGGTTAGGAGGGATGATGATGAGGAAGGCACTGAAGATTCTGATCCGGAGCTGACTGAAGCAAGGGAGCGTGAAGAAGCCGCTCGAAGGAAAGGAAAGGCACCCATGGGTTCAGGAGGGACCTACTCCAGTACAGGCTGTACAGCTGCACGACGTCCTGATGTTGCTGCCCCGCCCCCGCAGACGCAGAGAGCAGGCCCCATGGACAGTTATCTCCACAGAAGGCCCCAGGCTACACAACCTAAGATCAAAAGTGCATTAAGAGGGGTCAAAAAATCTGCAGAAGTTGCAGGGCATGCATTTAAAAGCATATGTAAATGGTTTTTTCATGCAGGTGTCCCTGCACATGCTGCTGAAAGTGAATATTTTCAACCTATGTTGGATGCCATAGCAGATGCTGGCCCTGGCTTGAAGGCGCCGTCACGTCGGGACATATACGGGCGTGGGCTTGAGGCAGAGGTTCAGGAGCTCCATGACTGGGTTCAAAGCTTCAAGCAAATATGGATGGAGAGAGGATGCACTATTATGTGTGATGGTTGGACTGGTACCACGAAAAAGTCCATGATTAACTTTTTGGTGTATTGCATCGAAGGTACAGTATTTGTAAAATCTGTAGATGCATCAAATTTTGAAAAAACTGCCAATTATTTGTTTCATTTGATGGACAACATGGTAGACGAAATTGGTGAAGAAAATGTTGTACAAGTTGTGACTGATAATGAAGCCAGTTATAAGGCTGCAGGGAGGAAATTGATGCATAAGCGCAGGCATTTATATTGGCTCCCATGCGCAGCACATTGTCTTGATCTCATACTTGAAGACATAGGGAAGGACAAACATGTGAAGAAGACGGTTGAAAGGGCACAAAAGATTACCCAGTATATTTATGGCCATCCTAGGATATTGAACATGTTCAGGGAGCATGCAAGTGGGGGACGGGATATCATCCGTGCAGGGCCAACTAGATTTGCTTCAAATTTCATTTCTTTGGAGTCTCTGCATAGGTATACTGTTGAACTCAATTATTACTTCTTTATCCTTATAGTTATGATCCGTATTTGATTCAAATTTTATTTCTTTGCACAGGTATAAGAATGAGTTGAAAGCTTTCATGTACCACCATGCCCTGCGGGAATACATCGACAAGGGCAATGTTGATGCTCAGATGGATTATTTGGATGTCTGTCAAATCGTGGACGACAACAAATTCTGGGGCAGAGTAACACGATACATGAAAGTAGTCACCCCCCTCGTGAAGGTCCTAAGATTGGTGGATGGCGATGACAAGAATGATATGGGATATCTGTATGAGGCCATGGACCGTGCGAAATTGGAGTTGCAGGAGTCCCTTCCCAAAGAACATGCAAAGTGGTGGAAGATTATTGACCATAGATGGGACACCACATTACACCACGACTTGCATGCAGCTGGTGAGTGATTATTTGTATTCATATATTATTGACCATACATTAACTATATACAAATGCAGGTTATTTTCTGAACCCTCGATTAATGTACAATGCCAATGCACATGTTGATGCCGAGGTGCTTCAAGGCACTTTAAAAGTCATTGGTCGTTTATCGAGGACACAAGATAAGAGGCTTCAGGCGGAAGTAGAGGTTGGCCTGTTTGATTTCATGAATAAGAGGTATAGAATTTACTTACGTAGTAATGCTAATCTATTATGTAATTTTTGTAGATGAACTCCTATAGAATGAGAAGTGGGACGTATTCTGACTCCCAATTGCAATACGCAGTGGGAAGAGTGAGCCCAGGTATACTTCATCTTTGTGCTTTCTTTGCAATTACATCTTCCTTAATTAATTTTTATTTACATCTTATATTTATTTGTTTATGGTTGGTTGGTGTAACAGCTGACTGGTGGATCATGGTGAACAATAGAGAATTGGGCAGTTCTGCATTGGCTTGGATTGCAATCAGGGTGTTGAGTCAAACCACATCAGCAAGCCAATGTGAAAGAAATTGGAGCACGTTCAGCCTTATACACTCAAAGGTTCGCAATCGGCTAAAGGCTGATCGGTTAGAGAAATTAGTGTACTGCCACTACAATATGAGGTTGAGAATAAAGAATATGAGGTTGAGACAACAGCTGCGAGACAAACGCGTCGTCGAGGATGCCGCCGCAGAGATTGATGTGGATGCCTTATTTGATGATGATAATCCCTTGCAGTCTTGGGTGGAGACACGAGAGCAGGTTGATGAGCCCGTTTTTGATGTTGATGATAGAAGATGGGCAGAGGGCATACTTGATGAAGATGAGGCAAGAGATCCCGAATTAAGAAGCAAATCAAAGAGGGCCAGAGATACTCATGCGCACCAGTCTAGGGTGGTTGATGACACTGAGGAGCAGTTCGAGTTTGAGCCAGCTAGACACTCAGATACAGATAGCAGGCCAGTCACTCCTAGAATGTCCTTAAGAAGAAGTACATCAGTGCATGGGCAAACTGAGAGGACAAATGCTGCTGCTCGAGAGGACCCGGCAATTGAGCAGTTGAAGCAGATATATGTGAGGCACACGCCAAGGGATAAAGGACTCATGTCAAAGATCACTGAAAAATTGACACCACAAGAGAAAAAAGCATCCCCGAAGGCTAAAAGGCGACTGGTTTCTTATGGTTCTGATGATGATGATGATGATCATCCCGGAGGTGCTGCAGGTGGTACTAGTGCTGCAGGTGGTACAGGTGCTGCAGGTGGTACTACTGGATACAGTCAAGGTCAGCAAGGATATGGTTCACATGGTTACGAAGGTGGCCAACAGCAAGCAGCTATTTATGGGTCGTGGAATTATGAACCATCATTTCAGTTCCATCCATATCCGACCAGTTCCTCTTCTCTTCCTCAAGATTCCTATGTTGATACTGGATTCGAATCAAGCCAACCAAACACTCCAAGAGGGATCCAAAGAGGGATGCAGGACTTGGCTACCTCATTGTTTGGTTATAGTGAATATAGACCATACATGCAACCTGGTTATGGGTATCGACATCAAGGGCCAGACGATGAGGGAGAAGGTTCTTCTAGTAATTATTATCCATATTAGGTAAGAATCAATGAATTTTTGTAACATTCATTTTGTCTAATTTGGTTTATTGTACTGCTTGTATTAATGTACAATGGAATATTAGTTTAACTTTCACATGTTCAATGTTTGAAGTTCGATGCGTAGTTGTCTACTTCAAGGTTATTGCACTAACTTATACAGTCAATCGTATAGGAGAAAAATGACAAGACAACAGTCAATCCTATACTACAAGGTTGGGACCCACTTCTAGTAATGCTTTTTCAGGAACTAGGTAACTTATTCATGCTCAACAGAAAATCGTATAGGAGAAAAATGACAAGACAACTGTCGATCCTGAAAAATGTATTAATCAAGCTAGCCTTTGAAGAATGATAGACTTTGAAGAATGTATAGACTTTGATGAATGTATAGACTTGATGGATGTATAGACTTGCTATGAAGATGCATGGAGAATGTATAGACTTTGAAGAATGTATAGACTTGATGGATGTATAGACTTGCTGATGTATAGACTTGCTATGAAGATGCATGGAGAATGTATAGACTTTGAAGAATGTATTGGTCCAAGAGTGTATAGACTTGCTATGAAGATGCATGGAGAATGTATAGACTTTGAAGAATGTATAGACTTTGATGAATGTATAGACTTGCTATGAAGATGCATGGAGAATGTATAGACTTTGATGAATGTATAGACTTGATGGATGTATAGACTTGCTATGAAGATGCATGGAGAATGTATAGACTTTGATGAATGTATAGACTTGATGGATGTATAGACTTGCTGGATGTATGTATAGACTTGCTGGTGGATGTATAGACTTGCTCAGTTATCAGCTAATGGATGTATAGACTTGCTAGCATGCACCGACTTACAGAAGACATTATTTCATCATCAATGCACAAGAATGCACAAGGGGCACACACAACAACAACAATTCACACTATCATCATCATTCTTATGTGGTGACTCATTGAGTTGCTATTATCAAAACATCAACACACTATCATCAAAAAATGTACAATGGAATATTAGTTTAACTTTCACATGTTCAATGTTTGAAGTTCAATGCGTAATTCTCTACTTCAAGGTTATTGCACTAACTTAAACACTCAAATACATGTGTATTGTTTTTCATGATTTTGAGTGATTATTTAAAATTTTTATGATTTTTTTCAGATTTTTAAGAATTAATATATATATTTTTTAACCTTTTAATTGGGTTTCTTTCGGTTTCGGCCGAAACCGAAACCGATACCGAGTCGTATCGGTTTCGGACCCGGCCGAAACCGAGTCCGAAACCGAGTTTGCCATCCCTGATAGGTTCTCCCGGCTCTTCCTTCTCCATTGCATGCACTTCTTCACTTTTCTTCTGGTCTTTTCTGCAGATTTCAACATGGTATCAGAGTAATCCTGGAGTGTGTGGAGCCTGATCTCCCTATGACCCAGGCTCGCATGCCAAATTTTTTTGGGGACATGCCTGCCACCCTCTGAAGAGTCTTCTAGGGGTTCCAACACCCTCTCTCTCATGGGGAGAGAGCGATCCACAGTGTGGGAATCGGGAAAGGGAGGGCTTTTTATAGGGTTTCAGCTTTAAGAATTTAAAATTTTAAATACTTTGGGCAATGTGAAGGGCTTTTTTTTTTTAAAGTGAGTGAAGGGCAGGTTTTTGCCCAAAAAAGGATTCCGGTGGGAGATTTTAGTCTTCTCGTTTCTTGGCGGGTTGCCGAGACTGAGATTCTCTCGCGAGGTTGCATTCATTGGTGTTATGTCACGTGAACCCCACTTGAAGAGGTACGTGATACATCATCCTGTGTTATTCTTTCTCCATTAATGGCTTCATGTTCAAGTCTGTACAATGACTCCCGGACTTTCTTGTTATGTGATTGCACCAACTTTATTTATTTAGTGAAATCAATTGAGTTGAGGATCACAAAGGTGTTCTTTACTCTTTTTCCCTTGTATTTTTCTTTTGCTGGCTGTAACCTTGAATTTATACTTATTCTTTTTAATCCTATGATTATCTTGGTTGTTCTTTGCAAAATTATAGATGTTTTTTTCCTTTAAATTCTAGCTATTGTGCAGCCTAAAATGTATCCTTTGATGAAGCCTGTTGTTGTCTCAAAATTTAGCTGCTTGAATTTTAACTCACTTTACAAAGATCTGGATCTGATTTACAAGCTTGATGGAAGCTGTTGTCCTGCACATCAGTTGAGCAGCATACCCTTGCTGTAAATAGAAGCATGTACTAATGTCTGACTATAGATGCCAATTGTGTTTTCTTGAGAGCAATGGCCCAATAATATACATCATTCAGAGTCAACTACAATGAGATACGCTATCAGGGCTTTGGATGATGAAAGTTGCTAAGTGACATTAGGAGTCATGCAAAGAGGAATTTATGGAATTAAAAACTGAAGATATAAAGTGGGAATGGGAAATAACTCCTTTGAACCAAGAATCCTCACGGAGCAGCCTGCGTGGCAATGGGCTGATCAAATGCCAGGATTGGTGCAAATATGGAAAGAAGTAGGTTGTTCATGTAATCCCAACTCAGAAAAGCTTAAACAGATGTAGGCAGGTGGTTATATAGCCAACAACTGTTGTTTTCTTGGCCATATTGAATTTTTTTGGGACATTTACCTTTTTGAGTAGTTTCAATAATGCTCAAGGAACTGCATTGGAAAATAGGCATTGTTACTCATTCCAGTTGTGGAAGTCTCAGAATTTAGTGCAGATTAGGAACAAATGGCGATAAGTCGACATATTCCTGCTATATATATCATTTGCCTTTGGGATTTTTAGATTTCCTACAGTCTTTCATGTTTAGGATTAATCCCTCAAATCTCAGTATTTATTTTTAACTCCCCCACAATTAGGCATTTTTTGATAAACACCATTTTCATGAGCTTTTCTCTAAAAATTTGAAGGTCTTATTCCTAATCTTCTAGGATGTTCACCAAATAACTTGAGAATGCGAGGAGTCGTAAATAATTATCAGGATTGGAGGTGTTAATGCCTAAATATAGTGGATTGCAAGGGCCATTCACCAAATATCTTGAGATTGTAAGATGCTATGGATATACACGAGGATTTGATGCCCTTGCATAGCTTAGAGTATGCTCTTGCTTGGGTAACAGTCTTTGATAGACTCCTTGTATTGGACTACTTGGATATGCCACTGCTGTGTGTCGTCGAGGTTGTTCTAATCTTTTGTTGAGCATACATAAGGCCTCTGATTAGACTCCTTGTACTAGACATACCACTGCTGCACATCCTTCACTTACGGTAGGTTCATCAAACAGGCTTTTGGTAGGACTCAGTTGTACTGGACATGCTACTTCTGTGGATGGATTCTTCAATAATTCCAATTGTAGGGTGGTTTTTAAATGTAAATTGGGTTTGTAAATATTGGAAAAAGCATTTATCTTTTGCATTCATAAAAAAGTTAATAATCGAATGCTCCATCCTTGGTTATGGTGAGTTGTATATTGGGTTGTTCATGACGTATCTTTGTCATTTATCAAGATAGACATCTGTTCATACTGTCTTTGATTTCAATATATCGTTCTTCATAATCTCCTCAAATTCCTTTTAATGATCTTTCTTTTCTTTCTTCTTCTCTAAAGTATTTGGCTTGACCCATAGTGGCAGCATGGTTCTTATCACCTCAAAGTTTCCCTTATTTCTTCATGAAGAAGAGGAAGTTTTCTCCACTTTCTCTTCCTCGTCTATTTTCTTTTGGCATTTCATCTTATTGCTAACCTTGTCACCTGTATTGCTGGCTGTTTGGATTAGTAACTTCTCCTACAGCAAGCCAGCTTGTGCAAACTATGTTCTGTTAGAAATATATGAAAGTGTAACAATCTTTTGAGGATTGTTGTTTGTAGGAGAGACATTCTATTACAGTGGTAACTATATTCGGTTGCTTATTTATTAGGGGCACATTTACTCTTTAGATACTTAAAGACCTATTTATGCTAGGTTTTGAGATTCCATCATTGGGAGGATGTATTTGAAATCTGATATCCAAGTGAGAACTTATAGTCCATAGGTGAATATATATATGTGTGTTATTCTCTCTTTTTTCTTAACTTTGCCTTTTGTCTTGTAATTCAACAAGAGTGTACATGCCAATGTGCCATGGTGCAGACGTGCGGTTGGCACTGTGTGCTGGGAGGAAGGTTGGAGGGGCATTGGTTTACAGCCCAGGAGTGGCTGGTTTGTGGAAAAATGAATAAGTAAAAAAGAGAACAGCCCAGATGTGCTGAGGGGGAGCAGCCCACTTCTGGCGGTCTCCCCTTGGATTCAATCTCGCATGCACATGCATGAGATTGGAAGTGCCTAGCTACTCTGTCCTAGGGGAGTTGCAACTAAAGAAAGAAAAATGAGGTCAGTTATTAGTTTACTGAACATTCTTTTCCTCTGCAGTTGAAAGCTGCCCTTTTACTTTCTATCGATGGGACCAGTTCAGTTGCAGAGAACAATGGTCGGCAGGTGAGGGCTCTTTCTTATTTTTGGTGTGCCATCTGCAACTTGGGCTTTGAGACATCATTTAGGACCGTACAATGAAATGTTTTGGAATAAACTACATTCCAGTGCCGCACAAATAACAAAGCAAACATTCTGTTGAATCCAGATGCTGACATATGGACGGGTGGTTCCATTCCTCGAGCTCTTTGCTCGTATTGACGCTGTTGATTCTGAGACGATCAAGAATACAACAAGAAACTTCATGATTGACAAGGCAAGGCCATTAACATGCCGTTTTTATTCACCATGTCCGCACCCACCCTTCTGCTGCTACTATGGAATTTTCAACTGCAAAATGTAGTGGTTTGTTTCTCAATTCATTTCCAGAGAAAGATGCCTCGAGAAGTCCAGAGTACACAATTTTAGTCTTGGATTTTTGTTTGCTGTGGCATCCATTGGGCTTATTATATAACCATTATGCATGGGTTTTCAATCCTTTGTTGCAGGATATTGCGGTTGCTGCCTTAGGACCCATTCACCAGTTGCCGGACCACAGCTGGTTTCGTTCCCAGACAAGTGTAATGTAAACAGGGTCATCATCCCCAATTTGATCGCTGCATATGTAACTTAGGAGTGGCGAAATCCATCACAGTGTATACTCCTTTCTGCCTTGCGATCTTGTCATTCTTAATTTAACAAAATTTTGTCAAGTTGATGTATTGTCTGATAACTGAATGCGAATTATATTTGTAGTTTAGAATCTTCTGGCCCTTGCAGATGTACCATTTGGAACTTAATCCAAGCAAACCTCTCTCTAAATTAATAAAATCCTGGAGAGAGCTCAAGTTTCATGGTTGTCTTTGTGTCCCCCCTTTTATTGCTTGTTGGAGGAATGCTAGCGCGTCGTGCCGCACTCTTCTTGTCCCTAACAATGTTCGGAGCAGAGAGCAGGAAATGCCGAAGTTAGATTCGGTGCTCCCGACTTTGGGAAGCACGTTGAGTGGATGTGTCCGAACTCTTTCCGTGGTCCGAACTGAAATTCCTTGGATGTCACAAGTATGGAAATTGCATGTTAATGTTTGTCCGTGCAGGAATCTTGGTGGGATGTCACTGCAGAAACTCCTTCCAGCCTTGTTAATGTCTCAGTTGGTGGCCGGTGTTTGGACGAGTTTGGGGAGGGGTGAAACTTAAGGATCGATCCTAAGTTGATCGAGGGTAACCTACTGGTGCAGTGAATTTTTAAAGGAGGAGCCTTGAAAAGTTCCTTCTACGACCGGCCATAGCCCTAAACGGAACTTGCGATTAAAAATGGAAGTCATGGATTGTCTGTATGGATTCTTCGTAATCGAAACCTGACTCTGCAGGCCTTGCTGCCTTCTGGCTGTTTGATCTCAGCGGAAGCAGGGGACGATGGATGGTTCAGGTATTTATTCCTAGGGGTCCAGGTGCTATTTGGTGCATTTTAAAGTGACATAATTGTTTTTTTTCAAGAACACCATCACCTTAAAAATTTTCATTTACATGTAAATTAAATGATTTTTTTACATATATACCCATATAAATGTTTACGTTTACAAATAAACTTCTCATTTAGACTTATTGTCACAAATACTCTTGATATATCCCGTGCGTTTGTGATTATATCCCTGTAGTTTTAGCCCATCAACGCTAAGTGAATATTCGAAGGAATATGCTATGAAAATCGATGGGGCATATAAAATACGGAAAATGCCCTTGTATCCTCAAGACACCTTCTTCTCCCTCCGGTGAGCTCTTCCAGACATAAGCTACGGCCGTCGCCGACTACTGTGGATGACATCACTGGCTACATCGGACGCCGTCATTGGCCATTGCTGAATGGCTACAATGGAATGGGTGTTACTCGTGAAAGGGGACTCAGAGAGGGGGGCCGGTCATCGTCGAATGGTTGTTGTGGTAGGATGGGTGTTACTTGCGAAAGGGGACTAAGAAGGGGGGAGGGGGCGTCGCCGGTGGCTAGCTACAGGCTCACATAGGGGGGAGGCCACGGTCGATGAGGACCAGAGGATCGGAGGGTTGCGATTGCAACCCCAAAACACAGTCACAGGGCTGAGAGGGGAGTGTTGCCAATGGCCAACTACAGGCTCATATAGGAGAGAGAGAGAGAGAGGACCGGAGGACCTTGCGTTGGGGGTGAGGAGGGGGAAGGTGGCATCGTGGAGGAGCTGACTGTGGAGGCCCCATGGAGGAGGGGGAGGTGGGCGAACACGTGGCCCTCTCCCATATAGCCTGTCGATCCTGCCGGCATCACTGAGGAGGGAGTGGCGAAGGAGGCTGACGAGGATAAGGTGACCCTCATGTGCTACGGTATAAAGAGTGCTAGGGTTAGGGTATGTTACCGCACTACTGTCACTGTCATCGCCGGGGCAGAGCTCCCTGCATTCGCTTGCCCCACCCGCTGTCATGAGCTCCTAGAGGACGACAAGGACAGTGGGGTGAGTGGGGATGACAGTGGTGATGCGGCGCAGTCTTGGAGGGGGATGGCGGTAGCCAGGCTACTGGGTTCTACCATGTAGAGAGAGAGAGAGAGAGAGAGAGAGAGAGAGAGAGAGAGTAACTTATAGTTACTCATTCTCACTCTTGACCCACGTTTTATTCTAGTTAAACAAACGGGGTTACGACGAGAGATATGTGATAATAAACCTAAATGAAATGTTTATTTATAAATCTACTAATCTCGATATTTGTAGAGATTTATATGTAAAAAAATACTAAATTAAATCAATGACAATTGCCTGTATTTTAAAATAGAAATGTTTACATTGTGTTTTATATCATTTCACAGCACACCAGGCCACGAAGGTCACGACAGCCATGCATGTATGCCTGACATTTAAGAGGGAATATCTAAGCTGAGAAAGGATTATGGTGAATCCACCTATTTCTTTTTTTCTTGGGAAAGGAATCCACCGAGGTTGGAGAGGTGAGATTTTTCCATTCTTGAGCTGGAAGACATTTTAACGTGACAAAGCCATTAAAATATCAACATTCCCACGACTAAGGGTCTCTTTGGTGGAGATTGTTCAGGTAAATTTTTTTAAACAAATTTCTGCATAGGACAAATGTCATAGATTGTAGACCTCAAAATTTATCTCGAAATTTCATGAGAGGAGTTTTTGTAAATTATTTAACATCCCTCCTTTTGTATATTTTTCTTTCCGTTTTAAAAAATTCATAACTTTAAGTCATTTGATTGTGATAAGATTATGCAGGAGATTCAAATCATTAGAATTCTCTAATAATCTCAACCAAATGAGTCTTAAGCCACTAAAAAGGATCGACATTCTAACTCTTTTTAGACCTAGAGGCTTATCGGCCATTCTTTGACAGTTGTGGAAAAAAAGAAAAAAAGAATAAGGAAAACGGAATTCTCTTGAAGGTTCTAACATATCTACAATCATTTTTTTTGAATAAAGATTGGAAGAATTTCGCTCCAATAGAAGCAGAGAATAGATGGAAAAATTATTAAAAAAACATAGTATCTCTTCCAGCCTACGCCCTTCCCATAAGAAAAGAGACAAAAAATTTCAAACATGAAATCCGAACACAATCAACAACTTTGGATCTCCGCCAAAACCATAATATCATCATCATCATCATCATCAAAGCCTTATCCCAATTATTTGGTATCGGCTATATGAATCATGTTCCGCCAAAGATTTCTATCAAGTGCTATATTCATATTTAAACCCAAGAAGCTAATGTCCTTCATAATAATATCGCACCATCTCATTTTAGGTCTTCCCCGAGCTCTTTTACTAGCATCCACTAAGATTCAATCACATCTTTAAATCGGCGCTGAGTTGGATGAAGCACATGACCAAACCACCTGAGTCTATTTTCTCTCATTTTACTATCAATTGGGACTATCCCTAAGTCCTTACGGATGTGCTCATTCCTAATCTTGTCTTTCTTAGTCTTGCCACACATCCATCTCAACATCATCATCTCTGTTACACACATTTTGTGAATGTGTTCCTTTCGTACTGTCCAACACTCGGTACCATATAACAAAACAGGTCTCACAGCCGTTCTATAAAATCTCCCTTTGAATTTAACAGGCATACGACGATCATAGAGGACTCCTGATGCGCTTCTCCATCTTAACCAGCCTGCCTTAATCCTATGTATAACGTCGTCATAAATCTCCCCATTCTCTTGTGTGATAGACATTAAGTATTGAAAGCTACTACTCTTCGGAATGTTATGCCCATCAATTAGAACCATGTCTTCTCTGTTACACATATTTTGTGAATGTGTTCCTTTCATACTGCCCAACACTCGGTATCATATAACAAAGCAGGTCTTACAACCGTTCTATAAAATCTCCCTTTGAGTTTAACATGCATACGACGATCACAGAGGACTCCTGATGCGCTTCTCCATCTTAACCAGCCTACCTTAATCCTATGTATAACGTCGTCATAAATCTCCCCATTCTCTTGTATGATAGACCTTAAGTATCGAAAGCTACTACTCTTCGGAATGTTATGCCCATCAATTAGAACCATGTCTTCTTATACCACTCTCCCATTACTAAAATTACAATACATAAACTCTGACTTACTCCTACTAATTTAAAAACCTTTAGACTCCAAGGCAAGTCTCCAATGCTCTAGCTTAGTATTTAAAGCATCAATACTCTCATCAATTAAGGTAATATCATCTACAAATAACATACACCAAGGGATATCCTCATGTAATTATTTTGTTACTTCATCCATAACTAAGGCAAAGAGATACGGATTTAGTGCAGAACCTTGATACAAATCTATAGAAACCGAAAATTCACTAGTCTCTCCAGTAATAGTTCGAACACTAGTAATAGCACCGTCGTACATATCCTTAATCAAATCAACATATCCTTGAGAGATTCCTTTCTTTCTTAATGTCCACCAAATCAATTCTCTCGGTACTCAATCACACACTTTCTCTAAATCAAGAAAAACTATATACAAATCTTTTCTCATCTCTCTATACTTCTCCAATAACTGTCGTACTAAGAAAATAACTTCTGTAGTAGATCTATTTGACATAAAACCAAACTGATTTTTCGATACAGTAGTCATATATCGGAGATATTTTTCGATTACTCTTTCCCAAAGTTTCATAGTATGACTCATAAGTTTAATTCCATGATAATTATTATAACTTTGAGTTATGCAAACATGCTGTCTACTTAATGACTAATCTGTTCAAAATCACATATGTACTATAGCATTTTGTGTTATTCTTTCACCATACAGTATTTGTTTCGCTGCATTGCTCCATCCAACATTATGATAATGCCACCTAATTCAATGGCCAGAAGCTGTCTTAGCGGTAACGATGACGTTATAGTGCAGATCTTAGGGTAACCAAGCCTATTAATATGGATGTGAAACAAAATTTCAGCCGCTTGCCTCATCATATATATATATATATATATATATAAATAATGATCAAGTAAGGACGTCCACGTTATAATTATAGTGCAAACCCTCCCCTTTGACCAAATTTAAGTGTATATGGCGGAGGTGACCTCTTAGATTCGAGCTGGGAGATCGAGTGTTCGTGAGGGTCTCTCCCATGAAGGGAGTGATGTGGTTTGGTAGGTGTGGGAAGTTGAGTCCCTGCTATGTTGAGTCTTTTCCTAATGTGGAGCGCATTGGCCAGGTGACGTATCGTTTGCAGTTGCCCTCGGAGATGGAAGCAGTGCGTGATGTGTTCCCTGTGTCGACGTTGTGCAAGCATATGCCAGATGATTCTCGTGTCCTTGAGGATTTGGTGTGGACTGAGGTGGCGCCAAACTTATCCAGTTATCCGTTCCGGAGTATCCTATCTACATTGAGGATTGGCGAGAGTAGCGGTTGAGGAACAAGACTATCCCCTTGGTCAAGATGGTATGGTAGCGTCATTCAGGAGGTGAGGCGACCTCAGAGCGTGAAGATGAGATGCAGCAACGGTTCCTGTACCTATTTGAGTAAGTTCTTCATTCTGAAATGATTACATTCTAGTGTAAATTTCAAGGATGAAATTTTTGTTAGGTGGGAGGAATGTAACGACTTGAGTTTCGGATCATATTTTAGTAGGCGCCGAATCAATTTTTGTGAGTGTTTTGAATTTTGAATTTTTGAATTTTGAATGCCGTTTAGGATTCTTGAGTCATTTCGGAGTTTCCATAGTTGTTTGGCCCAAAATGAATGAGAGAAAGGGAATTTAAGCATTTTTGCATTTTTGGGGGGTTTTTGGACCCTTTTCCCGTTAAAGCCACCTGCGCCCCTTCCTCTTCCTCTCCCGTTCTCCCCCATTCTTCTCCTCTCCTCCCCCGGCTATAGACGGTGGAGTGAGAGGAAGCTCGACTGGGCGACAGTGACAGTGAAAGGAGGATTGTGGGTAGGTCTGGCAATTATCCGTTTAAAATTTGATTCGAATTCGAATTCATATTAATTCGTTTGGTCGGATAATTATCCGAATAAAATATCCAACGGATAATTTAATCGGATATCGGATAATTCGATTACTAATCGGATACGAATTCGGATATTTAAGTATCCATATCGGATCTTATCAGTCCGAATATAAATATGAGTTTTTTTTTGAGATTATGTATGAATCTTATAATCTTATTTTTAATAAAAAAGTATGAGAAAATCACCACGAGGCATTGGGAATGGCGATTGCGGAGGATTGAAGTGACCGCACTATTACTTTGGTGCATGCTTTTGATGGAATTTATTATGATAATAAATTGTCATTTTATCATGGGTAGAAGACCAAGAGTCTAGGTGGTGGGTAGGAGACGAAGAATCTATCGACTCTCCCGTCTCTGTGTCTGTCTACGGTCTCCTCTCTCTTATGTTTCACACAATTCACAGTTTCACACTTCACGTATTCACATTTCACAATTCATAGTTTCACACCTCACAATCTCACATCCTCTGAGCTCTGCTCACAATATCACCTGGCAGATGGGCAAAGCATCCTCTGAATCCTGACGGAGCGGCCACAGTAGCACTGTAGCAGCATTTGGCAAAGGTGACCCCGACGACTGACGTGTGCGCCGGCGACCGGTGGGTGGTCCAACTGCCTCCTTCCACTCGAGCGGCCTCCCTCACCATCTTCACCAGCGACGGCAGGTGGTCCACGTCGTTTCACCAGCCCCTGTGCAGCTCTGCTCGTCGTTTCGCCGACATCCCTCACCTCCACCGGCGGCGGCGAGTTCCACTGCTCGTCGTTTCACCAGCTGTAGTCGTGAGGAGCCCCTGAGGCGTGAGCCACCCTCTGCCAACATCTCCTGAGCCACCCCATCCTCCACGCCGACGTCACGTCCTCCAGCCGGTGCTGCTCTCCACCGTCAACTCTGCCGCAGCCGTGCACCTCCGGTCACCCCATCCCCTCTGGGCTCAGGCACGTATAGGTAAATCTGCTCGTCGTTTCCTTCTCAAGTTTACAAGGGTGACCTCAAGTTTCCCCGGAAGTATTTTTTCCTTCTGTGGTGACCGGGTGAAGGCTCACTCTTCATTTTCTACTAATCACCAACATGCTTGGTCTTCCAATAGTGGCTTATTATTGGGAAGTGTGGGTCATCAACAGAATCTCACGAGAGCTCCGTATATACAGTCGGGTCCACCGCATCAGAATCCATCTCATGAAAACCTTACTGTCAACTATCTCAATGTAGGGAGGGTACATGAATCTTACGCAAGTCGCTGCTTTTCTGTCCACTTGACAGCCAAGTTTCCTTTGGTTGTCATATTCCTCCTCATTGTCCTATATGCAATCCCCGCCAGTGCTGCCATCCTTGCCTTGTACATCCTTGTCACTATCTTGTTTGCCTTGCCTTCATTTCTCATATTATATTTTGCATATCCTAGTTTGGATTGGCTGGTCAGAGAAATTATTACCCGACTATGCCTAATTCTTATGTGTTTCAGTTTTCCAATCGAAAGAGTTGCATCTGCCAGCGTCTCCATTCCTGCCTAGATCCGGGCAGCCATTAGCTATTCAACTTTTTATATCCTGTGCGTTGGCAATTGTGATCTTTGTGGATGGATATCTACCAGGATCTGCCTTCATACCTGAATTCCAGCATACTTAAACTTGTCGACTTTATCTGTGTCCGGTCTGTAACTGTTCCTCTTGAAGCATGTTTTGGGTGCATCTGTAATGGCATTAGTCATAAAGGAACAAGAAATCTTAGTACGTTGAAGAAAAATATCCTCTGCAGAATGCTCAGTTAGATGGATTGGAATTCCGAATGACTTGTATGTTTGCTTTAGTGGTTTGCGCTTGTCTACTACCATCATGCAACCAGACAGTTACCTGTTATCTTGTATATGTACCGGTGAAACTTGATGTATATGAATCCATGCATGTGTGGATGTTCCTCTTTCATGTAAATATTGACCATGTTGGTTTTTGCATAATCTACGTGTCCAACCCTGTCGGCTTCGGTAAAAAAAAGTATAAAGGATCCATATGCTAAGTTAGAATGTGTTGTTGCCCAAACATTAGAATTTAAAGGTTTTAACATTAGTCAAAGTCAGGCTATATGAAATGTGATTTTAGTAGAATGAAGCTGGGACAAGCTGATTTGGTTGTTGTTGATGCACAAATTATCCCTAGCAGTGGTAATCTTCAGTAACCAAGGGTCTGTTTAGAAGAACGGAGACATCTATGAGAATTCTGCACATGAAAGGCATGACACCTCTGATCTCTGTGAGCAACATATAAGAATGGAACAAAGATAGGAATGTCATACCTAATATGATACAGTTTTCACCCAACGGTGTTTATGGTCTCTTCACTAGCTTTAAGGGATTAAGGCAAGGAGAACAACACACCTCTCTATGATTTGTTCTCATGGCAAACATGCTCAGCAGGATGTGTAGAAATGTGCTAACTTGCTTGGTTGTTGCAATAGAAGATTTCCATTTCATGCCCTGGGACACTATCTCCACTTCTAGCAGTTGGGAATTTTAGACTGGGACCCACTTGTGCATAAGTTGCAGAAAATTTGGCCATTAGAAAAGCTAGAAGTTTGTTTCTGGGTGGAAGGTTCATTTTGTTGCATTCTTTTCATCAACCCCTGCATATTAGGAATCAAGTAATCTATCATTTTCATGGCAAACAAGCATATTGAAGCCAGTTATGATGTGGACATCACCTTCCATGCCCACATTCATAGCTCGTCTCCTCGCCCCGGTTGCATCCGGCATGGTTTAGTCATTTAATTTTGAGTCCTATGTAATTTTACTTGAGTCATTTGATGTAATTTGCATTTTATTTGAGTCATGTCCCTAGGTCTTGCATTTATTTTCCTATGTTTGAGTGTCATTAGAATGTGTAATGTGCTAATTAGGCCCATTTCTTCGGGCTTGGCCCAATGAGCTCCCCTACCCCTTCGGTTATTTGTCAATGAGTCTTTTGTCAGGGTCTTATTGTAAAATGTGGGTTTCCTATATATAGGGCCCCATTTCCTTCATTTGGAGGTAATGAATCAATCAATGAAAATAATGCCATTTGAGAGTCCAAAGCTTAGTTTAGTGGAGTGATTCTAATAATTTTTGGGTGAGAAACCCTAGGGGAGAGATTCCCCACCCTTCCCTCTCTTAATCCCTCTTTTTCACTCCACTTTCTCTCTCCTCAACACCCAATTTCGAATTTTCTTCTCTCTCCTCCCTTCCCAACCACCTCAACCCCCACCTACCATCATTAAAGCCCTCCACTTCCCCATGGCCTCCATTACTCCACCCCCCTAGTCCCAAGAAGATCCCTCACCATTCCAACACCATCTTCCACATTCCAACACCACTTTCCCCATTCCAACACAATCAACCCCTTCCCCACACAACCCCACAACTTCCAAGGCCATTTCAAATTTAAAATCCACCATTCCCTCCACTCACTTGTGCCCCCCCCTCACTTTCTCCTCTCACCCACCTTCCCAAATTCGTAGCTCCTCCTCCCACCACCTGTTAGACCCCCTTCCAAACCCCATTCTTCCCTTCCCCCACCTTAGAACACCCCCTCCTAGACTCCCTCACAGCCCGGGCTTTCCCCACACTCATCCACCCCCATTTCCCCTCCCATATACCCCATTCCCCCCCATCATCATCAACCTACAGCTCTCAACTGAAGATCTACAGCAGACCAGCAAGTTGCAGCGGCCACCACGACCTCCTCCGGACGAGTTTGAAGACCCAAGAGCCATCGTCGGAAGCATCTGCCAGTCGCCTTCGCAACCGAAGTGGTTTCGTCTTCTTCCGATCTCCGAGTCGTCCAGGAGGTCCATTCTCCCACAGCTGCACGGTTCTGCCTCGGCTGAGGACCTGAGCCGGCTTAGAAGCTCTGCCACGACCATCCCTAGGAATCAGTCTTCAAGTCCTTCTTCAAAGTTCTTCATCGGCCTGTCTACTTTCAGAATCAAGAAGCGGAAGCCCATTCAGCATCCGGGAACAGAAGTTACCAATTTTCTTTCACGGTCGCGCGGCTCTGCCTTCCCTAGTCTGCATCGACACCTCCTCACTCTTCTGGCTCCACAGATCGTCTCCGTTCTCTTCTGGCGTCCCCGTTTCTTTTTCTACAAAGAGGACTCACCCACGGTTCTAACGGCGCTGACGGCATCAAATTTGGAGTTCGGGAGCGGTCAGGACAGCCTCTGCATCCTACTGTTGGTGACCTGCCCCTGCTAGTCCGAGAAACAGAGGCCCTGTTCAAGCTCCTGCCCCATCCAGCAGCGACTCCAGAAGAAATTACAAAAATTCTGAGGCATTCCCCTTCCTGTTACGAAGATTTCTCCACCAGTCTCGCCATCAGCACAATTCCTGAGCAAGATCTACAATAGCAACACCGACCCTCTGTCCTGGTTCGCTGACAGCAGGCAGATTCGGCGTCCACCCTTGTTCCTCGTTCTTTGCTTTGGTTTCCCCACCCCGCTTGGCCGGCTGAAGGCCCCTCCCTGCGTGGAGGTAGTATTGATGTAATATCATTAACCCCCACCCCAAGTTCCCCCTCCTGCGAGAGGTGTAGTGGTGTAATTTGTTTGGGGCAGGTCAAGCGACACCGCCGCGGCGTGTGGGGATCCACTCGCCTCCCCGCTCGCCCTCGTCTCCGACCGGGACCGGTTTCTTCAAACCGGTCGAGTAAGTGCTCAAACCTTCACTCCAATTAGTGCTTGTCTTTCAATATTAGTTCTTAATTCCGCTGGTTATGCGAGTGAGAGCCCGATCCTCAAGCCCCATAAACTTGAGTGATCACCGTGTGAATATTGTAACCGGTGCCGTTGGCACTTTGTCGGCCCCCTTGACTTGGGCATCCCCACCCATTGGGAATCAATTCTTGGCCTTGTTGGCCCTCTATCAGCAAGGGCCCAACCCCACATCCTCCCCTTGGCATTGCCAAGTCACCCCGGGCTTGGGTGAGTGACGATAGAGCGGTGGCCCAACTTGGCCCGTTTTGAATGTGATTGTGCTTGCTTGCATTAGGTCCGAGGTCGTGTCACATCAAGTTATCTTTCTTGTCCCTTTTTTTTAAAAAAAGACCTTTTATCCATGTACACCTATTAATACAAAAATTTGTTAGGAGGCTCACACTTATTCATGAAAGGGTGAGACAGAGAATTGTTGTATGAGTTATTCTGCTAGATGTATTTTTTTCTGTGTTAATTTTGGAGTTGCAGTAAATGGCCAGTTTTTTTATCTATATTTTTTTGATTGTTTGAATTTTACATAGGTTTGGGTGGTGTTGCTTTTTTAATTATAATGAAAGGGCAATCATCAAGCACTCTTGCTCCAATAGCACATAGTACTTCTGTGAATAATTCAGCCTCATCTGGTAATGTTAGTCCTACAGAGAACAGTAACCCTACACATGAGCACATTGAGCAGACAGATGCAATCAGGGTACATGATATAAATGTAGAAGTGGATGTGCCTACTAAAAGGAGAAAATTGACATCTCCTGTGTGGAATGAATTTTGAAAGGAGGTAATTAAAGATGGCAAAGTGATTACTGTTTGTAATCATTACAATAGACAATTTGATGGGGCAAGCACTAAAGGAACTACTCATCTTAAAAATCATTTATCAACATGTGTTCGCAAGAAATGTGAGGATGTAAGTCAAAAACTTTTAGCAGGAGCAAAGATAATTGGTGAGGCTAATGCAAAACTAGCTGCTTACAAGTTTGATCAAGAAAAAAGTCGGTTTGATTTGGCCAGAGTTGTAGCTGCTCATAATCTTCCTTTCAATATTGCAGAGTATGAGTATCTTCAGATTTTCATTAAGGGTTTACGACCTGAATTCAAAATTGTTTCAAGAAATACTCTCAAATCTAATATTATGAAAATTTATGAGGAAGAAAAAGAGAAGTTGTATCATATTATTGATGGGTTAACCTCGCGGGTTAGTCTCATTACTGATTTGTGGACTTCAAATCAAACTATGGGTTATGCTTGCTTGACAATACATTATATTGATGATGAGTGGACTTTGCAAAAGAAAATTCTTGCATTTGTAGATGTCAAGACTCCACACACTGCTGAAGTTCTTTTTAAGCATTTGAAATCTCAATTGTTGAATTGGGATATTGATAAGAAGTTGTTCTCCATTACTCTTGACAATGCATCCAACAATAATGTAATGGTTAGAGAGCTTAAGAATTGACTTTGTGAAAAAAAATTGTTACTATGTGGTGGCAATTTCTTGCATGTGCAATGTAGTGCACACATTCTTAATTTGATTGTTCAAGATGGTTTGTGAGTGTTGTCAAGATTTATAGAGAAAATTTGAAGAAGTGCTGTGTGGGTAAGAAAAACACCCAAAAGAAAAGAGAATTTTAATAAGGGTTTGGTTCATTAACATTTGTCAACAACAAAATTCATTAATATGGATTGCCCTACTTGGTGGAATTCAACTTATGATATGATTGCAAGTGCATTAGAGTTGAAAGCTACATTTTTGCGTTTGCATGATATTGATTTTGACTATGTGGATTGTCCTTATAATGATTGAGAAACAACAGAAACAGTGTATAGTATTTTGAAAGTATTTTATAAAGTTACTCTTACTCTTTCAGGGACTAAGTATGTCACTGCTAATTTATATTTTTATGAAGTTTGTTATGCGCATTATAAGTTGCGTGAATGGTTAAACAGTGAGTTGTACTATATAAGAGAAATGACACAAATTATGTTTGAAAAGTTTATGAAATATTGGGATGAATGTAGCCTTCTCTTAACTGTGGCATGTGTCCTTGACCCTTGATGGAAAATGGAGCGAATTATTTTCATATATGAGAAAATCTATGGATCTAATGTTGATGTGAGAATTGATAATGCTCGCACATTTCTTAAGGATCTTTATATGGAATACTCAGCTAAGGTATCTTCATCTTCTTGCACTTCTACTCAAAATGTGGTTGTTAATAATGCTAAAATTTGTGAGATAGATGATGAACTTGGATAGGATTGGAGCAAGTTCATAAGTTCACGATCTGTTACAATAAGTAGAAATGATTTGGATGTTTAGCTTGAATAGACTCTTACTCCAGATGAGAAAGGATTTGATGTGTTGTTATGGTGGAAAGGATATGGCAAGAAATTTCATGTGTTTACTTTAATTGCCAAAGATGATGATGACTTAAAAGAGCTCGAGGAAGACCTAAAATGAGATGGTGCGATGTTATTAGGAAGGATATTAGTTTCTTGGGTTTAAATACGAATATTGCACTTGATAGAAATCTTTGGCGGAACATGATTCATGTAGCCGACCCCAATTAATTGGGATAAGGCTCTGATGATGATGATGATGATGACTTTAATTGCCAAAGATATTTTTACAATTCCTGTGACAAGTGTTACATCTGAATCAACATTTAATTTGGGAAGAAGAATTTTTGATGAGTCTCGTAATTCTTTAGCTCTTGAAACAATTCAAGCCCTCATATGTACACATGATTGTCTGCCTACTTTTAAAAAGAAAGGTGAGATAACTCTAAATATCTAAATACTAGTATTTTCTCTTTAATAATGACACTATTCAATTGTCATTAACTTTTATGAGATTTTTTCTTCTAGAAAAAGTTCTTATTAGGCCATCTTACTACCGACTCCGATCAAGTTGGACAATCTTTTGATAACATAAATTATATTTTATTTCTTCATTTCTTTTATTTTTGGGTTAATGTAGTTCTCTTAAATGCACTAACTATATTCTTTCTAATCTTTTTTTAGTTATCATTAGATGATAATGAGTGAGCAGTGGAGTGCAACGATGATTGAGATTGTGGCAAAGACTATTCCGTTACATATGGAGTGTACAAGACTTATTGTTGCTCTCTTGGGATTTAAAAAGATCTTTTTAAACATGTTAAAAGCATGGTTTCAATGTTTGGTGGGTTGTGATGGTTTGATATGTTTGAAAACATATTTAAGTTAGTGCTAGTTGGTTTAAAAATTATTGTGATGGTTTGGATTTATAATATAGTTGTGGCTTAAAATTTTTGAAGGCTATTGAAAATTATGTTTGTTTCTTTTCTCATAATTTGGCACATCGATATATTTGAGAAGAATTTTATATTTTTTAAACATAAGATTCTTTGTTTTTATGATGTTTCTTTAAAAAAATTTATTTAGGTGTATCTTTCTTTCCTTTATCACTTTAGGTTGGCTCGGATTTGTTAGTTAATAATCATATTTTATATTTATTATATTTTTAATTCATTATATATATGTATATATTTAAAAACTAAAAAATTATGAACATATAACATATTTTTATATCTAATCGGATAGTCGGATATATCCAAATATGGATGGTATTCGACTATTCGATTACACTTAATCGAATAGTCGGATATATCCGAATTCAGATAGTATCCGTCGATTTCGAATTTGGATAGTGACAAAAATACACCCTAATAGAATGTGTCGGATTCGGATATTCGACCGATTATAATCGGATACGAATTCGGATATCAGACTATCCGCTCCGTATTCGCTCCGTTTACAGGTCTAATTGTGGGAGCTAGAAGAAGGTGGTTCTTGCATGGGATTCGAGACTGGGCATGGATTGGAGGTAGCTGAAGCGTTAGAACATCGTTTGAGATAGGAGGATGGACTTTTCACCCTCCTTATGTATTTCCTTGCCATTTTAGTGTAGATAGGGGCTAGAGAGAGGGTTTTATTTGCATTTTGGGGAAAATAACATATTTTGGGATGAGTGACGATTTTGTCGATTCGAGCGGCGATTTGTGGTTTGAATGGTGTTTTCCGGTGGTTTGGATGTTGGGAAAATGTTTCCCTTTATTTTTCCCATCGTTTGAGGCGAGTGGGGCGTGAAACGGGACCCCACGGTAGGGGTCACGCGTGCGTATTGCCAGAATCGGTCAACCGTTCCAGCGAGTCGGTCGACCGATTAGGCGTCTAAAATTAACAGGGGTTACTAGCTGGGCCGGTCGACCAAACTAGTTCGGCAGTCGACCTCGGTCGACCGACCCAGAGGATTAGTCGACCAATCCAGTGTTCAGAGCATCCTTTTGGCCCTAAAACCCGATTTCACCCCCAAAAATATAAATTAACATTTTATTATCAGAAATTAGTAAGAAATTAGCCGCCCAGGCCGCAGTTCCAGAAATGCTTGAGTTTTTTGATTTCTCACGAAGGGTTGTTCCCGTACGAGCCGGGTGAGTCGGCAATTGATAGTTTAGCTATCTAGTTAGTTGTTCTCGAGTTTTAGTGGTACCAAGCCGCCTTGTGACACATGATACGTGCGATGGGTGCGTATGACTTGGCAGTAGTTCAACGGTTTTTGCTCTACAGTGAGTTCTTATGTTGAATGACCCCCCACTAGTTGTTGCCTTGTTATGGCACACATGTGCTGACCTATCTGGGAGTGGTAGGGTGGCTGTCCCAGTTAGACCTGTAAACGGAGCGGATAGTCTGATATCCGAATTCGTATCCAATTATAATCGGTCGTATATCCGAATCCGACACATTCTATTAGGGTGTATTTTTGTCACTATCCGAATTCGAATTCGACGAATACTATCCGAATTCGGATATATCCGACTATTCGATTAAGCGTAATCGAATAGTCGAATACCATCCAGATTCGGATATATCCGACTATCCGATTAGATATAAAAATATATTATATGTTCATAATTTTTTAGTTTTTAAACATATACATATATGTAATGAATTAAAAATATAATAAATATAAAATATAATTATTAACTGACAAATCTGAACCCAACCTAAAGTGATAAAAGAAAGAAAGATACACCTAAATAAATTTTTTTAAAGAAACATCATAAAAACAAAGAATCTTATGTTTAAAAAATATAGAGTTCTTCTCAAATATATCGGTGTGCCAAATTATGATAAAAGAAACAAACATAATTTTTAATAGCCTTCAAAAATTTTAAGCCACAACTATATTATAAATCCAAACCATCACAATAATTTTTAAACCAACTAGCACTAACTTAAATATGTTTTCAAACATATCAAACCATCACAACCCACCAAACATTGAAACCATGCTTTTAACATGTTTAAAAAGATCTTTTTAAATCCCAAGAGAGCAGCAATAAGTCTTGTACACTCCATATGCAACGGAATAGTCTTTGCCGCAATCTCAATCATCGTTGCACTCCACTGCTCACTCATCATCATCTAATGATAACTAAAAAAAGATTAGAAAGAATATAGTTAGTGCATTTAAGAGAACTACATTAACCCAAAAATAAAGGAAATGAAGAAATAAAATATAAATTACCTTATCAAAAGATTGTCCAACTTGATCGGAGTTGGTAGTAAGATATGGCCTAATAAGAACATTTTCTAGAAGAAAAAATCTCATAAAAGTTAATGACAATTGAATAGTGTCATTATTAAAGAGAAAATATTAGTATTTAAATATTTAGAGTTATCTCACCTTTCTTTTTAAAAGTAGGCAGCCAATCATGTGTACATATGAGGGCTTGAATTGTTTCAGGAGCTAAAGAAGTACGAGACTCATCAATAATTCTTCTTCCCAAATTAAATACTGATTCAGATGCAACACTTGTTACAGGAATTGTAAAAATATCTTTGGCAATTAAAGCAAGCAAAGAAAATTTCTTGACATATCCTTTCCACCATAATAACACATCAAATCCTTTCTCATCTGGAGTAAGAGTCTCTTCAAGATAAACATCCAAATCATTTCTACTTATTATAACAGATCGTGAACTTATGAACTTGCTCCAATCCTCTCCAAGCTCAGCATCTATCTCACAAATTTCAGCATTATTAACAACCACATTTTGAGTAGAAGTGCAAGAAGGTGAAGATACCTTAGTTGAGTATTACATATAAAGATCCTTAAGAAAGGTGCGAGCATTATCAATTCTCACATCAACATTAGATCCATAGATTTTCTCATACATGAAAATAATTCGCTCCATTTTCCATCGAGGATCAAGGACACATGCCACAATAAAGAGAAGGCTACATTGATCCCAATATTTCATAAACTTTCCAAACATAATTTGTGCCATTTCTCTTATATAGTACAACTCACTGTTTAACCATTCACGCAACTTATAATGCACATGACAAACTTCATAAAAATATAAATTAGCAATGACATACTTAGTCCATGAAAGAGTAAGAGTGGCTTTATAAAATACTTTCAAAATAGTATACACTTTTTTCGCAGTTTCCCATTCCTTATCAGAAGGACAATCCACATAGTTAGAATCAATATCATGTAAACGCAAAAATGCAGCTTTCAACTCTAATGCACTTGCAATCATATCATAAGTTGAATTCCACCGAGTAGGGCAATCCATATTAATGAGTTTTGTTGTTGACAAATGTTCATGAACCAAAGCCTTATTAAAATTCTCTTTTCTTTTGAGTGTTTCCCTTACCCACACAGCACTTCTTCGAATTTTCTCTATAAATCTTGACAACACTCGCAAACCATCTTGTACAATCAAATTAAGAATATGTGCACTACATTGCACATGCAAGAAATTGCCACCACATAGTAACAAATTGTTTTCACAAAGCCAATTCTTAAGCTCTCTAACCATTGCATTATTGTTGGATGCATTATCAAGAGTAATGGAGAACAACTTATTATCAATGTTCCAATTCAACAATTGAGATTTCAATAGCTTAAAAAGAACTTCAGCAGTGTGTGGAGTCTTGACATTTACAAATGCAAAAATTTTCTTTTACAAAGTCCACTCATCATCAATATAATACATTGTCAAGTAAGCATAACCCATAGTTTGATTTGAAGTCCACAAATCAGTAGTGAGACTAACCCGCGAGGTTAACCTATCAAGAATATGATACAACTTCTCTTTTTCTTCCTCATAAATTTTCATAATATCAGATTTGAGAGTATTTCTTGAAACAATTTTGAATTTAGGTCGTAAACCCTTAATGAAAATCTGAAGATACTCATATTCTGTAATATTGAAAGGAAGATTATGAGCAGCTACATCTCTGGCCAAATCAAACCGACTTTTTTCTTGATCAAACTTGTAAGTAGCTAGTTTTGCATTAGCCTCACCAATTGTCTTTGCTCCTGCTAAAAGTTTTTGACTTACATCCTCACATTTCTTGTGAACACATGTTGATAAATGATTTTTAAGATGAGTAGTTCCTTTAGTGCTTGCCCCATCAAATTGTCTATTGCAATGATTACAAACAGCAATCACTTTGCCATCTTTAATTACCTCCTTTCAAAATTCATTCCACACAGGAGATGTCAATTTTCTCCTTTTAGTAGGCCCATCCACTTCTACATTTATATCATGTACTCTGATTGCATCTGTCTGCTCAATGTGCTCATGTGTAGGGTTACTGTTCTCTGTAGGACTAACATTACCAGATGGGGCTGAATTATTAACCGAAGTACTATGTGCTATTGGAGCAAGAGTGCTTGATGATTGCCCTTTCATTATAATTAAAAAAGCAACACCCAAACCTATGTAAAATTCAAACAATCAAAAAAAATATAGATAAAAAAATTGACCATTTACTGCAGCTCCAAAATTAACACAGAAAAAAAATACATCTAGCAACATAACTCATACAACAATTCTCTGTCTCACCCTTTCATGAATAAGTGTGAGCCTCCTAACAAATTTTTGTATTAATAGGTGTACATGGATAAAAAGTCTTTTTTTTAAAAAAAAGGACAAGAAAGATAACTGGCTTCAATATGCTTGTTTGCCATGAAAATGATAGATTACTTAATTCCTAATATGCAGGGGTTGATGAAAAGAATGCAACAAAATAAACCTTCCACCCAGAAACAAACTTCTAGCTTTTCTAATGGCCAAATTTTCTGCAACTTATGCACAAGTGGGTCCCAGTCTGAAATTCCCAACTGCTAGAAGTGGAGATAGTGTCCCAGGGTATGAAATGGAAATCTTCTATTGCAACAACCAAGCAAGTTAGCACATTTCTACACATCCTGCTGAGCATGTTTGCCATGAGAACAAATCATAGAGAGATGTGTTGTTCTCCTTGCCTTAATCCCCTAAAGCTAGTGAAGAGACCATAAACACCGCTGGGTGAAAACTGTATCATATTAGGTATGACCTTCCTATCTTTGTTCCATTCTTATATGTTGCTCACAGAAATCAGAGGTGTCTTACCTTTCATGTGCAGAATTCTCATAGATGTATCCGTTCTCCTAAATAGACCCTTGGTTACTGAAGATTACCACTGCTAGGGATAATTTATGCATCAACAACAACCAAATCAGCTTGTCCCAACTTCATTCTACTAAAATCACATTTCATATAGCCTGACTTTGACTAATGTTAAATCCTTTAAATTCTAAGGTTTGGGCAACAACACATTCTAACTTAGCATATGGATCCTTTATACTTTTTTTTACTGAAGTCGACAGGGTTGGACACGTAGATTATGCAAAAACCAACATGGTCAGTATTTACATGAAAGAGGAACATTCACACATACATGGATCCATACACATCAAGTTTCACCGGTACATATACAAGATAACAGGTAACTGTCTGGTTGCATGATGGTAGTAGATAAGCGCAAACCACTACAGCAAACATACAAGTCATTCGGAATTCCAATCCATCTAACTGAGCATTCTGCGGAGGATATTTTTCTTCAACAACATACTAAGATTTCTTGTTCGTTTATGACTAATGCCATTACAGATGCACCAGAAACATGCTTCAAGAGGAACAGTTATAGACCGGACACAGATAAAGTCGACAAGTTTAAGTTTGCTGGAATTCAGGTATGAAGGCAGATCCTGGTAGATATCCATCCACAAAGATCGCAATTGCCAATGCACATGATATAAAAAGTTGAATAGCTAATGGCTGCCCGGATCCAGGCAAGAATGGAAACGCTGGCAGATGCAACTCTTTAGATTGGAAAACTGAAACACATAAGAATTAGGCATAGTCGGGTAATAATTTCTCTGACCAGCCAATCCAAACTAGGATATGCAAAATATAATATGAGAAATGAAGGCAAGGCAAACAAGATAGTGACAAGGATGTACAAGGCAAGGATGGCAGCACTGGCGGGGATTGCATATAGGACAATGAGGAGGAATATGACAACCAAAGGAAACTTAGCTGTCAAGTGGACAGAAAAGCAGCGACTTGCGTAAGATTCATGTACCCTCCTCCCTACATTGAGATAGTTGACAGTAAGGTTTTCATGAGATGGATTCCGATGCGGTAGACCCGACTGTATATACGGAGCTCTTCTGAGATTCTGTTGATGACCCACACTTCCCAACAATAAGCCACTCTTGGAAGACCAAGCATGTTGGTGATCAGCAGAAAATGAAGAGTGAGCCTTCACCCAGATCACCACAGAAGGAAAAAAATCTTCCGGGGAAACTTGAGGTCACCCTTGTAAACTTGAGAAGGAAACGACGAGCAGATTTACCAGTACGTGCCTGAGCCCAGAGGGGATGGGGTGACCGGAGGTGCACGGCTGAGGCAGAGTTGACGGTGGAGAGCAGCACCGGCTGGAGGACGTGACGTCGGCGTGGAGGACGGGGTGGCTCAGGAGATGCTGGCAGAGGGTGGCTCACGCCTCAGGGGCTCCTCGCGGCTACAGCTGGAGAAACGACGAGCAGTGGAACCCGCCGCCGCCGGTGGAGGTGAGGGATGTCGGCGAAACGACGAGCAGAGCTGCACAGGGGCTGGTGAAACGACGTGGACCACCCGCCGTCGCTGGTGAAGATGGTGAGAGAGGCCGCTCGAGTGGAAGGAGGCCGTTGGACCACCCACCGGTCGCCGGCGCACACGTCAGTCGTCGGGGTCGCCTTTGCCAAATGCTGCTACACTGCTACTGTGGCCGCTTCGTCAGGACTCAGAGGATGCTTTGCCCATCTGCCGTGTGATATTGTGAGCAGAGCTCAGAGGATGTAAGATTGTGAGGTGTGAAACTATGAATTGTGAAATGTGAATACGTGAAGTGTGAAACTGTGAATTGTGTGAAACATAAGAGGGAGAGTCGATAGATTCTTCGTCTCCTACCCACCACCCAGACTCTTCGTCTTCTACCCATGATAAAATGACAATTTATTATCATAATAAATTTCATCGAAATATGCACCAAATCAATACTGCAGTCACTTCAATCCTCCGCAATCGCCATTTCTCAATATTTTTTTATTAAAAATAAGATTATAAGATTCATACATAATCTCAAAAACACTCATATTTATATTCGGTCAGATAATATCCAATACGGATATTTAAATATCCGAATTCGTATCCGATTAATAATCGAATTATCCGATATCCGATTAAATTATCCGTCAGATATTTTATTCGAATAATTATCCGACCAAACGAATACGAATACGAATCAAATTTTAAACGGATAATTTTCATACCTACGACAAACTTAGTGTTAGTTGTGTTGGGTTTTTTATTTGTTTATTTACTGCTTTCCTGTTATTTATTTATTATTTCTATTGTTATTCTCGTTATGAGTTGGAGATCCACGGGATCCTTACTGAGTCGATGAGACAAGACTCTCCTCTTTATTTCTTATAGGTGAGACGCGCCTTGCTCGTAGTTCCTCAGAGATTTAGCGCAACGCCAATGGTCAGTTTTAATAGTCGGTTTGTCAAAGACGGAGTATGCCCCATAATTATGTACTTTTCCTCCGTTAGACTGTTACTTGTTATAGACTTGGAATTATGGACTGTGTAACTGTTTAATTATATAATTTATAACTATTTAATTCATGTATTATTTAATTTACTACATTTTAACTTTTACATTTATTTTAGATTCTTTTATACTCACACGATTAAATAACCCTTCCGAGTCCAGTGACTCGTGGGTGTTTAAGTGTATTTTTATTTTTTTTATTTTTAAAATTTAAAATTTTTTTTGGGTTGGACTAAAGATCACTTAACTTGGTGTAGAGGCCAAATCACCTATTTTACTTAGACAGTACGACAATAAACAAAATAAGTGTGAATAATCATTACTATTCATGTTACTATTTACGGGAATAATAATCACTATTCGCACCCATTCTTTTTTAAATTATCGTGCATCCCAAATAAATTAGGTGAATTGGCCCTCACTCTAAATTAGGAGACCTTGATATCACCATATATATATATATAGACTCCTCGACCATTTCAGAGATCAATCCGACTCCTTTGTGCTCCCGTCCAATGGTGCTGCTGCTATATCAGTGGCAATACCAAATTAGATTAGGATGAACAATAAATGAGAAATGGACCTGTTTTAATTAGAAACAGAAGCTGAAGATCTTTTGAATACAGCCAGTTTTGCTTTGGATAGTGGCCTAAATGCTAGCCATTCCATTGGATAGAGACCAGGTTCCAACAGATACTATTTGTTTTCTTGGACGATGACAAATCCTATTTCTGGAGAATCGAACAAGGAGCTGTTCAAGTTTGATCTGCTGGCCGACCCTCGTCCACCTTTCTTTAACATATATTTAATTTGATGATTTTCTCCTTATCATTATTTTTATGCCGTAAAAAAATGATTTAAGATCACTACATGGGGCAATCAGTTGTAGGCTATTTTTGAACTGAGACAACCATGCTTTTCGAAGAACAATAATCACGAAATGGAAAGACCAAAGAAATTATAATCACGGTCAGAAAACTGATACTCCGTGAGAGTAAGGGCACCAACAGACTTCATAACACGTTGATTCTACAGACCAATCACTTCTGAGACCAACCTACCCTTTTCTTCAAAGTAGATCTTTAAAACGGAATCAACGAGGAAAGAAGTTGGTTTTGCATCTTGTAGTGAAGGAAGTTGAGGTACCAATAGGCAGATTATAAGAATCTGGCCTAGATGAGTGATCTGAAAAACTACAGACTAGAAATGAGCATCATTATTTTCTTCGTCATCCATTGATCTGGGACTACAAGGAACTAAGGATGTGCAAATTTTCGGACCAGCTTTCCTGCTTGATGCCCTCTACATGATCGCAGGCGCAGCAAGTTCCCTACAGGTACACCTAGGGATTAGAGCCAAAGGCCTTGTGACAGTGGTTAGGACAGGGAATGCTGATCATACTGGTTCTGCTGTTTAAGCTCATTCAATCAGAGAAGAAACATCAAAAATTTTCCTACAGTTCTCACCATGCAAGACGTCTTGGTAAACAGGGAAAGAACACCACCATAAAATGGTTAGTAGCAAGAAAACGGAACAGAGGTCTGCATTGGGGGGGCAGGGATACAAAAAATGTGGACGACTCCACCAAAGACACATCCTTCCTTTCTTTTTTCTTGTAAATTATTGCTCAGAAAATGGATATATAACAAGCTGCTTCTTTTACACCACACTGTGCTTTAATATGGCAACTATGCAGAAATACTTCAACAGGGATCGATGGTAAAGAGATTAGCCTCTCATGATTTATTTGCTGGCTGTCTGGAATCAACCTTTTCATCCCGTTTGGTTCCTGAAACAGCTGCAGTGGCTGCTGCTGTCATTGCAGCTGCTGCTGCACCCATTTTCACACCTCCTGCAGCCTTCATTGCTCCAGCAATTTTTGCAAATGCTGCTATTCCACTGACAAGAACAGCTCTCAACACCACCGTCGGCTTCAAGTCCATTATTTCACCTGAGAACATGAAGTAAAATAGCTGTATCATCTGGTTTTACATTAGATAAATAAATCAGCAATACATTTTGTTTCTATTGGGGGGGTGACCAAATATTCACTCCACACAGTGTTGAGCTCTTGACCATTTGTACAAGCAGATAATACAATTGGAGATTTTCATTCTCAGACATACCACCTGATTACAAATGCTTCTCTTGTAATGAGGGCACCGAAAACACTGGTAGTGCAACTTTCAAAAGCCGGGCCATAACCAGAGCAACTATTTACTAATAGAAACCCTAGACATAATAATTCTTAGAAAGACAGAATACTTACACATTAAGCTTGGACAAGCCAGAGGCTTGATATCAGGTTGGCAGGAGTTGTACAAAGATGCGAATAAAAACCCACTTCCATTTTATTTGACTCTTGTTCACTTACATGTGCGCCTACTCAGAAAGAAGAAAGTGGGCATAATGCATACCCCAGAAAGCTAAAATGGCAGGCCATCAAGAAACGATAACCTCGCTTGGTATCTTATGAATTAGAACCCATGGCATATCGTGTGTTGGTCCAAGCAATGGGTTTGCTCCCCATTGACCTGGCTCTGAAACCTGCAGTAAGAGCATAGGCTGTACCTGCTGACTCCTTGCCAGCAAGTGTTCTGCAACTCATCGGGTTTTCTAAGACGTCTTTGACAAGGTTCTCTATGTTCCTAATCATCACCAGATGAAAGACTAAAAATTAGTGATTTCTTTTAGGTTAGCTGTGGGGTGCATTTGATTCCCCTTCCTTACTGCTGTCTGCCCACGAGGCATGTGGGTGGAGTGAATGAGGTGCTCGGGATTCATGAAGAAGAGACATGGGAGAGGTTGCTAGATGGGCTGGCGTGGGCCTGGCCAGTGCACCCATGCAATGGATGCAGTGGGGTGAGGCTTGTCCCTTGTTTCTGGTGCTGCAGGGGGGAGACACTGACGGCACTGACTGTGGCCAGAGGTGGAGGAATTGGGAATGGTGGTGCTAGCACTAGCAGGGTGGTTAGACGCCCCAAGTGCAACACGAACAGCTTGTTGCTGTGTCCCATTGGCTGCTGATGGTCCCAGACCTTCCCATTAACTTCCTGTTCTTCATTGTCAGCGGTAGTAGTTATAGCTCCTCTGGAAGCATCTTGCTTTTTGTGAGGGTGGGGGTCTCTTTAATACACCTTTATGTACAAAAGTAAGCATATGGAAATGTTTGTCTTTTTCATCGCACCCACTGAAACAGGCATGATCAACATTCCAATTTTCTACTTGAAAATGTCTTCCATTGGGCTCTATATTTGAAAGTTTAATTTTGTCGCATGATGTTATTGAGGTTCTGTCTTGAAAGATTACATTTGCATTATAAAACCTGGATGACTAGATTAGAAGATATGGTGCACCTGTAGACATATGTTTTAGTGTTAATGAGAGAAAATATTATTTAAAAATTTTCCAAACAATGTACACAATTTCTAAACATTATGTTAATCTTACCAAGTAGGTATAAGTGATTTGCATCACTTTTAAAAATTAAGTCAAAAGGTGAGATGAAACAAATTTTGATAGAGAAAAAGTTTCAAAAAGATAAAAAGGTGCTCCTAAATGCCTATTAAGCTTGAATATGCCAACTCACTAATTTCCTCTGCCTTCCCAGAAAATGCGCAACACCTATAACTGGCAGAGAATTTTTTTCATCACAAGGATTTTTTTTGAACATGGATAGTACCACTGTATATATAAAATAAAAAAGGGATTTACCAGTGTGAGAAGTAAGCGCTCAAAATATCCCTGTACAAAATGGTGCATCCATATGATGTAATTCCCCCGTGTCCCCCTAGTGACATCAAAAAGAAGAATAGTCTATGTTACAATACAAAGACAACGCCATCAAGCTGATTCTGTCACCAGTTGGTAATCTACCATGGTCCCGTAGTCCTACAGTAGCATTGACTTCCACAAGGAGACATGGCTGGACCGACCTCCCTCCTCCTGTGGCTCATTACTCTCCTCTCCCCCTTCCTCCCTCTCTCTTGCTCCCCTCCTCCTGGACTTCCCCTTCTTTGCCATACCCATGAGCCATCTCTTCTGAATTTTGGTGAACACCCCTTTCAGGTCCTTATCTAGACCTATAAAGGAGATTCCCACCTTGTCTGCAAGATTCTTCATTTGTGCCTCCATTAGTGTCTCGACTACCTCCACTATCTCTTTCATATCTTCCCTGGCCAAATTAGCCCCGACAGTTAGAACACCCCCATTGGGCTCATCATCTGCCTACCTCCTTTCCATTCTCGGTCTCTCCGAGATGACTTCCTCATCTTCTGAGCCCACTCCAGCATCTTCCTCTTGGGTTGCACCGGTTGTGTCCCTAGTTGGAGTGGGGACTTGTTCGGGGTGACCCGATCCTCATTACAAGAATATTTACATTTTTCAAATACATTTTTAGCCAAAATCTGTTGAAAGGCCAATTATAACATGAATGTTACTTTGAGCCATAATAATTTAATGTCGATTCTCTTTAATTTCAAACCAATTGCTGATGTAGAGCTATGTGAACACTTGAAAATCTTAAAAGAACTCTGATTTTAATTGCATCTCTCACCCTTATTGATATTTGTCGCGTTTTTTTTTCATTTGACACAAATATATTTGAAGTTTCCTTACTTGTATCATCCATGACATTTTCTTAGTTATATTACTAGTTTTATTGGTAGGGTCATATTTGTGTGTAGATGCATGCATATATCTATAGAGACTTACAGAGAGGGCAAGCTGACTTGGGACGGGAGTGCGCTGGCCTGCCCGGCAGTCTTTTGCTTGGGGGGGGGGGGGTGTTGAGATGGGGAGTTGTAGCAAGGGTGCACTGGCTGGGGCCTCGACAGCCCATCAAGCAACTTCTCCAATGTCCCTTCCTCGTGGATCTGGAGCACCTCCATCACTCCACCCACATGCCTCGTGGACAGACAGCAGTAGGGATAGGGAGCTGCTGGCAAGCTGATATGAGGAGCAGCAGCGAGGAATGGGGAGGCAGGAGTGGGCTGACCTGATGGGGACATCGAAGCAAGACCACTCATGTTTTGTTTGCATTTATGTCCTTTTATATTTGTATGTATACCCTTGTGTTGTATGGGTACACAATTGTGAGTCTTACTGGGTTTTTGTGCAAAATGACAGTAGGACCAGCAAGGGGGCCCTCACTCCTTCCTCATTGGTCCATGTGGCACCATTTGGGTTCATGTGGGGCTGGTCAAAGTCCTAGGTGACATCTAGAAGGTCAATTGACACATGGGGAGACAAGTGGGTTAAAATTTCAAAGGAGGCCACCTACCTTACCTACAATGTCCCCTTGGTCAAGGGGGCGCCCCCCTCCATTTTTATTTTTAGAAAATATGCTATTAGAACTAATTAGTTCTATACCTTGTATACCACTCCCAACCCTAGATCTAAGGACATTAGTGGTCATTTTCCATTTATTATATAAGGCATGTATTTCCATTTTTCATAAATTAATGAGAAGAAAATTGTTGAATTGCCTTGAGCCAAGGAAGCTTGCGCACCCCCCCTCTCTCTCCTCTGGTTTTCCTTCTCCATCTTCTGCATTTCAGGGTTGTGAACCCATCTATCTTAGCCCCTCCACCTCTGATTTCATTCTGTGCCGCCGCCGCCGCTGTTCGTGCCGCCATCGAGCCGCCGCGAAGCCGCTTCTGAAGTTCTGTCCAAGGGTCTGTTTGGCTGGACAGAGTCCCACTCCGGAAATTTTAACTCCCAACTCCGACCTCATCTGGAGTTGAGGTTTTCAGGGTTGGTTCCTCTCTTGATTCCCAACCTCCAGTAAAAAAATCGCGTCATTCAGAGTTCGTTTTATATTTTTCTATTTTCGTGTCTTTCTATCTTCCTGATCTGTCCCTTTTCAGATCTGTGCAGTAGAAGCCTAGTTCTTCCCCCTTTCGACCCCCTTTTTGATTTTTGTTGGAAGCCCCAAATTTATTGGAGGTTCTGTCCACCATCCCCTTCCTCCACAAATTTTCGCTGAATTTCAAAATCCCTCTACCTATTTTTAGAAATTGAGTCTTTCCCCCAAATTCAGATCTGTCTCTGCTGTCCAGATCCGACCCCGAGTCAGTATAAAATCCCCACAAAATCGAAACTTCCACCAAATCTTGCATAAGATATATCCCCGTTTTCCTCTCTTCGGTCTCTACAACTTTCATGAAGGGTCCAAAGGCTGAATCGAAGGTCTACGTCGCGGTCAACGCCAACTCTCAGGAAAACTTGGTTCTGCCCTGAGTTTTCAGATCCTGTGACCCAGCAGCTTGAAAATTCGATAAAGGCCATCAACGGGAAATTCAATTTTATCTCTCTGGCCCTAGATCGAAGTACTTCGAAAGAGCTTTCCAACGGTACCTCTTGTGCGTCGATCCGACGTCAAGAGTGACCGCAGCAGCAGATCTCGCCGGGTCGCGCGCTGCAAAACAGAATTGCAGATCCGTGGCCAGTAACTCCGGCGGGTGACGATGGGAGCCGCCCGGCCTCCGGCCGGCGAACCAGCACACCGCCGTCCCAGGGAGCGCCCCTCCAGGCATCCCCACCACAGTGGTGCCATCCCGGTCCCACACGGCCCCACAAACGAGCACTTGGGTCCCACGGTCGCGAGTACGAGTGCCGCCGAGCTACACAAGAAGCTGCCCGTCAACCCGAACCCGTTACTCCCGGGCCCCATTGTGTCGCCCTTCACCTCCCTGCGTGGAGTGGGCAGTCATATTCATTGCTGTAAATTAATTACTTGTTATTCCGGGAGTACCGATTCGGCCGGGGTCGTCTTCCCCACGCCGAGAGCGTGGAGGTATCGTGTTCGCTCCCTTGACTCGGCATTTTGCTTTATTCGTATATGCTTTATATGCCACTGCTAGAGAGCATGCTAGGATCGTAGCCCTCTTTACTTTTATATCATCGCTGCTGCGAGAGAGAGAGAGATACCGTCCCGTGACCCGATCCGGGCACGAATTTGTGAGTTGACCACCCTATCTCTTTGCCGGTTTCTCAACCGCCCACGTCCGACGCTTCCCTCGTTAGGGACGATCGCGAGCTTGCTTAGAGTCCGAGGATCGCATATCCATTTGGAGTCGAGTCGCGTGTCCGTCCCGCATCAGTTTGGTATCAGAGCGCCAGTTGAGTCTAGGGTAGTCATTAGTCTTTGCTTAACAAAAACACACAAAAAAGTGTCATTTACGTCTAGTCATCGTCTAAGTCGGTCTAAGGTTGCATCCGCATACCATTGTTCGGTATATAAAAATGTGTTGTCCGAACGTTAGGCTACGCCTATTGAGAAGGCCGCACACTTACGCGAGTGATCTTCGGATCGATTAACTCCGCCACGTACCGAGTCTTGGTTTAAGTCTTGGGTCCTTAGTGTGCATGCATTCCACCCTTGCATAGTCGGTCTAGTGTCTTGTCCAAATGGCCTTGCATATCCATTCCTAGGGATCCATTCCCATCTTTTCGGCACCAATGGCCAACCCATGCCGACCCGTCCAAGGTGATAGGTCCGTATCCGAGTACATCCGGGACTATGATAAGTACCGGTTGGAATATGGAGTTGGAGAGGAGAGCACCACGACTGCCTTTCAGTTTCGGAGAGGTTTGCGGCTTTACTTTCGAATCCAATGTCTTGGCCACGATGCATTCTCTCTGGCGCAATCCTATAAGGTCGCTCTGGAGGTCGAGCCATTTGAGTCTCAATTTAATGACGACCTACAGCGAGCCGATGCTGCCCTGGCTGCCCTTCGGCAAACATCTACCTCCCAACCGAGTCCCGAGCCGATCGGACTACCTGCCCCATTGCCTTCACCACCCGTGAGTGCTCCATCACCACCCTCTGCTTCCGAACTTTATTCGGAACCATCTTATTTGGAGCCACCAAAACCCGAGCCACCCGTGTTTCTAACGGGTACGCTTTTCATTGCCGAGCCACTACTTAGTTGGCTCAAGGATGGCTTGGTCCCACCTCCTTACCTATCCATGGACCCCACCCTACCATTGGTGTCCGTCAACTCCTACCACACGACATTCCGGTCTAGTCACCATGTTGATACATTGGGTGACCTTATTCTTGGTTTAAGTTGGCAATGGAAGTTGACGCACTTATTGGCCCGAGGCTTCGACCAGCCCACTAGTCGTAGCTTCACCCATCCGGCCATAGGGTCCATTACCTCCGTATGCACCATGGGTTGTGTCACCACGGAGATTCTCTTGTTCCTTCCCTTACCGGCCGAGCCTACCTTTGCTCCATTTATCCCGAGGGAGGAACCATATCTTCTATACACGGTCCCATTTACCACGAGGGATGGAGGTGACCATCACCTTCATGAATTTCAAACATGGGACTATGTAACGGAGGAACCGAGGGGTCACACATTCTTTGACCCATTCGACCCCTTCTCTAGTGGGCCTCGTGATCCATCACTTCCTTCATACCTTGTCGGGAAGTCCACTTTCACACCCCTTTCCCACAGGCCGGGCCATCTATACCCACCAAGCCCAATCTCGATACACCCACACCCGGCTCGTCCACACTCGGTTCTCCTAGCCCTCTCAAGTCCCCTAAATCCAAAGGACCGTTCATGCATGACTGGGTCATACTTGGGCGTCTAGGTGTTCCCCATGCCACCAACCATCGAGTACATCTAGTGTATGCATGGCACATATTCGGGTGTCCTGGTCCACCGTCACACACGTACGGGTCGGACTAACAATAGGTTTGTCTAGGGTCATGCATGAGTCAGTTTTTTGTTTGTGTGGTTTGTGGTTTGTTAGGAGTCTGCATGTGTCTTGTGCGAGCTCGTTGATGTCAGTCCCTTAAGAGGCGAGTAGACTCGATCGATGAGTATGAGATCAGTTCTACATCTATGCCCCGGATCTAGTCACCTACAGGGACCCAGCGGTGATTCCTAGTGAGTCTTCGAGTCGCCTCCTTCCCCTTGAGAGTGACCCCACCCCGGAGTGTTCCACCACTAGCCCCTTCCCATAGCAGCATGCGCATATCGAGTATATACGGAATGAGCAGATGACGATCACTTGGAGTGGAGCGTACCCGCGCTACTTGATACGGTGACGGATCCGCCGGAGCTACTCGAGCAGTCACCCCCTTTACTCGACGGGGTCGAGTTCTTCCCACCCGGGGAGAATTGATGGGGACATCGAAGTAAGACCACTCATATTTTGTTTGCATTTATGTCCTTTTATATTTGTATGTAAACCCTTGTGTTGTATGGGTACACAATTGTGAGTCTTACTGGGTTTTTGTGCAAAATGACAGTAGGACCAGCAAGGGGGCCCTCACTCCTTCCTCATTGGTCCATGTGGCACCATTTGGGTCCATGTGGGGCTGGTCAAAGTCCTAGGTGGCATCTAGAAGGTCAATTGACACATGGGGAGACAAGTGGGTTAAAAATTCAAAGGAGGCCACCTACCTTACCTACCATGTCCCCTTGGTCAAGGGGGCGCCCCCCTCCATTTTTATTTTTGGAAAATATGCTATTAGAACTAATTAGTTCTATACCTTGTATACCCCTCCCAACCCTAGATCTGAGGGCATTAGTGGTCATTTTCCATTTATTATATAAGGCATGTATTTTCATTTTGCATGAATTAATGAGAAGAAAATTGTTGAATTGCCTTGAGCCAAGGAAGCTTGCGCACCCCTCTCTCTCTCCTCTGATTTTCCTTCTCCATCCTCTGCATTTCAGGGTTGTGAACCCTTCTATCTTAGCCCCTCCACCTCTGATTTCATTCTGTGCCGCCGCTGCCGCCGTTCATGCCGCCATCGAGCCGCCGCGAAGCCGCTTCTGAAGTTCTGTCCAAGGGTCGGTTTGGCTGGACAGAGTCCCACTCCGGGAATTTTAACTCCCAACTCCGACCTCATCTGGAGTTGAGGTTTTCAGGGTTGGTTCCTCTCTTGATTCCCAACCTCCAGTAAAAAAATCACGTCATTCAGAGTTCGTTTTATATTTTTCTATTTTCGTGTCTTTCTGTCTTTCTGATCTGTCCCTTTTCAGATCTGTGTAGCAGAAGCCTAGTTTTCCCCCTTTCGACCCCCTTTTTGATTTTTGTTGGAATCCCCAAATTTATTGGAGGTTCTGTCCACCATCCCCTTCCTCCACAAATTTTCGCTGAATTTCAAAATCCCTCTACCTATTTTTAGAAATTGAGTCTTTCCCCCAAATTCAGATCTGTCTCTGCTGTCCAGATCCGACCCCGAGTCAGTATAAAATCCCCACAAAATCGAAACTTCCACCAAATCTTGCATAAGATATATCCCCGTTTTCCTCTCTTCGGTCTCTACAACTTTCATGAAGGGTCCAAAGATTGAATCGAAGGTCTACGTCGCGGTCAACGCCAACTCTCAGGAAAACTTGGTTCTGCCCTGAGTTTTCAGATGCTGTGACCCAGCAGCTTGAAAATTCGATAAAGGCCATCAACGGGAAATTCAATTTTATCTCTCTGGCCCTAGATCGAAGTACTTCGAAAGAGCTTTCCAACGGTACCTCTTGTGCGTCGATCCGACGTCAAGAGTGACCGCAGCAGTAGATCTCGTCGTGTCGCGCGCTGCAAAACAGAATTGCAGATCCGTGGCCAGTAACTCCGGCGGGTGACGATGGGAACCGCCCGGCCTCCGGCCGGCGAACCAGCACACCGCCGTCCCAGGGAGCGCCCCTCCAGGTGTCCCCACCACAGTGGTGCCATCCCGGTCCCACACGGCCCCACTGACCAGCACGTGGGTCCCACGGTCGCGAGTACGAGTGCCGCCGAGCTACACAAGAAGCTGCCCGTCAACACGAACCCGTTACTCTCGGGCCCCATTGTTTCGCCCTTTACCTCCCTGCGTGGAGTGGGCAGTCATATTCATTGCTGTAAATTAATTACTTGTTATTCCGGGAGTACCGATTCGGCTGGGGTCGTCTTCCCCACGCCGAGAGTGTGGAGGTATCGTGTTCGCTCCCTTGACTCGGCATTTTGCTTTATTCGTATATGCTTTATATGCCGCTGCTAGAGAGCATGCTAGGATCGTAGCCCTCTTTACTTTTATATCATCGCTGCTGCGAGAGAGAGAGAGATACCGTCCCGTGACCCGATCCGGGCACGAATTTGTGAGTTGACCACCCTAGCTCTTTGACGGTTTCTCAACCGCGCACGCCCGATGCTTCCCTCGTTAGGGACGATCGCGAGCTTGCTTAGAGTCCGAGGATCGCATATCCATTTGGAGTTAAGTCGCGTGTCCGTCCCGCATCATGACCTGGCTGGGCGTTGAAGGTGGGGGTGAGCCGACGTGGCCAGAGAAGAAGATGCGCATGGGAGGAAGGAGAGGAAGAGAGGAGCCGCCATACAATTGGTTTTGGGGGGGGGGAAATGTCAGGTTTCTTTCTTTGGTTGGAGGTGGGGGCGAGCCGACGTGGCTAGAGAAGAAGATGCGCATGGGAGGAAGGAGAGGAAGAGAGGAGCCGCATACAATGGGTTTTGGGGGGGAAAATGTCCGGTTTCTTTCTTTCTTTCATTGTTTGTCAAGGGAAAGTTAACAAAGGGTAGGATACCTACCTAAAAAATAGGAAAACTCTTGCGAAATGTGTTTGAATGGAGATTTTTTCCCTAAATTTTATTTTAAAAGTAAAAGAGGTAAAGAAACTGCAAACAAACACGCTAGCACTGATTTCTTCCTAAAGTAATATAATGTTGTGATGAAATGTTCTAGATGAAAAGTATGTCATAGACTAGCAAGTCAATAGAGCTGTTACGGAGGATGCATTGCAAAACAGTAAGGGAAAAGACTACGAAGCTAGCAAAAATCTTCTCATTTTGGATAAGATGTAGGAAGAAAGGGAAAGAGTGGAGTACATAATTCCACCAAAGCAACGTTCACTAAATATAATAGTTAGCTGGAAAATAAGTATGGGAAGATGGTGGCAGCAAATATACAGTTTTTAAATATAATAGTTAGCTGGAAAATAAGTATGGGAAGATGGTGGCAGCAAATATACAGTTTTCACAGTGTTTTCAAATATCAAGAGAAGACAGGATGGTAGTTTCATTGGAAAGGTACTTAAAGAAACATCCCATGCCATTCGGTGCTAATTGTTGTAAGATTTTCAATTAGCTGTATAATAACATGACGACAAGTTTCAACATGACACAATTTTGTGGAAATACAAGCTGCAGATATTTGGAACATCAAAGCACAACCGTATTAGTTCAACGGTCTAATTAAGCAGTAAACGGTTATGGTAGAGGTGTGACTTATTAAACAGGTGTCAGTGCTGAATTGCATAGAAGCATTTGGAAATGATGTCCGGTATCTTAACATAACCCCAAAACGGATAATTTCTATGGCACAAAAGATAAATAATTACTACGAAAAGGATGGGGAACAACGACACACAAAAAGTATATGATAAACGCATTGGTGCTTCACTCTGCTCCATTAAGAGGAAAAAAGAAAAATATGACAAGAAAATAAAAGGAAAAAGAAGTGATCTTGAGACATCTACCAATGTTGAACCCGAAGATATTGCAACTCCTCATTTTTTTTCCCTGGGCAGATACAACACATCGAAGAACAAGCGGATTTGAAAGAAGAGGGGACGTAGGGCTGGAGAAAGAAAAAAAGAATCCACGGATGAACAAACCAACCACATAGCCTCAGCTCCATGACCCCACCAAATCGTTCTACCAATATAACCATAAACGAGTGGAGACAAGCACAGACCCACTAATACTACGCGTCTACTACAAAAGGAACCTGTCAATAAAGGAAGCAGAGCCCAGACGACCAAATCCATCTGTCAAGACACGGATCATAGGTAGCAAATCAAATCAAATCAACTACGTTAAGAAGACGACTATGGAGATCAGACCTCGGCGCGCCTCTGGACGAAGGGGCCGCTCGACAAATCTGAGGCTTCGCTCGCCTGCCAAAGCACGGGGAGAGAGACAGCGAGAGAGAGTGAGAGCGAGAGGGGGAGAGCCAGAGGTTTATTCGGCCCTCCGGGACCCCAACGGTGCCGGGGCGTTTTCTCAGGAGGGCAGCGACCGGAGAGCACGAGAGCGCCTCGCGATGTGTAGTAGAAGGAGCGTTCGCGTCAACGACTGTGCGATCTTCATTGGACGGCTTCGGATTAGGCATACGGTTGATTTTGGGTACTACGATGCGGCTCGGCGGTATGCGAAAATGCAGATATTCCCTGGCGGATGTCTGTGGATCGGGCGGCTGTAAGCGCATGGAATTACAATTTTTATTGAGATTTTTGTAAATAAATCGATGTTAACCATCAATTTATAAGTAAATTATTTATTAAAATTTATTAGTAGATATATTACTACGTAAAATTATATTGTGTAAATATGTCATTTTTATTGATATTCATTTCATTTTTTTTGCCAAAATCTTGCAAAATCATCACTCTTTTAGATGATCTTACATAATATATATGTACTATTTGATTTTACGTAGTAGTATATATGCTAATATATTTTCATGAATAATTTTCTTACAAATTCAATTATAATAATAATTTATTTGTAAAAAAATATTTTAAAAATAACTTACTAAATATCTTGACATTAATAAGCCCCTATATTATTTCAATATTAGAAATGAGTTCCTCTTATCTCACTATTTATCAATAGGTCACCTAATTTATCTCCGTTATATAAAAAACCCTTTCGTCAATCTCCTTTAAAAAATTGACTTAACGTAACTCAACTATTGTTTAGTCTGACTCAAAGAAGGAAAAGACCCTAATGCCCTTGGGTAACGGGGAGAGAGAGAGAGAGAGAGAGAGAGACCCTCGTCTTCTTTCCCTCCCTGTCCACCCCCCTCATGGGGTTGATGCAGAGCAGAAGTGGCGTCGCGGCCCTCCATTGAGGTGATCTGGGCCTTTGATGTGCCCTCCACCCCATGGGCCATGCATGGACACCTCCCGCCACCCAACGTCCTCGCCGTCCGAGCACTTCCTCGGCCTCTTCTTCTCCCCGAAGGGAACCCCAGCAACTTCCAACAACGATGCCAATGTCGAGCTCCAAAAGGATGAGGTACTGTGGAATGGGGCCAACTTCTCCACACCTAGCACCCCAAAGCCGATTATTGCCATGAGCCCCATGGCTAACACTATGATCTCCTCTTTAGCTTCCTCTTCCAGAAGCTTTTGCCCTCTTTCGCCACAACCACAACATCATTTTCTCCAGTCGTCAACTCTGCCTGGGTCCTACGAGCAACCACCTATGCTGCTTCAGATCTCTCTGCCATCACGCAGGCTAACCCCCCTCCACCACCTCCCGCCCTACGCGCGCTCTTCCTCCCCAACCCCTTCTTCTTCTCTCATCTACGAACAGGGCCCTCAGACCTTGCCATAGTTTGCGCCCCCCATATATATATATATATATATATATATATATATATATATATATAGAGAGAGAGAGAGAGAGAGAGAGAGAGAGAGAGACCTTGCCATAGTTTGCCCCACACACAGTTCCCCCCCCCCCCCACACACACAGAGATAGAGAGAGAGAGAGAGAGAGAGAGAGAGAGATGCCTTGCCATAGTTTCCCCCACACACACAGTCCCCCCCCCCACACAGAGACACACAGAGAGAGAGAGAGAGAGAGATGCCTTGCCATAGTTTCCCCCACACACACAGTCCCCCCCCCCCCCACACAGAGACACATAGAGAGAGAGAGAGAGAGATGCCTTGCCATAGTTTCCCCCGAGAGAGAGAGAGAGAGAGAGAGAGAGAGAGAGAGAGAGAGAGAGAGAGAGAGAGAGAGAGAGAGAGAGAGAGAGAGAGAGAGAGAGAGAGAGAGAGAGAGAGAGAGAGCGCCATGGTATGGGGGGTAGAGAGAGATGTAGGGAGAGAGAAAGCAGGGGGAGGGAGAATGAGAGAGGGGGGACGGGGCCTCAAGAGGGGGCATGGGGAGCGATCCGGTCCTATCACCACCACTGTCGCCACCAGGCATCCCAACCACTGCTGCCGTGTCTCTCCTTTGGTTGAATGGGGGGAGAGAGAAATAGATAGAAAGAGAGAGAGAGAGAATGAAAGGGTGAAATGAAAAAAGAAAAAATTAACGGTGAGGTGAAAGAATATTGGAGAGGGGGGAATTCGGGGGTCACTGCTTCTCAGCCCAAAGGCCCATTAAGACCTGCTCGGCCTAGTAAGTGACAGCTCACCTCTTCGGCCAGGGCCCACTTACGATAAGCCCGAGGGTCAAGGGCCCAAAGCATGCCATATAGCTTAGGCACGGTCAATCAGGCAGAGGATTCTCCCTAAGCTTGAGAGGAACCCCAGTGCATCGCCGACTGAGCCAACAAAAGGCTATCAAGGCAACTCCCTCGGTTTAGCCCGGGATAAGAGTAAAACCTGACAATCCTGACCCCCTGAAGTCTTTACTTGGGGGGAGAAAGACCCATAGTAGGACCCCCCTCTTCGATCAGGGAAAGCCTATCCAGGGTGGACATTTATCCCGTGCAACAGAAGGTGAATCTCCCGAGAGCATACGAGAGCAGAGAAGTCAGAAGGGCTAAGAAAAATGCGAGAGTCCTTCAACGGTAAGAATGCGTATCGAAGGACGTAACTCTCCCACTCAATGATCCCTCCGTAACCTCTGTGAATTCGTTAAGAGAGGTCGCTACTATTTAATTCCAGGGATCTCCCCGTAAAAGGTAAGAGATCCTAGCCCCTCAATTGGTGAAGAGCAATCTCATACCCTCCCCCCCCCCCCCCCCCCCATTTTTCTCTTGACTTTCCTATGTCCAGCTCTTGCCCACACTGACTTAAACATCGAAGATTTTTCTTAGGATCTCAACCTCAGGCCCCTTGACCTTTGTCCATTCCACGCAGATTTTTTCAAGAGATGGCTAGTGAGATCTATCCGGTGGACTCAATCCTCTCGGATCCGACGGTCTACGATCAAGCGTAGGATCTTACCTCTTCAAATATTTTTCAAAATATTATACTTTTAGATGGTGGTTAATCATAAGGATTTTTTTATCAAAAGTTAGAATATTTTGAAGGCTAATAAGTAAATAGTTGTATCGAGAGGATTGATGTCTCGTATAATATAGATTGTAGGAGTCTAAAACTAAGTAACTCTTGCAATATATGTTACTTTGCTTCCACGGTGTCTCCTTTTAAGGTCCACCCCCAATATAACTGTTCATCCCTCGATCATGTCTCTGAATGTATCACAGTGAATCCATCTTTATGGTGATCTTGGAACACAAACAGTTGTGATTATTAAAAGTATATTAAGCTCAGCTTTATTTAAGAGTTACTTAAAAGTGGATTATCTAAGGAAACTTAATTTATCTCGGAATTAACTCTTTTTTATTTTGATGATTTGGGGTTTAATTATTCCATTTGGTCAGGCAACCTCACCCTTTCAAGTGGGGCAATAAACTTAGGGTTAACGGTAGTTTAACGGTATTCTAATTTGATCACGTAATCTGGCCCACCAAATTAATTTTGGGGCTAACTTGGAGTTTAACTCGGGATTAATCTCAAGTTAACTTTCAAACAAAGTGGTGCTAAGTGAACAAGAATAGTATCACTTGATATATATAGATAAATATGGAGGAATGCTACAGCGCGACACTCTTATCACTTTTTTTTCTGATTTTTTTTGCCATCTGATTTGAAATAAAACGGTGGAAAAAAACTTAAATTTAATGTTCTCAAACTTGGGATCTCATGGTCAGATGCATGGATGAGTTGAAAGTGACCAGAAAATGATAAAAGATGTGACATTATAGCAATGTTAACGAACACATGTCCTTCGACCATTCTGATTTTTTGCAAAATATTTGGGATGCTGTTATTATCAATTTCAACCCCTGATCATACTATTTGTTAAGTACTTTGATTTTAAGATTTTTATCAATGTTATTCGGATCGAACCGATGCTTAGACCGGTCAATAAATTAGTTCGATTCAAATCGATTGAACCGTTCAATTGAACCGATTTGAACCGTGACGTAATCATAATATTGATACATGGTCCGACCCGATTCTATATCTTAAGGGCCACTTTGGTAACGGGTTAAACTGGATTAGGGTGGGTTAACTGGGGTCGGGTGGATTACTCCTTGTTTGATAGTTTTTTTCTTAACCCGGGTCGGATAAGGTTAAAGTGGATTAACTCATTCCTAGAAAATAGGTGGAATAAGTTTATCCACCCGGGTTAAGGGTAGGGGTGGGGTGGGCTAACCCGGGTAAGCCACCCGCCCCTAACCTAAGCCGGTATCAAAGTGGCCCTAAGATAATAAGATATATCTCAAGATAATAAGAAATAAAATATAATGATTAAATTAAAAAATATGCACGTATAATTATTAGTCATGATTATATAAATATACAAGTAAAAAAAGAACAAAGACATGATTAAATAAAATATCTTTAAAATTTTATAATATTTCATTGATCTTCACTATTCACAATTGACATCTATACTCTTTTAAAATTGTAAACTTAAAATATATTTAAAATAAAATGATAAATAACAACAAGTCAATAATAATAAGATAATTTATTTACACATAAATATTATTTTGAATATCTAAATATTTTTACATTTTTTTGATTTAAAAGGTGAATCGGGTCGGATCGATTCAAATCGGTTCACCTATATAATCGTGGTTCATCTAGTTCATCCGCTTTTTAACATTAGATCGGATCAACTTTTATCGGAGCGATTTCTGGACAGGTTCGCGGTCGGGCCGGTCCAATTCTGACAGCATTAATTTTTACATAAAAATTATTATTAAATAAAAAATATAAAAAATATTCATACAAATAAATAAATAAATAAATCTCCGTGTAAATCTAAATTGTGTAAAAATATCATATTTATTTATAGATATATTATTTTTTTGTTAAACATTTTATAAAAAATCACTCTTAAATGATATTTATGTACTATTTGAATTAACTCAAAGATAGGACAACTAATATATTTCTAAAAATATTTTTTTATAAATTTATCTCTAACAATAATTTTCATGTAAAAAAATCATCTTACCTTATAAATAGATTGTCGACATTTTGTTGCTCCACTATAGGGATAAAATTTACTTTTTTAAAAAAATGTAAAATCTACTTTTAGAAAAGTGGACTATTTATTTTGACCCATTAGATCTCTTAATAGGTTTCTTCTTTTGTAAATTCTAAGTTCCTCGTAGGACAGTATCTTTATATAATATAATCTTTGGGTCGATATTTTTCTACCAATTGAGACACAGAACTCGTCGATGAGGAGGGCTCTGCTGTGTCTGGAACTCAATATCTGTCCACGTATGAATCCCATGCTTCTGAGTTCACGCATACATGCTTACTCTAATAACAAACATGTTATATCCTATGTCCATGCTTTTGACTTCATGTATGCATGTTTACTCTAGTAACAAACATGTTATATTCCATGTCAAGTTGAATTCTAATGAGATTTTCTTGTGAATTTGAGATCGGTCCACCTGTTAAGACAAATGATTTATTTTCAAGTTCATTTTCTAATTCCATACGCACCCTAACTTACATCCAAAATATCAAAAATATCATCTCAGTTGTCAAATATCATATATGCTACCGTCATTAATTAAAAAAAATGAAAATATTATTAAATGATGAAAGTATCTCCAGAGTTTATCTTAGTCGACGTTTGGAGTTGATGCGAATGTTTCGGACATTTTGTTGATACTTTTAAAATTTCTGGTTAATAGCGATGGTGTATACGATGTTTAACAATTGAGAATTACATTTTTTATAATGTGCATATAAAAAATTATATTTTTATATTCATCAACTTTAACATGTGGTTGTCAGTTACTGGGCATGGATCGAGACCTACCTACGTCTCTTTCACTTATTATCTTCGTCTTCGTGGAAAAGGGGGGATATCATGGATGGTCACCATGCGAGGCATATGCGGCAAGGATAAGTTGGAGACATGGTTCGACGAATCGTGGCGGTGAAAAATCGGCACACCGGCGTACATCGGCACGATATTATCTAGTATAATTTTTTAAATATAAAAATCTATTTTTAATTAAAAATTAAATTTTGATTATTTTTTTATTCTTAACACATATTAGCACAATGTCATATTTTACTATATCAAATCTTACCACTAAAAAGTCAGTACAAATGACAAGTGACTAAAGTTATTCATATTCGATTCAAATAGAAAAATCGAATCGAATAGTTCGTTTCAGTTCAATTTGATTCGATTTGAAGTCAGATTCGATCCGATTTAATTTCATAATACGTGAAATTGAATTAAATTGAATAAATTAAACTTATTATTTATATATTTTTATTAATATTATATATTATAAACATATTAAGCACATTAAATATTTAATTATATACATATAAAATCTATATTATATATTATAGTTCGTTCAGTTATGTGTCTCTTTGGATCCATTTTTTTCCTCCAATTTAATTATGTTTCTTTTGTCCATTTGTTTCTCTATTTCAATTATGATATATACTATAAAAGAATTGTCTGATTTTTTCCCTCCGATTTAATTATGTATTTTTTTGGTCTGATTTTTTTCCTCTGGTTCAATTATGCGTCTTTTTTGTCTGATTTTTTCATTTGGTTCAGTTATATGTCTCTTCTGATTCTATAATAATACATTAAAGAATTAGACTCTTATACTATAAGAGAATTATCTATTTTTTTCTTCCGGTTCAATTATACATCTCTTTTGGTTCGAATTTTTTCCTCCGGTTCAGTTACGTCTCTTTTGTCCGATTTTTTTCTTCCGATTCAATTACACTATGTATATAAAAAAATTATCTGATTTTTTCACTGGTTTAGTTATGTGTCTCTTTGGTCCGATTTTTTTACTCCGGTTCAATTATGTGTATTTTTTGTCCAGATTTTTTTTCCTCCGATTCAGTTACGTGTCACTTTCGATTCTACAATAATACAATAAGGAATTAAATTCTTTACGTTTAAGACTCTCACAGGTGGAATGGCACCCCAAGAGTTCTATATCTATGACTCCAACCCATATCTCATCGGGAGATTATAATAATGGATAAATATTTGGAATAGAAAATGAGACTCTAATTGCTTCATCACCTTCGTGAGGCATAGAGTCCGACTCGTGAAGAAAAACTGCACGTAAATCATCAAAACTGGTAGCAGCCTAATACTCTGTTACATACTTTTAAAAGTCATTTTTGTCATTTTTTTCTTTCGTATTGTTGAGTCATTTACAACTCATTATGTATTCGCACTAGAGATAGTCATATTTCTTATTTGTGTACGTTGACTTTTATAAGTTTGATTTATAGAACTTTAGCCGAATGATTCTTAATTTATTGTATCTTCCTAGATATCATTGACATTAAATATTAACCAAAACTAAATTCTATGTATTTCTAAGGGTAGTGGTGAAAATATTTTTATGTATTCCTAAGGGCAGCGGTGGGAATATAAATTTTATCATCACTAACAATGAATCATTTGGTGCCATTAGATGCCATACTGTTAAAGAATATTCAAAATAGATGAACTATGACTAATATTTTATAGTTTTGTTTTCCAAGTTTTACATAAATTAAGAGTTTGATTCTTTTGAATTTATCGATTTTAAAAATTAAGTTCGCATTCTATTCGATCGCCTTTAAATAATTTTATTTATAAAAACTAATTTTATTTTTTAACTTTAAAATTTAATATAACTGATATATTGACAAAATTTGATCACATGTATTTTAATGACATAGTATATTTTTATTTTTTTAATTTTTATTACGCGCGTAACGTGTTCCTTTAACTAGTATATAAAATCTAAATATTTTTATTTTTATTATACATATAAACTATTAAAATTTAAATATATTATAATAAAATATAAAAATTCAGTTTGAAATCGAATTAAATTAAAAATTTTAAGTTTAATTCAATTTGATTTGATAAGTAAATTTAATTCGATCTGATTTGAAAAATAATTTTAAATTAAATTAAATCGAAACGTGTTCACCCCTGTGCAACGATAATTACGAACCAACCTTGGTTGGAGATTGGAATGGTGTGACATGGGGTGAGTGATATAACCGTACCTATCCTCAAACCATACAAAGTGAGAAAAGGATACACTATCCGGCCATTATGGATACGGTCATCGCTACTCTCGTTAATTTTGGTCATTGAATTATTAAAGAGTACAAGCAACAAGGTCAAAAAAAAAGATATCGGACTAACAAAGATATTTCTCCTGGCAAGGACGGAATTTAATGCGAGGCCTCCCGTTCACGTCGATATGAAGCAAGCATGCACACAATTTTTTGTCGCTGTCGAGCCCCATTATTGTCTCAGCCTCTCTCCGGTGCGTTGCTCACTGATCTACGCAGCGATGCGCACGAACCCCCCTTCCCCAGCCGGCTCCTCTGGGTTCCCTTTCTCCGGTTGCCAGCCAGACAGAACGGTTAATTCGGTCTTTCCCGACGGCGTACTCCCGTGAGCAGCAGTCAACAGCGTCCGGCGTGGAGCTTAAAAAACCGGGGGGGGGGGGGGAGGAAACAAAAAAAAAGACCAAAAACAGGACGCGCCAAGTGGGCCCCAGTTCCCCCCGCCTCTTCTCGGCACCTTCGCCTGCCGCTCTCCATCATCTCCAGCAGCTGCTAATTTCTTTATATACGCAGAGAAGAATCCCCGGGGGGCGGATCCACCGCATTCCTCCCCCCGTCCACCCCTCGCCCCCCCCTGTCCCGGGCCTCCTCCGGCGATGGTGGGAGCTCCGGTCGCGGCGCTTGGGAGGGAGGGCTGTGGTCGCGGGTGATGAGGGGGAGGGGCGCGAGGGGCTCCTTCGGTGGGGGGTGCTGCGGCATGGCGCTGCCCGGCAGGCTCCGCTGGCGGTGGAACCACGCACTCAGATCGATGCCTCACTCGTCGTCTCTGGTGTTCTTCCTCGGATCTGCTGCTGTGTCCGGTACCGTGGGGATTGTGTTCTTCTGGCTGGTGATCTCTTCCTTCCGGCGGCCCGAGGCCGGCGCCGCCGGGTGCCGGCCGGACGGGGAGGGGTCGTGGTCTATCGGGGTTTACTACGGGGAGAGCCCGTTCTCGCTCGTCCCGATCGAATCGGTGCGCTTTTGGTTTTTGCGCGGTTGTTGTTTGACGGTTTTGAATTTGTGCCGTTTTTGTGATTTGTGCTTCTGTGGTTGCCGATTTGGTCGATTGGCAGGCTAATAAGCGGAATGGGAACAGTTCGGCGTGGCCGGTTGCTAATCCGGTGATCTCGTGTGCTTCAATCACTGATGTGGGTTATCCTAGCAACTTCGTCGCAGATCCTTTCCTTTTCATTCAGGTACCCTGTACTAGCTGTTATGGGCTTCTGGATGTTGTTTTCGTATTTACTTTTGGACACTTGTGAGCGAAACTGGTGGTTCTGGTATGGTGCTTAGCACTACAGTTTTGACTTTCTGTAATTTAATTATTAGCTAAGCAATTATGGAATAGTTCCTCGGAACTGATGGAAATGATCTCTACGATCTGAAGCCTATGGAGTGCAAGAAGTCACAAGGCGTGTAGTTTGGATATGCAATATTTTTCAGTTGGCATATTTTCCGACATTGGATTGAACGCATGTTAGTGGTTCCGTAAAAATGACTAAAAGAATAATATTGATTATGAAAGGCTGCCCTTCGTTCTTGGCTTCTAAATGCTACTAGAAATAGCTTGCGAATTGCCTGATACAAGAGCTTATAGTATCAGTTGAGAGATGGCATAGGAAGAAAAAAAATACAGGGGCAGCGGGAAGGGGCATTCTTAGGCACAATAGCTTACATGCATAGCTCTGAATGGATTTGTACTTTCACATTATGTCATCTTTAAACAAGCTTGGATTTGAAGTTCCCTGTCAAGCAGAATATGTGGTCAGTTGTCAGGATATCCGGTTCCATAGACAAGGTTGAGATAGACACTAGGTACTAAGAGAAAGAATTGACATTTTAGATAATTCTAATTAGGCTTGATCATAGCTTACATGAAAAATTGAGTATGGGTATGTTCTTATCAATACAATAGGTTTTTCAGGAGGGAGGCTAGAGCTGAGGACCCTCTTGTATCTTTCATTTGTGCTAGAGTGAGGGAATGAATGGAGTTACTTTGTAATGTGAATTCCCTCAACTCCCCACTTATTATTTTGCTAGGGGGTTATACTGTCCCACACTACCTTGGTGTGGTCTTTTGTACAGGAATTTTTTGGGAGCTCATTGACTATATTTGTACATCCCACTTTTTCATTTAATACAAGTAGTGGTACTACCCACTTTCAAAAAAAAAACATGGAAAATAAATCCAACCTCCCTTCAAAGTTTAATACTTGTATGTATATATATGCATATACTCGCATGCACGTATGTATATATTGTTATGACTTGACTATTGTGGGATATTGTTTGCTTGTGACAAGTTTGCACAATCTTGTCCCTAGAAGGTGATTCACAAGTTATAGAGCCATGCCCTATCTATATAGTCCAATAACTTTTTCTTGCTTTCCAATATTGGAGTAACTTGGTTCATCCTTCCCCCAACCTCCAGAAACAATGGTATCTCTATGCCGTGGCAGCTCCATATTGGCTCACTTTTGCTCCTACACCCAAGTAGCCCTCTCTTGTTCCTTGGCTTGCAAATGGGTCATTAAATGGTCACCAACTTTGGCGTGATTTGTTTGTGATCCGCCCACATCATACTGTGAAGTCCTGCTCTAATACCATACTGTCATGATCTATCCAATTTTTGTGAGGTTTTGTCTGCCTTGGACCTCTCACAAACCTTAAAACCTAGGTGCTAAGGTTGAAGGGCCCAGGACTATAAACTCAAGGAACCCACATATATTTTCCGATATGGGACGATCCCCATTCGGTGCTCCAACACTCCCCCTCACGGCCAAGATGGACCGTGGATTAGAAAGGAGGTGACACAAAGTGGGCCTTGACCTGCTCTGATACCATCTTACAAACCTTAAAACCTAGGTGCTAAGGTTGAAGGGCCCAGGACTATAAACTCAAGGAACCCACATATATTTTCCGATATGGGACTATCCCCATTCGGTGCCCCAACAGGACCAAATCAGCATGGTTTTGGCTCCAAATCCAATGGATGCCTTATAAGTGATGGATCCAAGCCCTTCACAATAGCTCAATCACTTTTTCTTATTTTCCAATCTTGCACTAATCTAGATCATCCCTGCCACTAGCCCCCAGACATAGTGGTAGTTCCATGCCATGGTGGTTCCACATTTTGACACTTTCAGTCTCACATCCAAGTAAAGCCTTTTTCTTTTGCCTGGCTTGCGACATATGCATGTGTATTCTTGTTAACACTGTGCATTCAATCTTTGGGTTAAATTTGATGGCCTGCCCAGCCCCCATTGCGGATAGGTCCCATCCATGCTAGGTCCTTCATCAACCAATCACGATAAGATGCAAACTGTTAGACTGGCGTAAAGTGGCTGATTCCAACTCCTAGCAACAGTAGAATGATAGTCCTTGTGCATAGTCCATGTGTTTTGAAATTTGAAGGACCTCAAGGGGCTGGATGTCTCTACCACTTCATTATTGGTGAGAGGTGAGATTACTCTGATGATGGATCAGTCAACCCTGCTCAGTGCATACACATTCTAGGCCGGGCAGACATTCTGCCCTATCTAATGTGGAATTCCATGCCTATCTTTGCGATGGGTGGTGCAGGGATGTGGCCATGTGGGAGATGTTAGCCACCCATCTTGGCAATGGGTATCTGAGATGCCGTCTAACCTTAAACCTTTCTCAGTCCAACCCTATTGTGAGTTGCAACATGTGGGCCTGCTTTTATATGCATATCTTAAAACCATTACATCTTGTGCTACATGGTCGAACAGTAAAAAAGAGTGATAACAGGAATTTTCCGTTACCTAGTTATAGGAAATATATCTCTTAGCAACAAGAATTTTCCGGTTACCTAGTTATTTGTGATGCAGCATGTGGGACCACTTTTATATGCATATTTTATAACCATTACATCTTGTTCTACATGTTTGGACAGTAAAAAAGAGTGATTACAGGAATTTCCCTTTTACCTAGTTATAGTAAATCTCTCCCCCCCCCTCCCCCCCAGGTATCTATTGGGCAGGCGTCTAAGCCTAAGTCTGAAATATCTATGATGAACAACATAAAACATGTTCATTAGTCAACTAAGTCAAAGTCTTGTCGATTTTTGATTATAGGATGCAAGAAAATTTGCAAAAGCTACATAAATTTTGGCAGGTATTTCTTTTGGGGAATGTCTCTATATCTGTATTCTTTTTGAAAGACACTTGGATGCCACTTTTAGCTCATAGGAATTTGATGACATATGGTAGACATGGACAAATGTCTGGCTTAATGAAATCAAATATGAATAATGTATGGATGTCAACCAGATACTTGTGGGACTTTTGGCAGACCCTCCATTGTCCAATATTATCTTGGCTAGACACCTGCATGACTTTTGCTAGTTTGGTCAATGGGATATGGTAATGGTGAATTGTGTGTGATGATCAAGGTCAAAGAGTTTGAAGGTCAACTTGACTAAAAACCTTTGAAATATTCCTAATTTTCCACTTGGGATTTATGGATTCCACTTCTCCAGCTAATTCCTGTTAAAGTTTCCAACCTCCTCGAGTTGATAATTCCTCGCCTTTCTCTGGTCTACCTGCATTCTGTTCTTTTATATAGATCGTTTTCCTTCTCATTTGTGCCTGCATGTATGTGCAGGTTCCATTCAATGAAATTCTCTAATTGTGTAAGTTCTTGATGCACTCCTCTGTTTGCCTGCCTGTCTGTCCGTACCTTGATGAAGTCCTTTTTGTCCTATCTTTTAGTAGCAAACAATGTCATATAGAAATAATAGAATGATATTTATACAAAAATAGCTGTACAGGTCAAGTATTTCTTTTATGCACAAATCATTCATGTCAGGAGTCTGTGCCAGCTCACTGAGGCCTTGATGTGAACATTGAATAAAGGGGCAAATCATACTGAGGATACAGCACCTTTACCACACAAATACAGCCATTGTGTAGCTTAGGCATCAGAGCATAAAATGCTTGGCAAGTCATTGGTTGTCTAAGATCGTTTGGAAGAAAACTTGGCTGTCTGTTAGAATACAATAATGAACTTCAGCATCCATCAACCCTCTACCTATGTTGAATATTTATTTATTTATTTACTTTTAGATATGTGATTCTTGACAAGTTATGTTTGTCACTTCCTTTTCCAATTAAATATGTTTCTGGGTCTTAATCTTAACTTGTTGTCTTTGTGCATGGAAGTACTTGGCCTTTATGTGAACATATTCTTAGTAAAGTTAGCCTTTTAGTCTTAGACATTGCTCTTTTGCACTGTATTTTTTGTGAGCCTTATGGTTTATTATTCATAAATCTCAGGGAGATACTCTTTACTTATTTTTTGAGACAAAGAATTCTATAAAAATGCATGGAGAGATCGGTGTTGCAAGAAGCATTGATCAAGGTGCCTCATGGGAGTTTTTGGGCATTGCTCTTCAGGAGGAATGGCATTTATCCTACCCATTTGTCTTCAGATATAATGACCAAGTGAGTTCAGAATTATTAATTTTCAATTCTCACTCTATTGATGGAGGAATGGGAATCTGTTCTAGGGACTTTGATCTTTGGGCCATCCTCACATTCTTTCATGTTTTATCTTTGAGGATGTGTGGGTCACACCCCAAATACATTTCTTGAAGACAAAGGAAATCTCTCTCTCTCTCTCTCTCTCTCTCTCACACACACACACACACACACACACACACACACACACACACACACACACACACACACACACACTAGTTACATGATTTTGACAAAGCTGGATGGTTTTACATACACGCACACTCTCTCTCTCTCTCACACACACACACTAGTTACATGATTTTGACAAAGCTGGATGGTTTTACATGGTTTTGACAAAGCTGGATGGTTTTACATGGTTTTGACAAAGCTGGGGTTGGGCTTGATATTTGAGATATCTGATTTGATTCAAACCATGTGGATTTCTCTTAGAGCGAAAATGGCAAATTAGTAACTATAATATGTCTACTAGCTTACTATTCTGTTTCTGGAATTGGGTCCTTGGATATGGTTTCATTTTACTGTTGACATCACTGCACATTGCCTTTTCATATTTGAAGTGGGTCAGTAAGTTGTAAATGCTATCACCCAGTATCAGCACCTTAGAATGAATACTGCAAGGTTAGTCAAGGCTGCCTTAAGAGGGTGCAACATATTGCATCTTGGAAGCTGATGCACTAAAGGTACTTAAGGTTGGACTTAAGGAGGCTGCAAATGTTGACCTATCCTGGCTGATATGTTTTCTTCGAAACAAATATCCAATATGATAGCTGGAAAACCATGGTAATCATCCAACGTGCCTTCTGTTTCTCAAGCTTATACCAAATCTGATTTCTCTTAGTCGGACAGATGACTTTATTTACCCCATTCTGCATGTCCAAACTCTTTTCTGGATCCTTCCTAAGTAAAATAAAGAAAAATAACTCTTATCTGGATCAATGACAGAAATGTTACACCATGTGTTTCATAAGACCTTTCTAAGAAACAAATCGGATCTACAAGTAGAAAGGAAAACTGAAGTGATATTGCCATCTAACACAGTAATACTACTTGAACTTGGTGACTAGAAATTGCCAAACACAGGCTAGGGATCATAGTGGCTGTCAGCTCAAGAGAAAAGCAAAATGCAATTTTTATTGTTGGAAAGCTGGACACTGTTCTTCCTCCTGCTCCACCTTTCTGTTGATTTTGTTAGATGTTTATAGGCATCCTATCCTACTTGAGGATGTTTATAATTATCCTACATTACTCTTGAGTGATGCTAATGTTGTCTATATCTTATATGCAGATATATATGATGCCAGAGGGCAGTAAAAAAGGAGACCTTCGCCTTTATCGGGCTGCTAAATTTCCTCTTCAGTGGACATTGGAGAAGGTGCTCGTAAGGAAACCACTAGTGGATGCTTCTTTGGTCAAGTATGAGGACTATTACTGGCTCTTTGCTTCAGATTTTAGCCGTTTTGGCACAGAGAAAAATGCAGAGCTTGAAATTTGGTATAGTGACTCACCCCTTGGTCCCTGGAAACAGCATAAAAGAAACCCCATATACAGATCTGATAAAAGCCTGGGTGCTCGAAATGGTGGGAGACCTTTCATTTATGATGGATACCTTTATCGTCTAGGTCAGGACTGTGGTGGAACATATGGCCGCAGCCTTCGTCTTTATAAAGTGGAAAAGCTTAGCAAAGACAATTATAGAGAAGTGCTTGTTCCTCTTCAAATTGAGAAGTTGGATAAAGGACGCTATGCATGGAATGGTGTTAGATACCACCACTTGGATGCACAAAAGCTACCATCAGGTGGTTGGATTGCCGTTATGGATGGTGATCGTGTTCCTTCTGGGGATTCGACACGGAGATCACTACTTGGTTCCATGTTCCTCATATTGTTCTTTTTGGTTCTGATGGCCATTGGTTTCTTAGTCGGTGCTATGAACTGCACTTCTCTTACAAGTTCTTGCATCAGTTTTAGCAGGAGAAATGACTGGTTGTGCTTCTGGTCTCGTCCCCACTTTCACTTGAAGGACCGGAGGTCGTTTGCTGGCGTGAACAGATATAGCCCTGCCATTAGATGGCGAATAAACCCTGGCACGTGCTTTGGCAAGTTACTTCTCTTCATTCTTGCCATCATAGGCATCATTCTCCTCTGTGCAGCAGAGCATTTCTTATTTGGTGGGAATGGTTCTGAGGAGGGGTACTTGTTCAAGGGGCAGTATTCTCAGTTCACCATGGTTGCCATGACTTATGAAGCTCGGATCTGGAACTTGAATCTTTACATCAAGCATTACTCTAGATGTCCATCTGTGAGGGAAATTGTCGTGGTTTGGAATAAAGGAAAACCTCCAAATCCGGATGAATTTGATTCAGCAGTTCCTGTACGCATTCGCGTTGAGGAGCACAATTCTCTCAACAACCGGTTCAAGGTTGACCCTCTTATTAAAACCAGAGCAGTCCTTGAACTGGATGATGATATAATGATGACTTGTAATGATGTAGAGAAAGGGTTTAGGGTCTGGAGAGAGCATCCAGAAAGGATCGTGGGCTTCTATCCACGTCTCCTAGATGGGAACCCAGCAAAATATAGGAACGAGAGATATGCCAGGAAGAACAATGGTTATAATGTTATTCTAACTGGTGCTGCTTTCATGGACGGCGAAGCCGCTTTCAAAAAATATTGGAGTGAAGAAGCAAGACAAGGAAGGGCTATTGTTGATCAATATTTTAACTGTGAAGATGTGCTGATGAATTTCTTGTTTGCAAATGCCAGTTCACAGAGGACCGTAGAGTACGTTCATCCTGCTTGGGCTATTGACACTTCCAAGCTTTCGACTTCTGCCATCAGCCAAAATACTCAGGTGCATTATGATATCAGGACAAAGTGTTTGTCAAGATTTTCTGAAATTTACGGTCCACTTCCATCGAAGTGGGAGTTTGGTACGAGGGATGATAGATGGGACGTGTAGATTAATATTTGGGCAAGCGGCAAGATATTCAGAAGCCATAAGGTACCTGATTGTGCAGTTGCAGATTTAGCCCATGCCGCCACACAGGTCGTGAATAGCATTTGCTAATTCTTGAATTTTCAATTAACTAGGAGGATAGTGCAGGATTTTGAGATTGCCAAATGTTGTACCATTCTGGGTTGGTGCTGGATGGCTGGTGAACCGTGCCAAGCGTGCTTATTAGTATTGCAGATGATAGGGCAGTGATAAAGAGGGTTCTTCTTGGGCAAATTACCCGAATCAAAGAGTCAGCCAAGCCCATTTATATTTTGTATCAATCTTAGCATTCCGTGCCCTCTCTTGTGATTTGGAACATAGCCTCATTAGAAAACATGCTCGTGCATTGTGATTCAGAAGTTGTAAGTTTCGACAGTGTAGGCACGTCTTCTGCAGTGGAGATTCCCATACACCGTTTCGTGTCTAGGATTGTTAGATCATTAAGTAAACATTGCTGTAAGTTATCAATGCTGTAAAGCTACAAGATCTTAGCAAAACATGGAAACGTCACCCTTCGATTTGTGTACCTGTATTTTGATTGTTGTAATCATCTCGAATCTTTAGTTTGTTTACAACATGGCAGTTTCTGATATTTATTCTTGAAGGATGATGATTTTTGACACTATGTGATTGGTGACATAACGTGGTCTTTTCTAAGAGGCCACCCTAGCTAGATGGTTGCCCCGGAAATTGCCAACGTACATTTGATGGGTTGATCTTGGATGCATGCTCGGCTTGTCCGTGAAAACAGGTTTCTTGACACCACAATCATCAAGATCTTGGGAAATGGTTGTTGAATGGTATTCTTATTCGCTCCCATATTACCCCACCTGGGAGAAGGTTTTATACAGGTCGCAATTCGGTCGTCATTCATTCGTAACTTTCTCCACTGCACCTAAAAAATGGGCGGGTTTCTCCGGCTATTGAAATGCAGCATTTGTTACCCCCACACCTCTTTTTTTTTTCCCCCTGTTGGTTACATGCCCTATTAGTCTTAAGGCATGTTAGGGAAGACTCGTGGGTTTTTATTTTTTTTTTGAAAAAAATCTCTAGAGATAGAATAAGTTTCTTAATAGGAGGTTTTGGGCTTTTCAAAAGGATCAATATATGATCTTTCCTCACATTATTAGTATTTTTAATGATATATGTACAGATATAAACACAGCAGCAATAAATTTATAATTTTATTTTAACTATGACTTGTATGCAAAAAATCCCTTCCTGTATAATATATATAATCAGATAAAAATTAGTAGAAAAGTAACTCTACTTACCCGGTATCTTCTGCAGAACATTCCTCGGATGGTATCCCCGGTACCAAGAAGCAACTCTGCCTTGCTACCACGGCCTTATCATACAGCGACTCCAAGTAACAGTTCCCCTCCGGCGGCTCCTCTTCTCGCCATCTTCTCTGTCTCTAGTTTTGGTTCGGCGATCCAACTCCTTGGATCGATGCATCAGATAGAAGCGGCAGCGTCTTTTATAATCAGATCAGGAAGATAGAAGGAGAAGCAACGGGAACTTGTGGAGCGAGGAAGACTGCTTTCTTCATGGCAATCATCAGAGATTTGACTACGTACTAAAAACTCTCGAGTAGAGCTCGTTGTTTTCCCTTCAAGTTCGCTCTACGCCACTATTAATCTGCAGCCAACGTACGGACGTTCCGTTTGCTGCGGTCATAATGATCAACGGTTGCTTAATTCTTAAAATATATTTTAAAATTTTCGAGTCCGTTTGAAATAAGAATATGTAGGAGAGGGGGATAACTAAAGATGTGGGTCTCACTTTTTTTTTCTCACATATATTTGTCGTTAATCGAGGTGAGGTGATTTATTCGTATCCGTTATCAAACAGTCTCTTCGAGAATTCGACTCCTGATCCAAGTTTGGGTCACTTTGATTAATTTTCTCTTTACTTTTTTAGTCTACTGTATGAAATTTAAAAAATTATGTGCATTTTTTTGCCCCCGACATTATTTTGCAGTGTTATTATTTATTTTATGTTTTAAGAATGATATTAAAATGGATTGTGAAAAAATCAAGTAGACCGCGTGAAATTTTGACATGAATATGAGATATTTAAAATATATTTATTTTATCATAAATTTAAAATAATTAATCTATGAGAAAAAGATATTTTCCGAACAGTTTTAAAAATGATCTCGGAGTGGATTGTGAAAAAATCGGGATAGATCACGCCAAAAATAGAGAAATATTCACATGGGGCCGGCACCATGATTATTTGTCATGGTGCCGATATCTGGGCCCTTAAATTTATGGGAGATGATCTCCCTATATGTTGGCACCATATATTTAAGGGCCCAGATGACGACACCATGACAAATAACCATGGTGCCGGTCCCACGTGAACATCTCCCATATATATATATGAAATATTAAAGATTTTTTGACAAACATGTAATTGATGTGGAGTTTCTTCATGGGTCAATCGTACCTCATGTGTCTTGATTAGATTATAATATACCTTAAAAAAAGAAATTGGAAGAGAGTCTATTCATTTTTCTACAAATAAATACTTGTAATTTTTTTTAAAATAACCTTTGGTCATCGGACACTGTTCTTGTCACGTATTTGACATTTCGAGCTGTTTACATGAGGACATTTCTCAAAGTTTGGTCACATTCCTGCCTAACCATGTATCGGGGCACACCATTCCAAGAGGAAACCCACCGCGTCTCGTAGACGCGTTCCCCCACGTTAACACCGCCGTGAGTCCAACCTTTTATCCCATCAACAATCCCCGGAATCTAACTGGGGGGACCCTAACACCGCCCACGGTCCAGGGTCAACGGTGTTATTCTCTGCCAAATGTGGAGGATACGCTATCCGACAAAGGGAACGGGTTATTCCTGATCCCAATTCCAACTCTTAACTCCCGTTCTAATAAAAGACGCAATCGCCACATGTTCGGCATCGATTCATGGGGGAAGTCAAATGTACCTCCGTGCTTCTGACTTTTTGTGGGCCTCTCTATGATGTCATTGCGTGAACTCTCTCTCTCTCTCTCTCTCTCTCTCCCATGAGACGTGGGAGTGCATGGGATCATAAAGATTTTCGATGCCTTCGATGAAGGGATTTTACACATATGCCTTCATTGATTTTAGATGTATTCTCCGTACAGGTATATTTGAACAATATTTCTTAACATAATTACTTTATTAACCTTATTCATAAATAATCAGAAAAAGTACCTATATATCTATGAAAAATATCTGAATTACTATTATATCTCCACTTTTATGGATTTTACTTGGAAACCTCCAAAAACTCTTAATCTTAATCGTCGTGCCCTTGAAGTTACTTTCCATCTTGACGAGTTAACGGTCCATACAATTAGACCGTTTTATCCCTCTCCCTCCCCTCCCACTCCCCTCTTAGGTCCCTTCTCTGTAACGAGAGAGCAAGAGAAAGGCCGCGGCGGTCCTCTCCAACATCGGCGAGAGAGAGGAAGAGGGAGAGATAGCAGGCATCTCTGGCACGATAGAGAGAGAGAGAGAGAGAGAGAGAGAGAGAGAGAGAGAGAGAGAGAGAGCAGGAATCTCAAGGTGGGGGGTCGTCGGGGTCAGGGGTGGCCACAGGGATGACGATGGAGGGGGAGATCGGGGGAGAAGGGAAGAGGGAGGAGGCCGGTTGGATCATGGATTAGCTGGGGCTGTGCGACCGACCGGATGACCGACAATGTGTTGTAGGTGACACCGTATGCCATCCTTTGCCTGTCGAGGGAGTCTGGCAGTGATGGTGTTGGCGCTGACTGGTGGTGACAAATGGCAGTTGCTGACGAGGGGGTGTTGGGGGACTCCACTGAGGTGTTGAAGGTTGGAGCAGCTCAGAATTCATCTCCTTCATGAGGATAGAGAAGACACCCTGTTCCAGGGTTCCCCATACACAAACACATGTCGATCGGTTGTGAGTCCGTGAACACGCATACACCACAAACACAGAGAGACCCCCTTCGCCTCTCCAAAACCGATGTTCGTGTGAGCGGGACTCAACAGGAAGTGCGCAAGAGTGACCTTGGCTGCTCTCACCCATGGGAGAAGCCTTACCCATTAACTTGTATGCTTTGTTCCAGTCTGACGGGTTGCCCAAGGAGTAGGGCACCGGTGATGCCAGGGCCATGTTCGTGCTCAAGTAGAAAGGTGCATTCTTGGCGCCAGCCTGTGATCTTCCTAAGGGAGGCAACCTTGGGTGGTGATTCTATTTTGGTACTTTTTAGGGACGTGGTGGCATGTTGGCTTCACCTCACGACGATGATTGTGGGGCCGACGATCTTAGCACTGTCGTACGCCTTCAGGGGGATGGGGTGGGGTCTTGGCATGGTCTCTCTCACCCTCGTGGCTGTGGTCACATTCTACTCCTACTTCCTCATGTTCGATTACTAGCGCGTGGGTGGCTGTGGTGCTGCTGTGGTAAAGGGGGTTTGTTCGGCGGAGGTTACAGCTGGTGGCCGGTAGGAGAGAGGAGGGGGAAGGAGAGGCGGAGGCGTGGGTGGCCCTGTGGGTTCGACGGCTAGAGTTTTGAACGGGGGATGAGGAGGTGACCGGGGGGTGGGTCAAGTGCGTGCTGGGTGACTCCGACGGCTGTGGAGGAAAAGGGGTGATGGACTCCCCCTACTCTTTTGCTCAGGGTGGTAGGTCCGCGGGGGAAGGGAGGAACATAGAAGGTGGTGATTCTGGATGGTGGCAGAGTGAAAAGGGGAGGGGAAGAAGGAAAGTGGGAAAGAAGAAAAAGGGGTGTACGGCCATGTTTGTAGGGACCCAATCCCTCGTGACTCTAGCACCAGTCATCGTGCCCACCGTTGGTGCTCTCTCTGTTGACTCTACTAGTGATGGAGGGGGAGATCGGGAAGGGGAGCCACATCCGGTGATGGAAGGGTGGTGGAGTTGGGAGGAGGGGGAGCGTCAGCCTCATTGACCGGAGCGCCATAGAGAGAGATGAGGAGAGAGAGGGTAGAGAGAGAGAATTAGAGATAAGTTAGTCATTTGACTTGTGTTAACTCACTTAGAGTTACTCACCATGAATAGCCATTGACAGTAGGGGCACGATGAGGAGTCATTCAAGATTTTAAGAGTTTACGGATAAATTCTATAAAAGTGAGGGTATAATGATGATTTGAATATTTTTTAAAAGTATATAAATAATTTTCCTAACGAATTTTATGTCTCTTCTCTTTCTCTCTCTTGATCTCCAGAGAGCCGGAGAGCTCAGATTGTGGTTAGCTTAAAGTCACGGATGACAGCCACAGAGATAAGAAGGGATAGAAAAGATAATAAGATGATTGAAGAGGTATATTTCGAATATAAAATGTTGTGAGGTATAAATGTAATCATGTCAAATTTTTTTAATCTGCAGTTCTGCGCCCGCCGGCCCCCGCGCTGTCCCCCTTTCCGCCCACCCACTCACCCTCCCTTCCCCTGTTTGCTCCATCTGGCCCTGTCAAAATGCAAAGCCATGGAGAAGAATGGCCTCAAGAACCTACCAGCCAGTGGGTGGCGGCAGGGCCACCACCTACCATTTCCAAGTCTACTCCATTGCAAGCAAGACACCCATCTCTCTCTCTTTTCCCACCCTCTCTCTCTCTCTAGCTGCAGAGGAAGAGAGATAGTTTCCATAGAAGGGAGGAATTGAGGGTAGAGAGAGAGAGAGAGAGAGAGAGAGAGAGGGAGCTAGTTGCAGAGGCAGGGCCACCACCGACAAGTCCATTCCGTTTGGAAGAGACCCATCTCTCTCTCTCTCTAGCTGCAGAGGCAGAGATAACACAGAAGAGGGGAGCCAAGGTAGAGAGAGAGGGGGAGCGACAGATCATGGTTTCTACTGCCTTGTCCATACTGTCCCCTCCGGCCATGTCCACACCGCAGCCAGAAGAAGACCCACCCAATCCCACCGTAGCTCTCCTCTCCTGCAGCACCACCACCACCACCACGACCTCCTCCTCCTCCAGAAGATCCCCGTCGTGCGTCCTCTTCACTACCCTCGTCGTCACCACCTGCGTCGCGGTCGCCACTGCCGCCGCCTTCGCCTTCCTCTTCTTCTCCTCTGTCTCCTCCTCCTCTTCCCCTGGTTCCTCCTCCCTCACCACCGCCGCGGGCTCTTCCTCCGGATCCTTCGCCCGGCCGCTCGCCAAGCTCCCCCACCCCGTTGTCCTCCTCGTCTCCCTCGACGGCTTCCGCTTCGGCTACCAGTACAAGGCCGCCGCCTCCAGCATCCGCCGCCTGGTCGCCAACGGCACCGAGGCGGAGGAGGGCCTCGTCCCCGTCTTTCCCACCCTCACCTTCCCCAACCATTACTCCATCGCCACCGGCCTCTACCCCGCCCACCACGGCATCGTGAACAACCACTTCCTGGACCCGGCCAAAGGCGACGCCTTTACCATGCGGAGCCACGAGCCCGGTGGTGGCTCGGGGAGCCCCTCTGGGAGACCGCCGTTAACCAGGGTCTGAGCGCCGCCACCTTCTTCTGGCCGGGCTCCGAAGTCGTCAAGGGCTCCTGGAGCTGCCCCCCCAAGTTCTGCCGCCACTACGATGGCTCTGTCCCGTTCGAGCAGCGGGTGGACACCATCCTGGGCTACTTCGATCTCCCCAGCGGCGAGATCCCTTCCTTCATGACGCTCTACTTCGAAGACCCTGATCACCAGGGCCACCAGGTCGGCCCCGACGACCCCCAGATCACAGATGCCATCATCCTGGTGGACCAGATGCTGGGGAGGCTCATCGCAGGCCTGGAAAAAAGAGGGATCTTTGAGGATGTCACCATTATTCTCCTAGGTGATCATGGCATGGTGGGCACCTGCGACAAGAAGATCATTTACCTGGATGATTTGTCTCCGTGGATTCAGATTCCCACCAGGTGGGTTCAGACACATTCTCCAGTTCTTGGGATCAGCCCTCCTTCCGACGTCTCCTCTTCAGAGGTGGTCGCCAAGATGAACGAAGGGTTGGCCTCTGGGAAGGTGGAGAACGGCAAGTACCTGCAGGTTTACCTCAGGGAGGACCTGCCCCCACGGCTTCACTACTCGGCCAGCGACCGGATTCCCCCCATCATAGGGATGGTGGCCGAGGGCTTCAAGGTGGAACAGAAGAGGTCGGAGAAGAAGGAGTGTGGTGGGTCTCATGGCTACGACAATGCCTTCTTCTCCATGAGAGTATATTTGTGGCTCATGGGCCTCAGTTAGAGAGGGGCAGGAAGGTCCCATCCTTTGAGAATGTGCAGATATATAACTTGGTCACTTCCATTCTCAATCTGAAGGGGGCACCCAACAATGGATCATCATCTTTTTCATCTTCCATCCTTCTGCCATACGCTTGAAGACATGCTTTGCTTAAGAGGAGCTGGTGAAGTTGATCATTGATGTGGGAGATTGTGATGGGTTTTCACTTTTCTTCAGGGATTCTTTCAACAGGATGGCCAGTTTCTGTCCTGCCAATGTATGGAAGAGAACACTGTAAGTAGTTCTTGGATTTATGATGGATTCTATGCCTACATGCCTTTACCCACTTGCTTACAGAGATTATGGTCTCCTTCAATTGCTGACAGGTCCAGATGTGCATATTACTTGTAGCTGGGATTGGTTAAATGGAACACACCTTTTGAAATAGTTGTGATATTGTAATCCATTGCACACTGCTGGATATGAAACAAATCTATTGCTTGGGTAGTAATGCTCCCAATCGCCATGCTTTTATTAGATGACAACAGGGTGGATCAATAAAGCATAACCACCTAATGTTTGTGATTTTAGTTTCATGCTTTTAATGTTGTTTGCTATATGTGATCTTTATCATGGAAGCTCTTTGGTTGATGGTCTTCGCACAGCCAATCTTCCTAGCCTCCTTGGCCTCTAATGCACAATCATGTTTCCTTTAAAGAAAAAAAAACCGATGTCATGTTAGTGGCTGGTTGACTCCTTACCGCTTACTAAGTTCTTATGCTTTCTTTTCTGAACTGTTGATTGTGAATTCAAACCTGAATGAGGAAATGGCAGATGTTACAATGAGGAAGGAAGCGTTCTTTAATGATAATGTTGGACAGTGGAATATCTGTATGAAAACAGAGAACATCTTGAATTGAGACTTACCAGAGGAGGAGGAAAGGGAAGTGTGATGTTTGGATTTTGCTAGTATGCTCTCATTAGTGATTACTCCATGGAACTTTCCCTTATCCTGCCCCTAATACTTCCCACTAGCTGACAAGCGTTTGAATTTTACATACCGAACAGTTCCCCTATGAACATGTTTGGCTTTTAAACTATAATGTGTATTCGACGCTGTGTAATTGTCTATATCAAGTGCATATACAGGTACTGTCCCTGCAGCATGGTTTGTGAGGTAGACATGTTAGAAACCTTGGGAGACTTGAACAATTGACACCTATATACTGTTTGTGTGATTGTCCTTATGATGCTGGTACTTGGGACAAATCAATTGTGAAATTGAGTATATGGTACCTCTACCTCATGAGTTTAGCTCTTTTTCTTGCAGGGCTGCATGACGTGGTGTGGTGCCAATGACACAGGCAGGCTCTACGCCTCTCGTTTTCCCTGAGAGGAGTAATTTTTGGCAACCTGGTGGTAACTTTGCATGCATCTCTTATTTCACTGGGAGATAAAAACTTGATTGACAGAGGGAATAACGCATGCGAAGTGGATGTACGAATTGAATTATATGCATAACGAAATGGGTAGATTATGAAGATGGTGTGGGTACATCGAAGAATACAACGTGAAAATGAAACTAAGCATATACTGTGTAAGCAGAATTTGATGTCTGTGGAATGGATCAATGGCATGGTACGGGAGAATGGCATGACATCATTTGTCCATGTGGTTCAAAGGGTATCTTTGGCATATGTAGCGATCGAGATTGGTTACCCAAGGTTCTAACCACACCTCTAAAGATTTGTTTGATAAGGGGGAGAAAGGAGTGTTCGTTGGAAAGGGACCTACAGTCACGAGTAAAAGGTTAGAAGGAGCCCTGAGAACTATTCCTGGGGACAACCCTTCGACGGTCAAGTTAGACAACTAGCGAGACAAATGCGAGCACTTGAGAAGAGAGGGAGAAAGGGAGAACAAAGCGAGGGAGTGAGAGCTTGAGACGGTTAGGTCACATATCTCCCTGGCCGTCCAGCCAAGGTTTTATGTATATCGTCGCCATTGGGTTGACCATTAATTTTGCAGGGTTGCCGTGGCCGGGGGAAACGTGAGACGTCCTGCCTATGTGCCTAACGAGGTAGAGGGGTGTGGGTGTTGGCTCGCCGTTCTTTTGTCGGAGGGGGTAGCTCCGCCATTAATGTGGTAGGGCTCATCGGAGGCGTGGGGCTGACTTGTCAGGGGGAGTGGAATGGGCGACATCCTCTCTTTTTCCATCGCTGGATTGGTGTATCTCCCACCATTAATGTGCTATCGTGGACGTGCGTTGTGGTTGCTGACCGGGGAGGCGCACGCGGGTACGACGCCTAGGCTTGGGCCTACTTCAAGGCAAGATGCGTGCTGGGCTGGAGCGCTGGGCGTGGACCTGGAGGGCTGGGCCTCTGTAGTGGACCGACCAGGGGGCCTTAGTGGGCCAACAGATTATACCCTCCTCACTAGTTCCCCAATCCTGAGCAGGGAGGGCGCTTGGCGCTCGGTGCTCGGGAGGACTTGGGAGGTCTGTGGCTAGTGTGGAGAGTGTCTGAGTGGTGCTCGATCCTCTACGCCCAGCGCCTCAGGGCTAGGGAGTTGGGTCTTAAATGCACCTGACTACCTTGTCCGTCGAACCGTCGGGACGATCCGTCGAGCGTGTGGGCGTTATGTCATTCTCATGATGGCGGAGTCCCGTTGGTCCTGGGTACGCGGGATCGGGCGGCGAGGGGTCGCTGCCCTAGAGTTTTCCACCTCGTTTGGACTGACGATGGCGATTCATCTTCCTACTAGTGGTGTGATCTGGGCCGTTGACGTCAATCGCCTTTCCTAATCACCTTTTTTCCCTTAAAAGGGGCACATGAAGCGGTGGGAGAGGCATTTCTTTGTCTCCGATGTCAGCTCCCGCTGCTTTCTTCTTCCTCCTTGCTTCTGGTGAGACTTCTTCCTCCCTTCTCCCGCTCATGGCCCCACGTAGGAGATTGATTTTAGCTGAGGAGTCTGAACCTTCCACGAGCGGCTCGGAGGTGATCGTTGGCAGCCCCCCAAGTACTTCTGAGACTCCTTGTCCTCCCATTACCCGTGTCTCCTACAGAGTCATCGTAGTATTAGGGTGGCATTTCAGGTCCCCCCTGAGTATGTCATCCTCTTCCCTACCACTGAGGAGCAGTTGGGAGTCCATCTTCTAGGGGGTATTGCCTTGCCAGTGGAGTCTTTCTGAGCCAACTTCTGTCTGCCTATCCCTGGTCTCTTCGGCTAGATTTTGCATTTCTTGGAGTGGAGCCCGGGCAGCTGACTATAACATGTATGAATCTCTCTCTCTCTCACCTGATGTACTTAACACATCTGCTCAGTCTCATGTTACTTTATACAGAGAATGAGAGACCAAAATCACATAGATGTTTTTTTTTCTTTTTGGACTAACATAGTGTGGCCCAGCAATGCCAGGAGGCTAGCATGGCTTAATATCGCCAAGGGGCCGACCTGTGCTTTGCCCATCTCCGTAACGTGAATGTGGAGGCTCGAGCCCCATACCTCTGCGCCAAGTGGGAAGCCAAGAATAAAGCGCCAACAAGGTTATCTCGAGCCGCGGGGGACCGAACCGACCCTAACCTTAGGAGATTTGGAGTGCTAGCTCGACCCCGGATGTTATCTGGAGGCCTGGAGCGCTAGCTCGATCCCGAGCCATTTTGTGAGTTCTGGAGCACTGACTCAGTCTTTGGTTGATCCCGGAGACCTCGAGAGGTAGCTCGACCCCGGACGTTATCTGGAGACCTGGAGCACTAACTCGATCCTGAGCCTTCATAGGAGGTCTAGAGCACCGACTAGGTCTGGATCATTCTCGGAGATCTCAAGAGGTACTCAACCCCATCCTTAGGAGATCAGGAGCAGTAGCTCGACCTCGGACGTTATCCAGAGGCTTGGAGTGCTAGCTCGATCTCGAGCCTTCATAGGAGGTTTAGAGCACCGACTCTGTCTCGATCATTCTCGGAGGCCTCGAGAGGTAGCACGACCCCATCCTTAGGAGATCTGGAAAGGTAGCTTGACCCTGGACGTTATCCAGAGGCCTGGAGTGCTAGCTCGATTCCGAGCATTCACAGGAGGTCTAGAGCACTAACTCGGTCCCGAATCATTTCCTAAGACCTTGAGAGATAGCTCGGCCCCATTCCCTGGAGATCTGGAGCGGTAGTTCGACCACGGACATTATCTGGAGGCCTGACACGCTAGCTCGATCACAAGCCTTGACAAAAGTCTAGAGAGCCAACTCGGTCCCGAATCATTATCGGAGACCTCAAGAGGTAGCTCGATCCCATCCTCAGGTGATTTGGAGTGATAGCCGGATGTTACCCGGAGACCTAGAGCGTTAGCTCGATCCCGACACTCAAGTCCAAGTCAACAGAAGACCTTGGCACGTATTGTGAAAGCCCTCCCACTTGGGTCCTCACAAGCGTCGTGTAAGATTCATGACCGCCAATGGACGCGGTCAAGCCCCCTCACCGATTTAAGAGGTACTGCCATCAAAGATAGGATCTCAGTCAGGCAGATATCCCTCTAGAAGTGCAACTGCCGACCTGCATTTAGCCGTCAGGGTTGCATGCATGTGGGCACCCTACGAGATTGTCGCGTGGCCATTGTCCTGCCAAATCCGGGCAGACTTTGCCCCCAATCTGGTCTTCCCTCCCCTAAACATAGACCAAGGGTCTATTCATAGGAGAAGAATCCCTAGTTCAGACTTGAGAGATAAAGTCATAAAAATAGAGTCCAAAGGCAATAATTCCATCCACAATAGGTTGGAAAAAGTTTCCATGGTAGATAAGAGGTGACCTAGATCCAAATCTTCGGGGAGGAAACTCTAAACTAGGACTCTAGGGCGATCACTATCGGAAGAGACATGTTCTGGTTGGGTTGCAAGAACTTCTAAGAATGCGGTCTATCGTACGACCGCGATCGCGTGATAGATCGTGTTCACGCTTGATTAGTCGGAACGTGGAATTTCATAAAAATTGACTTTCCGGGGCTTAACAGGTCAGAAAATGAAGTAAATAGCTCATAATAGTTCAAGGAAGGCTCATAAGTGATTGTCAATTCGGGACATCATTAATATGAAAAAGAGAATGGTTCAACTTACGGGTCTAAAATGGTGTCTACAAAGAGTGATCTCAAACTCAGCCCCCTCTCTCCCTAGGGAAAAGCATATCTCTATCTTTATACCCAGTTTCTCGGGCCACCATGAGAGTTCCCCCAAGGAATGCCACTTTGGCGGAGAGCCCTTCTTCCTCCTGCCTTCTTCCTCTTGCCACCTCGGTGAAGCTCGGGGTCCATTCCCATTCGAGGACCCCCTCCTCCATATTTATGATGTCTCCTGATTTGAGCATCGAAGGGTTCTGCCAGGGATCATCTACCCCGATGAGAACTTTCCTTGCAGGAAAGAAGTTCGACGAGTTTCTCTCAAGACGTCTACGCCTCGAAGGCCCGGTGGAGGGAGTTCAACGAGAGTTTCTCACGTCCCCCTTGTGAAGGGCCGGATGTGGGGACTTCTGTCTCTAATGACAGTAGCGCTTCGTCCACCAACACAGAGGAAGTTGACGACCACCTCTACTGGTGAGCCTTTTAGAGTAAGATCTTCAGACTGCTGTCGGGGCCGACCGCAGCCTTAAGGGTGTCTAGAGGGGCATCCTCCGGCGTTGCATCTCTGCCTGCACCCCTGCTCTGAGGGCCTCACAGTCGCCTCCGCCCAATGCCGCTCTGCATAGGCCACTCCACAGTGGCACCGGTATCGTCAAAGACACCACTCCTGTCAGCCCACGCTTCTAGAGGTCTCGGCCCCGCACCGGGAGAGAGGTGCCACCCCACGAGCTTGGGATATCCTTTCGCAGTTCCCACTTTCGCTGCCGTCACCCTCACCTGGGTCTAGGATGACGGTGAACTGCCACTACCTCTTCGCATGTGGCGGCCCACCTCTCGTGCAGAAGTCTAACTCTCCGGTAGCATCCCCGAGGGCAACTCCTATTTCTCTTTCTTAGACTTTGTATGCGAGTCTCTCCCCCCTTTCTTAGGCTATGTAAACCCAGCTCGCCTGAGCACTTCTCTATGTTTCTCCCTCTTTGAAGTGAAAGGCAAAGAAACTCACCCTTAGTTATATATTTGGCTCTCCCTCCCCATCTCTCACCGTTGATCACCCTCTTCTAACTAAGGCCATGTCTCAAAAGTTCTATACGACAAAATCTCTAACCATCTAATGATCCGAGAAACTTGCGAGTTCTACGCCACTGCACCCTTAAATATATGGAGCACCCTACGTATGTTATGGGTTAAACCCACACGAAATGAACTACCTCGGTGTGGGATGGATTCTGCTCATTTAGACGAGAGCACAGTTGAGGCATGGGAAGTTAATTTAAGAATCTTTTATTATTTGTCATTCAGAGTAGAAGATTGAAAAAATTAGATGATGGTGGAGGAGTCACAAATGAGTGGTACTGTAATATTTTTCATTCCCAAAAGATGAGAGAGATTGGTGTCCAGTGGGTCATGGGACTGGGGACAATGCGTCGCGGCTCTTCTTACTCTTCAAAGTAGTCGTGCAGTGATTGTTTTATTTTTTTAAAATATGGAGGGGTCAGTGATGACCCGACTTATCCATTCATGCAGCCCGGCTCTTGATTGGTTGGTCCAAAAAAAATAAACAAAATAAAAATTACACATAAATTAACCAATTTAAGATGTTTGATCTTTATCTATTATTTTTAAAGATTTTGAACCATCCTATCAAGCGGTTATCGAAGTGGCTCTGAGAGTATAATCTCTCTCCTTAATACCACTATAAGAAGGTACGTTGGATTTGTGTCGGGAATAGGCCAACTAAACTGGTCCTGCCTATCTATTATAATGTCAAAGGAGAGTGAGAGGTAATTGCCCAATAAAGGAGACGTGGGGGATGGCTGATTAGACCTACTTTGGCCCCGGGCATATTCTTACCATGTGCCTCATCCATTGGTTTCTTTTCTACGAGGTTCTGATGTGCTAGACTGGTTAGACATTGATAAGATAATACAATAAGACACATTTAAAAGAATAAGTGATCTTCGTTCAATGCTTCAGAATGTTGACTTTGGATAGTGCAGAGGTGAGATCTCTCACCTCGTCGCAGACCGTTGGATCGGGTGGAGATGAGTTCACCGATGAGATCGCTCCAAATCACCTTAAAAGTAGGCCTGCGATGGTGGAAGAAAAGATCAGAGGGACTTGAGATTGGGATCTCAGGAAAAAACTCCCGGATGCCTAAGTCAGTGCGGGCAAGAACAATGAGCAAGAGACAACAATGAAAGAAAAGGATGGGGACCACTCTTCACCAGTCGAGTGGCTGGGGTTTGTTACCTCTTACAGGGAGTTCTTTCAGTGACCTTCCGATAACTCGGGGGAATAGAGAGTCAGGGCTTCTCCTGAGCTAGGGGAGTCCTTCGCTCGGGCGACCATGCCGGGGCTGGACGACGCTTCCCTGGCCCCTATCGCTCGGGCTTCTAGTAAGTGGACCTTATATGTTGAGTTAAGCTGTCATTTACTGGGCCGAGTATGCCACCACGAATTTCTCCCTCTCCCGACAGTACGATAAAATCAAAAGAATTTGTCCTGTTTATTATCTAAAACTTTTAAGCTGTGAAAAAAATATGAATTTTTGTATGAAAATCATTGTTAGAGGTGAATTTGTAAAAAAATTATTCTTAGAAATACATTAGTAGACATATCACTGGGTTAATTCAAATAGTGCATAAATACCATTTAAACGTGATTTTTTACGAGTTGTTGATAAAAAGAAGTGATATGTACGTAAATAAATATGATATTTTTACATAATTCAGATTTACACAGTGATATATTTGTTAATATATTTTTAAAAATAATTTTTTTACAAATTAATTTTTAACAATAATTTTTATGCAAAAAAATCTAAAAAAATAATATCTAAGTACGTGTGCACGATGACCGCTTTAAATGTCATTTCACCTTTGTAAAAAAAAATCAACAAATGTCATGATCACTATTAAATCTCATTTGTGTAAAAAAATTGCTAATCAGATTCTGGAACGTTTACCAACATTTCACCTTCTTGTAATTATCTCAGAAAAATATGTTATATTTTCAAAGACAATCTGATGCTTAGGTTTATATTTATTTATAAAGACATATCATTATTCTTGGATTTTTTTTGCAAAACGATACTATATACAGGTTCATTTGTAGAATTACTCCTTTTATTTTTATATTATCTTTAATAATATCGTTACATCACAATACTTCCAAAAATACCCTTACTGTCACCGACCGTTAGCATCAGAATCTTATTCTATTACTCGAGGTTGACTATATGAATCCTATTATATCACTCGCTGTTAGTATTACATTAAAATATCTTATTTAACTCTAATTATCATTTAACTACGAGGAGAGTAGATCCGGCTTGGCCCATAACCGGCCCATCACCAACAAGCTCAGATCGACCTACGAATGGCAAACATGTCCAAAGGTGCTCGACAACTGCAGCCCATAAGGGAGTGACCCAATTCGACTTGGCATCGGATTCTACAGTGTGTGAAGGGTTACGGCCCAAGCGCGATGATCGTCGGAAGACCCTCCGACGACCGACCGTTACCTCCCACGACGTCGGCCCCGACCCCATAACGGGCGAGCACGCCCAACGAGTGCCGGGAGACTCGCCCAGGTACCTGCCGACATCGGGGTAATTGCTCCTCAACGGGAAACTCCTACCACAATCACGGGAGACGTTACTCTACTACTTACGCCCTTCCCTGTTAAGGGATAGGCCGCCCACACTAGGACAACCCCCTATAAGAGGGACCTCGACAGAGAGAAGAGACACTATGGATCATTCTGCCAAATTGCTACACAAGAGAATAGAGCTACTAGTCTTATTACAGAAAGAGAGAAGTTACGACAGTCCACGTCCAGAGAGAGGATTCCTCATTTACGACCTTACAACCCAGCAAGCACTCTCCGAGTGAACACTGGGAGCGACGAGTACTCGTCTGGAGGATCTACACGGCTCCCCGATCTTCTACTACGGCCTCTATCTCACTCTCTCGCCAGCTCTTCTCTACTCTTTATTAATCCGTTGCTAACTTAAGCATCGGAGAGTTGTCCCCTGGGATAACACCCGATCGAGACTCCTTATGACGCCCCTTTGTTTCTGGTGCTTGCATGCTTCCACGGGTTCGAGACGACTCCCCTATTCAATAAATAGAGAAGGTGATACGTGACATATAAACCAGATTTATGCCTCTACAAACTACATTTAAAAAAAGATCAGAACACCCCTAATTTTTCATAAACTGCTTCTCTCTGTTCATATATTTATCTATGTCTATTTCTCTCTCTCTGACACAATATGTTAGTCAAAATAACTCTTTTTTAAGAGGGTACGTCATCTAAAAAGTCAACTGTACGGATGAAGATGGAATATTGTTTGAATCTTTAACCAAAGTTAACTATGGGGGTATCTTTTGATGTTATATTGATATAAGAATATTATTAAAAATAATGTGAACATAAGAGAGATAATTTTACAAATAAATTTGTAAGAAGAATATTTTTAATTATTTTAAATTACTTCCCTTCTTAATACGAAAGAAGGTGCTCCTAATTCACGTGTGCATCGCTAATCTACTTAGTAGCATTAATTACCATCATACTTCATGGCGATGCAAAGAAGAGGGCGGACGTGCCATACATGGTACTCTCTCCCATATATATATATGCAGGTGGTGTCGGCACCACCAGAAAACCCCTCATAGTCACCACCAGAAAGCCCCTCATATATATATATATATATATATATATAAAATTCCAAATCCAAGGGTGATGTCACGAGACAATCCGGTGAATAGTTCTTTGTCAAGAGAGTTTTAACTACTGCACCCCAGGTTGTGCAATCATTTTTTTTTAAATTTTATTTTGGGTCAGTTCTAATTCGACCTATATGTATACACTGTCTAACAAAAAATCATACGGACAAAAAGATAAAAAAACAGAGTATTTAAATGGGTCCAAAATGGTTGGCTCATTATTTTAACAAACAGGGATGCCCCATCTTTTTTTTTCTCTCTATTTTTCAAATTATCATGTGAAAGATCGGATAGTACGGATATGTAGATTGACTTGGGACCCACCAGATTCATTAAAAGTTCGAAGAAAGAAGATCCTGATCGCAGGATATCGCCCTTAAGAGGGGGCCTGATGTTGATGTGCTATACAAGTATCTCATTGAAGAGAAGGCCTGATGTTGGGGTACATAAGTTGATATCCACACTTCTTATCATCTTCTTTGTTATGCACTTTTCTTTCTTTATATTTGACTTAAAAATTAGATGGTAGGAAAATCAAACTTAAACTTAATACCCTTGACATGAACTATTTGATTTAAGCCATTCAATTTAATCATATATACGATCTTTGTTCTTTACTTTAGTTTCAAGATCAAAGATAACTCGATTATAGATGTACTTTATCTAACTTTATTCTTTTTTTACTTTGATATAGTATCGGATTAAGTTATCTCACCCGTGAAGACGAGATAAGTTAATCTAACTTAAGTTAGATTAAATTAATTTTAAGTGAATTATCAAAATCTTCTATTGTCAAAACAAAATGCCTTAAAAGTTTAAAGTAAAGTGAAGATAATCTTGAGATAAATGTCAAACAAACCAAGGTTGAAAGGAATTGAGAGTAACAAAATAAAACAGTAAAAAATATGTAACGTAACACCCATGAGAATAAAAGGGGGTTTAATCCCACCTCAGACAGGTATACGTCAATTATTGGATGGGTGGTGTGAGATCTGATAATACGGAATCTAGCATAATTGATTTAGGACTTAGTCCGATCGATGACATGTCAAGTAAAATTTTTAACATTTTTTCTTAAAAATTATTATTAAATGAGATTTTTTTTAAAAAATTTATTTTTAAAAATATATTAATAAATATATCATTATGTAAATCCGAATTGCGTAAAAATGTCATTTTCATTTGTAGACATATTATTTTTTTGTCAAAAATTTAAAAAATTGTATTTAAATAATATTTATGTACTGTTTAAATTAGCACAATAATATGTTTATTAATATATTTTTAAAAATATTTTTTTAAATTTACCTCTAATAATGATTTTCATATAAAAATTCTAAAATTTTAATAAGATTACTAGTTAATGTATCATTTTTTTTTACGGCCAACGTACCATAGATACATATAAGCTGATTTAAATCACAAAGATTCGAAAATATCATCTCTGTATAAGCGATCAAAAGGTTTACTTTGGCCCTCCGTCCGTATCATCGATAGTGTTCGTCTCTTATAAAACGTGTGCTCTTTTGTCTCTGTCAGCAGGTCAACGTTTGGTTTAGCTCTGGTTCAATGTATTGTAAAATGTAGTAAGATTGTGAGTAAGAAATTATTGATTTTAAAGTTTTAGAATTTAATTCATATTAGCATGCGTTAAAAAAATCGACTTAGAATGGTTGATCGTAGTTTACAACTCAAATACATGCGATAAACCATATGACAAAAACACTAAAAAGTATTATGTAAATGTTTTATAGCATTTGGGAAAATTTACGTATTAACTATTATTACAATTTACAACAAAAAATTATGAATGTATCATTCTTGCATTCAGGTGTGCACGTATGTATCTTATGAACTTATTAAGAAAAATATGTATGTTATACTATAAAACATTATAAATTGGATTACATTAGGAAGGTGTTGCATAGCACTAATTTTTTTTATGATTTTGGTTTACAAATCATATATACGATTCATAATTTTATACCTACCAAAAATATAATTTAAAAGATATCGAGACATTTGTGAGACACTTTTTGTAAATCTTGTAAGATGTAAGTCTTAAGATATAAATGATACGTAACTCTCGATATTTTAAGAAAATAATCTTAAAATCATGGAAAGAGTAAAAATAACATTATTTTCATGTGTTAATTATATCTCAACTCAATTACATATCTACGTTATCTAACAAATATTTAATCATATTTTAAGGATAATAAAAGAAGTATAAGTCTTGAGTATACCCCATGATATCTCGTTATATCGTATTCTCAATTGATGTATAAATTTAAAGTAAATTCTTTGAGACGATGAATGTCTTTAGATGATTCACCTTGATCAACAAAAGATGTAAACCTTAAGTAAAAGTCCCAAGACATATGGCTCAAGATATTTTTTTAATGTCTCGTCTCAAGGATTATGCCTTAGGGTCTCGAGACACCACATTTTTAAATAAAGATAAAAAAACTAAATTAAAAATAAAATGACGTACAATTATGTTTGATATTTTACATGTAATGAAAATATATCGACGTTAACTATTTAGTTTAGAGTTAATTTTATGCATACTCTTTTAAATCGTAAAGTATAAAATTTATCAGCCATAGTTGTCAAGTATCATATATGTATTGTTATTAACAAAAGTTTCAAAGATGTCACTAAACGACAAAAATACCTCAATATTCGCATCAATGTTAAATCTCTCCGCACAAACTTTAGAGGTATTTTTGTCATTTAGTGATATTTTTAAACATTAGTAATAGCATTAGTATACATGATATTTGATAAATAAAGATGATACTTTTGATATTTTACATGGAAGGAATACATATACGAAGTTAAATCTTTATTTTATAGTCATCTAAATAAGATACTATCTGATTTTAAATAGAAATATATTCATTTTAAAATTAATAATACTAAGATTAAAGAATTACATTGTTTTGCATTGAAACAAACAACAACTAAAAAATAGAGTAATTCGAATTATTGGATGACAGTCCACGGTCAACTGTTCTAGGAGTTAGTCTTACTGTGTTAGGAGTAAACTTTCTAGAATTCGGATGACATTTGGTGCTCTTAAATAAAATTCGGTCACATTCTAAAATCTTGCAAAATTTATTTATTTTTAAAAGCCCTTTTGGTGTTTAGCCCTTATAAACTTTCATAAATTAGAAAAAGCCCCCTTAATGTCTATTCTTTTAAAAGCCTCTAAATTCTTCTCTGTTACGTAAAAAAGATCCTGCCGTGGGTCTCCATGAAAGAACATTTATAGTGCTTAACCTAACTACAGTTAAAGTTAAATCAACGTGATAAAATGACAAAAAATCTCCTTGAATAACCCCACCCTAGAGAAAGAAAAAGAGAGAACGAGAGGAGAAAGATGGGGTTCGAGAAAGAGAGGGGAGGGCGCCAGAGGAGATCTCCCTCTCCGGTGCAACATCCGCACCAAATAGAGAGAGAGAGAGAGAGAGAGAGAGACTCCAACTGACAAAAGGTAGAGTAATTAGTTTACCAGTGAAATAGTTTCACCTTCGTCATGGGCGGGGGGAACTTGTGGTTTTGGATCATTTTGAAGCGTGAGTAACACATCGAGAGACCCTCCCTTCGAGAGACATCAAGATTTTTATAGTGGTTTGATCTCAAACTTTGAGACTTAGGTCCACTCTCCCACCGAAGGTGAGACTTTTTTCACACCGTATACTTGAATCAAACACACACATGGGTGAACGAGCACCCTATCATGATGCCTTGGGCATCAACCACGCACACAAAACTCACTCAAACAATTGAAATTTATTCTCTCTCGATACAACGAAATGTAGAGAAACGAAAGTAGAGAAAATAAGATTGATCGAACGGATGTGAATCGTGTACGAAGCTCCCTTTTAGTAGATGCCACTCTTTAGGAACTGGGAAACACATCTTTGAGCAATTGGGATCATCCTAACGCCCTCCTTTTGGATGAAAATTGCCCCTTTTTAATTAAGGAACAAGAGGAAGAAGAACCGTGCAAGAACATCACTAGAGCACATGAGCATTCACCTAAACCTTGTTTCTTAGTGTTAGGGAAGGAGAAAATACATTCTATGTATAACCTAAGACATAGCAATCTGTCACTCGAGTCGTCGAATTAAGAAATTAGATCACCGATCAGATCCGTGGAATAAGAAAATAGTTTTGAACCAAGAACGGTCAACCTCTTTTGGGAGGGGATTGACCGTCGTGACCTCTGAGCACATGTCCTATTACGTGAAAAACAGTCAACCTCTGTCTAGAGGGGATCGACTTATGCACACACCCTTGTTTTTGGAAAGAATGGTCCACCATTGCTTAGGTAGGGGTCGACCGCTCGAGCAGGGAGGTCTTCTTGTTTGCGCCCGGCTTAAAGTGTCTTCTAGTTCCAATTTTTCTCTCTCTTGTGTTCAAACCTTAGTGAACATTAAATGGGCCTCTCGTGGCATCACAAACTTAAGCATATTAGTCACACAAATGAATTATTTTGTAATTATCAAATTAAAGAGAAAATACGTAACAAATTAGAAAGCCCAATTTGATAGATTATCCAAAAGCTAAGTGCACGAATAAAGTTTGATATCTGGTGGATAAAAAATCATCTATCATTTCTAGTTCCTAGCTGCGTCCATCCTCGATTTATTAGCACGTTAGCTCTAAAAAAATAATTTCCTTATAAATGTCCATATCAAATCTCTAACTCAAGAGGCCAAGTCCCTAGATCAACTTGGTTAGATTCCAGGTTATAAAAAAAATAACTATTTCTCTTTTTCTTCTTCTTATACCCACGTCAAGTTGAATATTTACTTTTATGTTCATAACTAAGAAGTTGCCGTTCTTTGAAGCGGCGCATAGATCAAATGAAGCTGAAAATATGGGAGGGGGGATTTACGGTGATAAGTTCGTCACGGCCGACGGAGAAAAGAAAGGGATGGGTTATTAATGAGATCAATGACATTTCTCACGTCAGCGTCGAAGAACATAAGAAGAGAAACACGAAGACGCCACGGGAAAAATAGTGATTATTTTTTGAAATTTTTACATATTAGTATCTACGAATATGACTAATTATTTTTTAGTCTCTCAGATCTCACTATTATTTAAAAAACCTTTAAAATCATGTAACTTTAGCAGATTGGTCCATCTAGTTCATCGACGTTAAAAAAAAAGGGATATTCGACGAAATATTCTATCATCCCATCTAAAAAAAGGTGAAATTCTTAAACTACTCTCGTCTTCGCCCTCTCCCTGAAAATCTCTAATTCTTCAACGGTTACACCCCACCGCCCCCACCCGCAGACGCCCCACCGCCGAGATTTTCTGCAGACCTCCCCCACCCGCAGACGCCCCACCGCCGCCCGCCTTCTCATGGAGCTGCACGCGGCTCCTCTCCTCCGTCGTCGCATCCGTAGCGCGACTCCTCTCCTTCGACGATCGCGACGCACTGCCTCCACCTACAGATGCCCCACCACCGGCCCTCTGCCGGTCGCCTTCTCACGGAGCTGCGCCCAGCTCCTCTCGTCCCTCTCCTCCGACGATCGCGACGCACCGCCCCACCCGCAGAGCTCCATCACAAATCGTCACGTAGGACGACCAACGTAGAACACTGGCATCTCCCTTCCCGGTCGCACCCAAAGTTAGCCATATCCCTTGCCATCACGCCCAACACGAGATCATTTGCCCCTGTTATTCTCCCCATGTCTGAAATAGTATGATTTTTCGATGGCTAGAATATTCATGCACGACATGTGATTGATAATTTGTTCATGTCATATACAGCAATCAAATGCTAGTGGAATACAGTTGTCTCGAGGAGCTGCCGTCTCATCTCGTGTGCTGTCGATGAAATACAATTGTAGAAGGAGTAATTGTCGGGTTTACGTCTCAAATTGTGAGAGGTCAAAAGGCAAGCGCTTCTATTGTTGTCCGTATGCAAATACTGACGGGGATTGCGATTTCTTTGAGTGGGTTGATGATACTACCTACAATGTTGTGGATGTCAAATATCAACTGAAGGCGATGAAAGAATGTATGACAAAGAAATTAGAGAGGATGGAGTTGCAATTGAGAAACTTAAAATTATTGATGTATTTTGTCATATTTGTACTCCTTGTCATTTCCCTATTCAAGTGAATATGGTTTAAGAGAGATGTATGTAATGTGAGTCCTATATTGGACATGTAATCATCGTTACATGAATGTAATGTCACTTATTATCGTTAGTCTTATATGCCCCAAGTGTTCATTAGTGGAACGTAATCGTCATTAGTGGAATATAATGTGAGTCCTATATTGGAGTGTATTCTGCCATGGGAAATGGTTTCGCAGCTTCTCCTTTTCCTTCCTTCTGTCTTGCAACGAAGGTAGTAGCAACAACTCCTTCTTCCTCTTCTTCCCTGGGTCATACGATCAGCAGATCCCTTAAAATCGTAGAGAGCATGGCCACTGATTGGCCCTTTGCAGATGAGGTACGAGGCCCTCCTATTGGGCAGCGAATGAAAATCATGCAGTAGAGTCCACGTAGGAGTCTTCTTCCCCAAGAAAAGGAGTGAACCGTACATAAGCTTCTTCTACTTGCATATGATTAGTCCAGCAGAAAAGGTTGATCTTACTTTTGATAAATTCCTTTTGTAACCTTGGACCATCGAGCCAACATCCTCTGCAATGATTGGGGCCTGAATTTATGTGCCCAAGTCATCCCACGTGATAGATCCGAACCACCCAAGCTAGAGGAGAAACCGGTTCTGGGTTCGCCAGAAGAAGTGTCGACTCTAAGAGTCGACACTATTCTCACCATGTTCTGTTTGCTACAAGAAGGCATGACCTGGAAATAAATGTCGACTCTTAGAGTTGACACTTCTTACTTGCGGTTCTGTCTGGACCTTCTCATATGTGCACAGACCTTATAACAACATGTGCTCAGACCTTCTCATATGTGCCCAGACCTGAATGTGCATGTGCACCGACCTCTATGTGCATGTGCTCCGACCTCTATGCACAAGGCAAAATGTGCACCGACCTCTATGCGCATGTGCACCGAACTCTATGCATGTGCTTCGACCTTGTAACTATATGTGCTCGGACCTTGCTTCCACATATGCACCGACCTTGTGAAGGTGCACCGACCTTGCTCCCACACATGCACCGACCTTGTGAAGGACACATGCACCACAAGGTCCATGTAGGTATATGAGTGATATGCCCACATAACAATTCGTGTGATATAAATGATGGTATTCATTTCCTGTGTTCCCTGCATTCACTCTTTTGCATTTGGCATCAAATAAATCCAGGCCACATGTAGTGACTGAACTAGGAAATTATAGTTGTGTATGTGGGCACAATATATACATGTAGTGACTGAATAACATATATGAAGAACAATTGTGGATAACAACACATAAATTATGCTCCAGGTATCATTCAAATCACCAACAAAATCCGTATTCATGAGTTTACATTTTAACCATTCTTCAGTTTTACATGAAGAATAATTGTGGACAACAACACATAAAACATAAATAAAACATCGTGGGCAACATCTTCAACAACATTGTTCACAACAGCATTCCCCACCCAGTCAGCAACATCCCCCACCCAGTCAGTAACAACATTCTTCACAACAATCAATGTCCTGTACATGTGACAAAGAGGGAGTGTTAATTATTAAAAATAGCATAATCTTTACCTACAAATTTAAATTCAGATTTTAAACTCACAATTTGGCGGAGGTTGTTGGAAGTTGAATATGGAGGACTGCGTGCCAATGTTAATAGATGCTTGACTGTCCGTGTGCACACGAATGTCTCCACCGTTGGTGATTGTGCAGCCCCTTGCCTCTATTGGAATTGTGCGATCTACATGAGTTATACTTGTAATAAAATCAGTCTACTTCATGATACTAAATTTTCATACGTGACCATTAATGTGTGCTAACTTACCTCTCCCCCGACTGCTTCCTTCAGTGCTGCTGGCCCTGCTGGTACTTCTCCCCTGGGTGGTACCTCTCCTACCCCTCCCGCAGTTCTGACCTGGGCCAACCGAAGTTGCCACTTGTGCCCCTTCATCACCTCCACTGGTTTGAGCCTGGCTAGCCCTACCACTAACATTTACGAACCTTGGTGGTCTTCTTGGGCCTTGCCTACAACATAACTTTCAATATTATGCACAGCGCAAATCAAATAGACCAAATACAAACCTTAATTGTAATACAAACTTACTTCCGGGTCACAGTTGTGGAACCTTCTCCAATATCTATAACTGCATATTGTGGTCCTAGGAGGGGTTCTTTGCAAGTAATTTTATGGTGGCCCCATTGACCACATCTTGTGCATTTATGGCATCTCCTTATTGCCTTTTCATTTTCATCAGCATCTCTAATCCTCATCTTCCGAGGGCGACCTCGAGGTCTTTGGCAGCGAGGAGGAAGCACCTCAACACATTCCACAGTCTGCCACATGCTCTTACATGGTAATGGTTGTATGGATTTTGCATATGTGGCTTTATATGCCTCAATTGAATAACACATATCAACAAATTGATTAATTTGGAGGCCCCTACGTGCATCAACAGCAACAACAACATGTTGGCAAGACAGTCCACTGACTTGCCATTTTCGACAAGAACAATACAACTCGTCCAATTTAACAATCACTACAAGAAAAAGTGGCTATAGCGACCGAATTAGCGACCGATTAAATCGGTCGCTAGTCGGTCCCAAATAGAGACCAATTCGGAGACCGAAATAATCGGTCGCATAACCGAGACCGTTTCAGCGACCGCATGTATATCGGTCGCTAATCGGTCGCTATTATTGCGACCGAATTAACTTCGGTCTCCAGTCGGTCGCTGATGCCGTTATACTTCCTACTACGACCCCCGCCCGCCCGAGCCCTCCCGCCCGAGCCCCCCCCCTCCCGCCCGAGCCCCCCCTCCCGAGCCCCCTTCCCCTGCGGCCCCCTCTCCGCCCTAGCCCCCCTCCCCGCTCCCGCCCGAGCCCCCTCCGCCGGAGCCCCCCCTCCGCCCGAGCCCTCCCGCCCGAGCCCCCCTCCTCCGCCGGAGCCCCCCTCCCCGTGCTGCCTCCCGCCCGAGCCCCCCTCCGCCGGAGCCCGTCGCCGCGCCGCTCGCGTCGAGTCGCCGTCGCCGCTCGCCCTGCCGTCGTCGCCCTCCGCAGGTACCTCTCTCTCTCTCTCTCTCTCTCTCTCTCTCTCCCTTCCCCCTCCGTCACCGGCCTGCTCCCCTCCCCCGCCGGCCTACTCCCCTCCCCCCTGCGGCCCCGTCGCCGGCTTGCTCCCCTCCCCTCCCCCCTGCGGCCTGCGCCCCCGTCCCCCTCAGATCTCCTTCCCATCCCCATGCCCCTCCCCCTCAGATACACAGAACTAATAAGATTGCAGAGAGGAAAGTGAGAATTAACATTGGTGAAGGAAGGGTCATCAGGGGAGCTAATCAAATTTCACATGAGAAAAGCTAACTAACAGATGAAACAGACTTGTGTCAAAATGCAGCAACCTGCCTGGCATACGTACTGAATGGTAGACATTTCAGTTTGCAACATCTGATTTGGGGCAGGTTTCAGATGGAACCTTTCTCAGAAAAAAAAAACAGATCATTACCTAATGTCTCAGTATGGCGTGCATCATCGATCAACAGAACTCTGAAGCTGTCACCACTGCCAAGACCTTTCTTATCAGTAAGCTTTCCAATATCTCCTCCTGTGAATATGACCGGGCGAAGGAAGGGGGGAAAGGTCAAACCTTGATGATACCAGAAACAGATGGAGATCGTATCAAATGCCCGTTGATAAGCTATTGTCAGCATTTTTCATGTCATGCAAATACAGCTTCAGAAATGGCGTAGAAGGACAAACAAGATAAGTAGGTGAAGAAAGGCCGCGGAGAACCAAGAACTGAAAATAATGCAATTGTTGGTTTATTTTAGTATTGATTCTAATTATGATCATAGTGCATTAGTGGTATATTTTTAGCATTGATTCTAATATATCTTATATTCTTCTCTGCATCCCCAATTGGATTTCACACGTAGGAGTTAGCCAAAATGGGGACGTCTAATAGAACTTTTCAAGTGGCCTTGCATCCTTGCCAGCCTAATTTTTAGGTTCTGCAAGTCTGAACAAATTCCAGCATAGTGAACATTCTTGGCCAGTTTAGTTCTTGTAACCAAAGTCATTAAGGCCATTGGAACTTTAATGTCTGCCATTTATTCCGTGTCCGCTTTTGCTATTTCAGTCTTACCAGACCACGTGCATTGGGTATGCCCTTTTTTATCTATGTATACGCCCATCTGTGTATGTATAATTTGTTTTGAGGATGGCACATCGAGCCCCTTGACAATCTTCATTCTCCCACAACTGTGGTGTTTTTTTAATATATAAAATTGTGGTCAATGGTGTGAAGCATCAACATTTCAGCACCTGTTCCAAAATTTGTTTATTTTTGTTCCATGGGATTTACATTGTTGGTAACGTGCACATTTTTTTGTATTGTGAATATCTTATTTTCAGCATCTTGTCCTCTGCCCATTCCTATTGTCCAGTGCAATCTGACATATTATTTGGGTTGATTCTGTGATTTTGCTACCACAATTCTGGCTGTTGATGGTTGACGCAAGTCACTAATTGAACGGCTCTATGGTTATGCTTGACTTGATATTGCTTACATGTTTATGCCAGGTTGAATGTCCAAAGTATCCAGGATTTTGCATAACCAGGCAAAAGAAAGAATATCCTTTCATTGAAATATTTCACAGTCCCGAGCAAGTAGGTTTTATTTTATTTACCATCTGTTTACGTTTTTTCAAATTCATTGTTATCTGTGCTACACTGTGGATCTTTCTCCACGAGATTATGGATTTGAAACCTCATGCCACTTTTATACTGCTGACCTTTAAATGGCAGTGGGTGCCCCCTTCTAAAAAATATTGGCCACATGATCAGGCCCAACAGTAGCCTGGTTGGCTGAGTTTGCAAATTTAGCCTTCCCAAAAGTTAACCAGAACATTTCTCTTTGTTAGTGTTTGTGGGGCATGCATTAGCAGGAAAGCATGCATTTCCTGATTAGATATTTCGTATGCGACTAACTGATTAAGTGGGCATTGATGTATGTATATGTTTCTCAAGAAATTTCTGCTCCTGGTGCAGGCTGCTAATCAAGGAAGAATTGTTGATCCAAACATAACAAAATACTCCGTGAAGGTGTTACCTGTAAGTTTAGACGTTTGTATTTTCTGTTCTGTCAGAATGTTTTTCCCACTTTTCATGATCATTGACATCTTAAAGCTTTCGACCTTGTGACACCGATTTTGTTCTGTTTCTATGATATATATGATTCTCTTTTAAACTTCATCATAGTTGTGCACTGCTGGGACATGGGTTGGGTGGGGGGGGGAGAGAGAGACTGGAGAGACAATGTATGGAGCATATTGGAGGTGAAAATATGATAGTTTTTGGGTCAGTCTATGCAGAAAAAGATTTGCCAACAGGTCAAATGGATTGCTTCAGGTTTGTTCATCCTACAAAACAGACTCTTATTGACATGGTGGGTGGGGTGTTGACCTTGTTTGGTTCTAGTGTATTCATCAGCCTCTTTGAACCTTGCTGGTTCAACATTTTATGATGAGATCCCACAAATTACAAAGCTAACAAGAACGTCACAGTTGATGAGATCTTCAGTGGGGAGAATTAAGTTTAAAAAGATGTAAGCAGCAAACACCGAGTGACTGTTCTTGAGCGTCCGGTGTTTGCAATTGGTAGAAGGTGACAGGCTGGATGGATATAACAGAGGTGGAATTTGTAGTGGATGCTGGTGCAGGTTTCGAGTGGCGATGCTGTCTGGCAAACATACAGCTCAGTTGTTATTGTTTGGCAGCGAGGAGGAACCTGTGAAGTATTTTTCTCATTTTCTGTGCCTTCCCTAGGGAGATATGGACTCTTTGTTGGACAATTGGGGGTAAGCCCTGTATCAGCTAGGTAGTATCGGATTATTACTGAAGCATTGGGAGAAAGCTTGCATTCTGAAGGCTGATGGCAAGACCTTGTGGTTAATCTTTGACGCACTCTTTTGACTACATAGAGGGATACAAGGCTATTTAGAAGATTGTCAAGAGACAAAGCGGAGGTCTGTAAGCATGTCTGGGATGTGACTAAAAGGTGGGCATCCTCTCTTAGATGTATCAAAGAGGAAATATAGTGCCCTGAGGCAAATATTGTCATTTTGTGAGTTGCTGGTAGTTGGATGTTCGTCTGGGGTATTGTGGGGGGTGTTCTTTTTGTGGGTTTATGTATATGGGATTTTAATAGTATTCAAGTGTATGCCACACTTTTAGAATGTCACTGGCTGATGTTATGCAGTACCATCCATTTCTGCTGGGTTGGGGAGGGGGATCTCTCTCTCTCTCTCTCTATGTGTGTGTGTGTGTGTGGCTTCTGCTGCAGTGGCAGAGATAAAACACAGGCCACCCAGGTTTGAGCCTGGGTGGTTCCCTTCTTAACCCTCTACTGATACCAACTTTGGCCACACCCGTCAACGGAACTTAATATTTTTTAATAATTTTTTCACATACAAGTTCCTATTAATTAAATCTATATCTTATGAGGCTTTTGGTAGTTTTGTATGCCTCCGCATATGATTTGGATGGATATGGTATCAGACCATCTGGATCCTCATGGTGAGCTGAGATTGCCTCCATCAATCTATATACATGCCTATCTTCTGTGGATTTTGGAAGTGGATTAGTTTAGGACCTCGGGTTCTGGTAAAGTTAAATGATGGTTCGTGTGCAATTTGTGACATATGTTTGAGAATGATGTGCCAATGAAGTTTGTCTGTTTATGAAGCGAGAATTGTTCCTGTTGTTGCTGATTCCATAACAAGCCATGGCGATTCTTCGGTTCACCAGTCTGGTTTTGAATTCTGAACAATACGACCGGGGGTCTAAAATCTGAAATACCGGTAACATCTAACATCCATATCCATGTGTGCGCTCAGCATAACATACTCTTTGCCTTACAATTGACCCATCCTCTCTCTCAAGTAAAGCCCCTTATTTGCATCTCTTTTCTCAATTCATTCTCATAAATCTTCTATGACTATAAGTTGTCAAATATTATTACAATTCCAGTCACCTTGACATCAAGAAGTTTCTAGCTGGCCACAGGCTGTCAGGTACCTATGAGGATTAGTTACAATGTTTTTCTAAAAGTTTTTCTTCCTCCATCTGTTTGTTTAAAGACCTATCATACTATCTTATCCATCCTCAGTAATAAAATGGGGTTTAAGATTGCACCATATTTACTAATGTTCAAAAAGTAACATTGTATGTTTTGATGAGTGAAAAAGTGTCATTTAATGGTTATAAATGTTTCTGTCCTGCATCAGATTTGGTATCAGAGCATAAGGGAATCAACTTATTTTTATAAGTTGAGGTCCTACATTTTGTAATCAGTATGCTTCCTCTTCCGATTATTTTTACTGCATATTTACCTAATGGACAACGAGCAGAAATTGATGTACATGAGTCGGAAGATAAGAATTGGATTTCACCTGACATTGTTAAGTCACTTGTTAAGACCGGAGAAATTGTTATTGAGGGTGACCGTGTATTTGTGGAGTTACTGGGTATCCCTGCAAGGGAAAGGCGGAGAAGATACCATACAGAAATGGCTATGGAAGTTACCCAAGTTCTTTTGAATGCACAGTCAATAGATTCAGCGGTTCGCAAGCATGCTGAGGAAAGTTTAAAACAATTTCAGGATCAAAATGTTACTGGGTTCTTGCTATCTCTTTCGAGTGAATTAGCAAATAATGACAAGCCTGTTGTTAGCCGTAAATTGGCAGGCTTGATTCTCAAAAATGCCCTGGATGCAAAGGAGCAACACAGAAAATTTGAGCATGTGCAGAGATGGTTATCATTGGATGTAGCTGTTAGGGCCCAGGTCAAAGGATGTTTACTACAGACTCTCTCTTCACCGGTGATTGATGCAAGATCTACTGCATCTCAAGTTGTTGCAAAGATTGCTGGTATTGAGTTGCCTCAAAATCAATGGCCTGAACTTATCAGTTCTCTCTTGTCAAATATTCACCAACTTCAGCCAGATGTTAAGCAAGCAACTTTGGACACCCTAGGTTACATGTGTGAAGAAGTCTCCCCTGATGAAGTTGATCAAGAGCAAGTCAATAAGATATTGACAGCGGTTGTTCAAGGCATGAGTGCTTCTGAGGGAAACATTGATGTTAGGCTGGCTGCAACTCGAGCTCTGCATAATTCTTTGGGATTTGCTCAGGCAAACTTCGGGAATGATATGGAGAGGGATTATATCATGAGAGTCATTTGTGAAGCTACTCTGTCCCCTGAGGTGAAGATACGGCAGGCTGCATTCGAATGCTTGGTCTCCATATCCTCCATGTATTATGAGAAGCTTGCATCGTATATGCAGGACATATTTAACATCACTGCAAAAGCTGTGAGGGAAGATGAGGAACCTGTTGCTCTACAAGCTATTGAATTCTGGAGCTCAATATGCGATGAAGAGATTGACATCTTAGATGAATATGGAGGGGATTTTTCTGCTGATTCTGACACCCCTTGCTTTTATTTTATCAAGCAGGCACTACCTGCGCTTGTCCCTATGCTGTTGGAGACACTCCTTAAGCAAGAAGACGACCAAGATCAGGATGAAGGAGTTTGGAATCTTGCAATGGCTGGAGGAACATGCTTGGGTTTGGTTGCACGGACCGTGGGAGATGACATTGTGCCTCTTGTTATGCCATTCATAGAAGAAAACATTAACAAACCTGAATGGAGGCAGCGAGAAGCAGCAACTTATGCATTTGGTTCTAAAATCTGAAATACCGGTCGGATGGCCGTGCCGGTCATTCCAATACGACCGGGGAGATGAAAGTGACTTGTCAGAACTGACGGAATCCAAATCGGATGCCCGGTTTGAGCTCGGCGCTCAAACTTCATTTTTAAAATACACTTATTTCAAATGAACTGTTAGGACGGGTCCGGGGGTCTAAAATCTGAAATACCGGTCGGATGGCCGTGCCGGTCATTCCAATACGACCGGGGAGATGAAAGTGACTTGTCAGAACTGACGGAATCCAAATCGGATGCCCGGTTTGAGCTCGGCGCTCAAACTTCATTTTTAAAATACACTTAGTTCAAATGAACTGTTAGGACGGGGCATTTGGTTCTAAAATCTGAAATACCGGTCGGATGGCCGTGCCGATCATTCCAATACGACCGGGGAGATGAAAGTGACTTGTCAGAACTGACGGAATCCAAATCGGATGCCCGGTTTGAGCTCGGCGCTCAAACTTCATTTTTAAAATACACTTAGTTCAAATGAACTGTTAGGACGGGGCATTTGGTTCTAAAATCTGAAATACCGGTCGGATGGCCGTGCCGATCATTCCAATACGACCGGGGAGATGAAAGTGACTTGTCAGAACTGACGGAATCCAAATCGGATGCCCGGTTTGAGCTCGGCGCTCAAACTTCATTTTTAAAATACACTTAGTTCAAATGAACTGTTAGGACGGGTCCGGGGGTCTAAAATTCGAAATACCGGTCGGATGGCCGTGCCGATCATTCCAATACGACCGGGGAGATGAAAGTGACTTGTCAGAACTGACGGAATCCAAATCGGATGCCCGGTTTGAGCTCGGCGCTCAAACTTCATTTTTAAAATACACTTATTTCAAATGAACTGTTAGGACGGGTCCGGGGGTCTAAAATCTGAAATACCGGTCGGATGGCCGTGCCGGTCATTCCAATACGACCGGGGAGATGAAAGTGACTTGTCAGAACTGACGGAATCCAAATCGGATGCCCGGTTTGAGCTCGGCGCTCAAACTTCATTTTTAAAATACACTTAGTTCAAATGAACTGTTAGGACGGGGCATTTGGTTCTAAAATCTGAAATACCGGTCGGATGGCCGTGCCGATCATTCCAATACGACCGGGGAGATGAAAGTGACTTGTCAGAACTGACGGAATCCAAATCGGATGCCCGGTTTGAGCTCGGCGCTCAAACTTCATTTTTAAAATACACTTAGTTCAAATGAACTGTTAGGACGGGTCCGGGGGTCTAAAATTCGAAATACCGGTCGGATGGCCGTGCCGATCATTCCAATACGACCGGGGAGATGAAAGTGACTTGTCAGAACTGACGGAATCCAAATCGGATGCCCGGTTTGAGCTCGGCGCTCAAACTTCATTTTTAAAATACAAGATGAAATTTGAACTTATATTGTGTGTGTGTATTTATATATATGAAAATGAGCTGGCTTAAACTATTGGCATACTCTTGTTAATGCTTGATTTCTTTATTAAGTCTTGTTAATGCTTGATTTCTTTATTAAGGATTTGATTATAATTTTTTTAAATGATATACAGGATCATCCGTCGCGAGATGTTGGACGAGACGACGACCAGGATGAGACATATGTGGAGGATTTGTGATTTTATTTTAGTTGTGTATGTTGTCATTTTATTATTATGGATGTATGATTAATTTGTGATTTTATTTTAATTGTGTGTAATTTGAGGTTCGTGGAGATTGTGATCCGTGTAGTTGATTTATTATTGTTTTATGAAATTGTTATTTATCAGGTGTTTGTATGTGATGAATTTGAGATTTGTCGATATTGTTGTCTGTGTAGTTGATTTTATATTTATGTTATGAATTTGTTATTTATCAGGTAATTTATTTATCAGTTTAAATAAATTTTTTAAAAAAAAATAATGCAAAATTAGCGACCGCATGGAGACTGAATTGCGACCGAATAGCGACTATACGTTATATTTCTTTTATTAAATAATTATACTTGGCGACCGACTGGCGACCGACTAGCCACCGAATCAATCCAATAGGTTAATTTTATTTTTAAAAATACAACAAATTTAGCGACCTACTTGCGACCGAATTGAGACCGAATAAATCCGATAGGTTAATTTTATTTTTAAAAATACAACATAATTCGAGACCGAATAGCGACCGAATTGAGACCGACTTAATCCGATAGGTTAATTTTATTTTTTAAAATACAACAAATGTAGCGACCGAATAGAGACTGAATAGCGACCGAATTATTAGCGACCGGTCAGGCGACCGATTATAATCGGTCTCTGGTAACGACTGATACTGCGACCGAATTATGTCGGTCGCCATATAGCGACTATTATATAGCGACCGAATATGTCGGTCGCTAGATCGTATCTGTTCGGTCGCAATGCATATTTGCGACCGATCTACGACTGAATAGCGACCGCTAGGTCGGTCGCTATCCGCGATTTTTCTTGTAGTGAATACACCTCTCATACGGACCTTCCACCTCTGCCATAAAATCAGTGGAATATCTGATTGCATATTTTTCCAACTTCCTAACAATTACATTTAAATAGCCAACAGCCCGTGGCACAAAATTTTCTTTGATCCTGCGTGCATATCTCCTCCTGTGGTCCATTTTCACCATAATTTTCTGCCTAATTCCATCTAACATGTCTACAAGTGGCATGCCTCTCGTATCACCAACAAATAAATTGAAGGACTCTGCTATGTTGTTAGTAATGTAGTTTAGTTTACCCTTGTCATTAAATTGACATCTTGACCAAGCACAATGCAAACTATCTAAATAGGAAGTAGCCTGTGCATCTAGTTTCTTCATGTCAAATAGAGCTGCTTTATATTCTTAAATTGTGTAAGATTTTGCTGCTGCCCATGCAACATTCTTGAAAGCTGGGCCCGACCATTTCTTCTTAAAATTTCTGTAAAGGTGCCGCATACAAAACCTACAAGCAATTTGAAATTATAATCTCATCAGTAATATGAAACCTACAGTCAATGTCATTAAAACATATAGTCACTGAATTCAGACATTATTTTCATAATGTGATCACCATTCAGACATTGTCATTGAAAATAAAACTAGCAGTACCTCAAGTAGTTAAATATTGTACTTAGGGATTGTTTATAATTAAGAAACTTAATTACCTATGCTCGACACCTGGAAAGATATCTGGGATAGCTACCTCAATGCCCTTTTCCATATCAGAAATGAATGTAATCCCTGTAGGATGTCCAATAGCCTTCTTCAAAAGGTGTAAAAACCATGTCCATGAGTCTAGACTCTCCCCCTCAACAACACCATATGCAACTGGGAGCAAACAATGATTCCCATCAAGAGTAACTGCTGCCTCCAAGATCCCAGTGTAATACCCTTTCAAGTGACATCCGTCTATGCCCAGCACTGAACGGCAGCCATCTTTGAAACCACTAATACTTGCCCCTAAGGTAATGAACACCCTCTGCAAACAACCATCTAATCCAATCTTGTATTATACAACTGAGGATGGGTCGCTCTACTTTAATTCATTCAGTAGCTGTGGCAAATACTTGTACGTTGCCTCAACTTTCTCAAACACCTTCTCCTTTGCCGACTCTCGTGCACGCCAAATGCGGTGATAAGGGATTGAAATATTGTAAGATTTTAAAAATTCAGCTTGCAACTTTCTAGGGGGTATGTCAGAATTATCCTTCACTGCTTCCTTTACCCTTGCTGAAATCTAAGATTTTGATGTCATCATGTTATCACACCTAGATGTGGCTGAACATGTGTGCTTTTCCTGCATTGTTTTGACTGCAAAAGTAACTCCATCTTGCAACCTTGAGGCATGCACTCTCCATTTGCAATTAACATTTACACACACAACAGTAATTCTCATGCTGTCATTTTTCACCTGCTTGAATTCAAATTAATTTTTTATAGCATGCTGACGTAGAGCAATCATGTACTCCAGACTATTTACAAATAGAGAACCAACTGATATATCCGGGGTCTCTTCATCAACCTCCAACAAATCTCCATCATCATCTGAAATCCCTCCATCAATATCTGACTCGTCTGAGGAAGATGGCCTTGAATGATAACTGTCCTCAGTGTGTACCTTATCAGAATTAGCCACACTCTCCTCAGAATCGCTGTACTCATCTTCATATGCAACAAATTCTGAGTCACTGTCCTCGGATTTAGATTGCATCCTCTTCTTTAAAATATGATAATCATCATCAACTATAGTCAAGCCTTCCACGTGTCTATCCTGGGCAGGGGCAGAGGCAGGGGTAGGGGCATCATGAATAACCTCATCCTAATGAACAACATCAGCATCATGAACAACCTCATCATGTTGACCAACCTCAGCATCATCATCCATCCCATCAAGATCAATAACTATCTAGGAATGGGTCTGAGCAGACTGGCTGGCCATACCTTTCTGTGGATTATTGGTTGGCTGCAAGTCTAATGGCCGACTGTCCAATGTGCTAACATATATTATCATCTTCCCTACGGGCAAATGGGCTTTCATCACCTCATACAATTGAGCATCTGAAACTATTTTCTCATACTGAACATGTCTGCTATTAGGCAATTCATAATGAAATTCTAAACAATGTATACTTGCCCACTTAGATATATGCCCCATATCCTCAATTAATATGCATCTACTGTAGTAATCAGGATATGCCACTACTGTCTTACTCTGACTTAATGCATATGCCCTCCTCCCAGACTTAAGAGTTTTCCAATAACCACCAAACTTATACGTCAACTTTAACGATGACTCCCTTTCCCCCATTTTCACAATCTAACAATCTGAAGATAGAAATAAACTCTTTAGAACAGTTAATCATCTCAAAAAATTACACCAAAAATGACATAACAACATTCTTAATCTGAACAAACAAACTAGACAATGTAACTACCAAAAATGAAATTGAAACCCTGGCCATTAAAAAATCCCAATGCTCAACGCTTAAATTGAAATCCTTACCTGAACAACGATTGACCCTTCATAATTGGTTCAAGAAGACCCAAACTGTATTATTCACATTAAAAATTTACCACGCATACACAATAATCTCAGGATAATAATAAACTGTTTAGAGCATTAAATAATCTCACAAAATTACAGTAAAAATGACATAACAACAATCTTAACCCTAAACCCTAAACATACAAGACAATGTGCACGGGGTGGTGGTGGTCGGAAGGCGCCACTCCTTGTACACGGGGTGGCCCAATGCTCAACGCTCAAACCCTAATCCTAATGTAAATGGCTCAAACTGAAATCCTTACCTGAACCACGCTGGAGAGGCTCCTGAGCGATGGATGATTGGAGGAGACCTGGGACATCTTCTCCATAGTCGATGGTGAGTTCTCCTTCCTGGACAGCCGCGGTGGCGGAGGACTGGGGGAGGAGTAGCAGGACGGTGATGGATGCTCAACCGCAAACGCACTCGCCACCGATCTCGACTAGATCAACCCCCTCTCCGACGCCGTCATGTCCTCCACCACCGGATCCTGGTGTGACCCTAGACCATACTCATGTTCCGTCGCATAGAGGAGGAAAAGGGATCGAGGTCATCGAGGGGTGGGTTGGTATTTTCACAACCTATGGTCAACTTAACCTCACTTGAGTTTATTATCGTCGACAGTAAACAACGGCAGAGATTTATGTGTTTAACGACAACGATTTCAAGGGTTTTTTAAACAATAGTGAGATTTGAGGGACTAAAAAGTAATTCATCATGTTTGTAGGGACTAATATGTAAAAATCTCATATTTTTTTAAAATTTTTTTGCATATAAATTATTGTTAAATTTTTATTTATAAAATATCATGTCTGAAAATATATTACTAAAGATATCACTATGTTTGTCAAAGTAGTGCACAAATATCATCACCGTGACCTGCTGTTACTAGTCGTGAACTTAACCCTGATTAACTTGAATTCGACTTGAAAAAAGATAATAATACCCATGAGTTAAAAAAATACTCATTTCTCTCCCAACTTCGTCCCTCTCTCACCAATTTTTAGAAATACTAATCAACATGATTCGTCGGAGAGGGTTTGTTGAGGAGAGGAGGCATACCTAGAGGGATAAGTTGGTGGGCTCCCACCCACCTGATTCGTCGGAGAGGGTTTGTTGAGGAGAGGAGACATACCTAGAGGGATAAGTTGATGGGCTCTCATACACACACACAGCGGGAGGGAGGGGGTGAGCATGAAGGGTGGGGGGTTCGACGGGAGAGAGGGGGAAGAGCATGAAGGGGATGGGGGGTTTGTAAGGGGGTCCAACGGGGAGGCTTGAAGGGGGGGAGGCATCCACCAAAAGGGAGGGTTTGTAGGGGGGTATGGCGGTAGGTGGGAGGTAGGAGAGAGGGGGGCGAGCATAAGGGGGGTCTAACAGGAGGGAGGGGGCGAGCATCAAGGAGAGGGGGGTCCAGCGGGAGGGAGGGTGGGTGGGAAGCTTTGCAGGGGGTCTGGCGGGGAGGCTTGAAGGGGGGGAGGGGTCCAATGGGGGGAGGTTTTGTAGGGACATCCGACGGGGAGGCTTGAAGGGTGGGAGGGGTCCAGTGGGAGGAAGGATTTGCAGGGGGGTCGACGAGAGGGAGGGGGATTAGCAGGGGTTGCAGCAAGAGGGAGATGGTTTGTAGGGTGGTCCGGAGGGTAGGGGGTGGGACGGTGTTCTCCAAATCTCGTCCATGCTTGGCTAGCGCTCCACCAAGTCTAGGAGGGAATCAACCTCCATGACATGCTCTACCAAGTCCATCAGCTACTCCGCCATGTCCAGCACCCATAGTGCCTCCTCCAGACCATCGCTGGTGGTGGCGTCCCTGTCGGCCCTCATCTCTACGGCCAGATCCTCGCCGCTCTCTTGCCTTGCTCTCTCACATAATCTCTCTCTCTCTCTCTCTCTCCTGTCTCATAGATCAAAAATCGCTAAAACCCAAAAAATATCTTTATTGCTACACATTTATTTTTTTTCTTTTCTAACTATCCTAATTTATTTGCTAAGTGTACAGGGTGCAAGTTCCAAACATTGTTCGCTTGATTCCTCGTCATCTTCTTATTAGTTTTACTTAAGTTCTGCTCTCACTTTTTAGTACGTCCCGTTTGTGAATGTTCACGAAATATAAAGAATGAAAGATAATAAGTAAAGCGGTACGAAAGAATGCTATAAGGAAGGAACATGATCGCCAGAGATACGTGGATCTCAAAGGAACGATAAAAAATATGATCGTGAGAGATAAATACCTATTGGATGAAGCGGGAAGATATGAGGGTTCCAATCTTCTCTTTCAATCGGCCGACCGATGAAGATAACTTTCTTCACTTAATTACACTTGTAAAAAAAAGACAACACACAACAAAGAATGTAGATTAGAAAAATATGAGGTGTACTATCAATTCTAGAGAGATTGAATATAAGAAAAACATGAACCAATACACACCTTGTTGGTGTCTTATGTAAAGGGAAGGGGAAAATATATAACTTATGTCCTCAAATCATTACTACCCTACCATAATTCTTGAGATCAGCTATGTGATTGTCACATTTCATTGATTTTTATCATCTAATAGCCAGGAAACATATATAACTTGAACTTGTTTCTTCTGTTTCGAACGTCATTTCAAAAAATAGTAATAATAACAAAAGAATTGTTTCAGGGTGGGTTTTCCTTCATCCTCTTGAAATATTTCCCTGTTCTCAATCTCTTTCTCAGCTGATGTTACTCTTGGAAACAAATATTGCAAAGGCATTCAAGGACGCATTTTCTTGTGGTATCGTGCGTCAGACTAGCCTTAGCTTCTATCATTTCTGCATGCCAATATTAATTTTTTTTACTGCCTTGCTTAATTTTGACCTTCTGTCTCTAAATTTTGCTTTTCATTGGTCCACCTACACATGTACTTGGTTATATTGAAATCAATATGTCTATTATGCCTTTAATTCCTGCATGTTTTATTAGAATGCCATTTTCCCTTCATTTCTCTCTCTCTCTCTGTATATTTGTTGTAAATCATCCATGTAAATATATGAACTTCTCCCAACCTTGGATGTAACGTGCTATTTTATGCATACAGATTTTTTTTTTATTTTTTTGGGTTATAAGTACTACCATGTAAATCATCCATGTAAATATATGAACTACCACCATGCATAACACTTAGTCCTGCCTTACCTTAGCTTCACGTGACGGGAATCACTCACACTGGTCATGCAATCGGTCGGGTGTACCCACCGGTGACTTGCTACCAATTGAAGCCTTACACTCGATCCGTCTCTACCTATTTGAGTGCGGCAATCGAGCACAACAAACTCTCACAGTCACTTTCTCCCAGTGAGACCTAACCGCGGTCTCACACACAAATCTATCTCTACAAGACTTTGGAACTGAGTAGAGTGCAGTAAGTGGGAAAACAACAAGATTAGCTGGGGTCCGTGAACCTACGCACTATAGTTACGATGTCCGCACCCCCCACATGCATGTGTCCACACAAATGGCCATCTCTTCTAGCTAGGCCACTGCCCTAAGCCGATTTTACCCCGAGCCCGAACTCAGGCGCTCTCCTACGTACGTAAGGGGTGTCTTGGAAGTTGGGTTAGAACTGATCAAGTAAAAGAGAGCCAAGGGATTGACTTACGACTTGCTCCCTAGGCCATGCATATCGAGCTAGAAGTTTAGGGATCAAGTAAAAGAAAGCAGCTAATCCTTGTTGTGGCACTTCGGCAGATGTTGATGCTAATGCAAGGATTGCCCCCCCAAGAGAGTGTCTTCAGGAAGTAAGAATAGGATCGTCCACTTGTAGTTTTAGATACTCTGGGTTGGTAGTGCATTCTGTCTTGCATGCACTTGGCACTTTCATTGAAGTTGTTTTTCCTGTATCAGTGGATAACGAGCATGCTTCCTGTTGAATCTGCATGGTTCCTGCATTTTTTTTATCAGCCTAATTAAAGAGATCACATTGAAGCGCAAGGATTCCCACAGTAGATGACTCATGAGGCTTCTTTCCACAAGAAGCACCAGTGGTCTAGTGGTAGAATAGTACCCTGCCACGGTACAGACCCGGGTTCGATTCCCGGCTGGTGCAGAGGACTCTTTTTTGGTTTTATTTTCATCAGTGGCATCACATTGGGTCCGCCTGGGTTTTTTGGGCGCTGCACATTGTGTGCACACGGGCGTGCCATTGGGCCATATGCCAGAATGGGACTGTAATCGTATGAACACCAACATCCAATGTGCAGCAAACATTACTCTTGAGCAAGTTACGATCGATCTTATCTCTCATATCCATATATATATATATATATTAACTAATTGGTTGCTCATGCTCCTTCAAGGAGTGTCTTAATCCTCCACCAGACTACTTTGGATAATCTGTTTGTTAGGCAGATAACAGTGGATCCTACAGCTTTTCTTTCGAGAAATTAACAATTGCAGAGTACAAGGTCTGGTTAAATGAGCATATATATATGGGGTTTATTAATTTATTTCCCATATATATATATATATATATATATTTTTTTTTTCTACGTTCATGTTCTCAGAGTCAGTATTAATGTTTGCTTGGTAGAACTGTAACACATGTGTCAACGGGTATATGATTCAGTGACAAATGGATGTGTGTCCTATAATTGATGGAACAGTTTAGGGATCAACTCTCACCTTTTGCTATACTACATGAGCGGAAAGTAAAACTTATTTCTGGGTGGACTTGGGGAGCGAGGAGGAGAAGGTACGTACGTACGTACGTGTTTGCCTTCTTTCTTCCCACAGAGAGGATGGGGCCTGTTAAGACCATCGATCCCCTGCAGTGAGATTCCTGGGAGTCTAGAAATGCTTGTCTCAAGAAGTAGATTTCTTGTAGCTGTGCAGGGTGCAAAAAAAAAAAAAAGACAGAAGAAGGGGTCCCTTGCAAATTAAGAAGGGAAAGCCCACTCTGAGAACTTAAATTTATCACCGCCGTGACAAGTGGCGATGATGTGTGGAAGTTGCTTACCATCGATGTTGGTCGTCTAAGTTGCAGATCCAATGGAGAGCAGAATGATCTGATGTGGTATCACCCAAGATCACCATATTGATCTCCTACAGCTAGCTAGCTTCAGTCTCTTGCAGCGTGGTTTGAGACTTGAGAGTTTATTTATATATCGATCGTAGATATATATTTTGATTGATTTGATCTGTGTTAATTGATTAGTATATATATATATATATATATATGCATGTTGGTTGTCACTGCGGATTTTTAATTGATGTCTCATTAAAACCTCTCCTCTTAAGCCTGTCGTGCATGCATGTCTAGCTACTTCCTGCGTGAAAAAGTGTTGGATAGAAGTGGATGTCATCTACTTTTGATAACCACGTACTATCCCATCCCTCCACTCAACCCTACCTTGCCAATTAACGTGCATAAAAGAAACTTCGTGCGTGATGGTTTTAATTAGTCGGAGGGAGTTAAAATTAAGCTAGCCATCACACACATAAATTATGTCTGAGAATTAACTAATTATGCCCTCCCCCTGAAAATAACAGTGAAGATATGCACATATGTAGTCTTCAAATTGAAAGAACGTACCAAGTATATATATATATGCTCAAAACAATGGCTTTCACAAGAACGTTAATTACATTGATCACTGTTTTGCAGCGAAGCTCTCCTTTGATCGATGTTGTGCACTTCGTATCACAGACATTTTGATTTTATCCTTTAAGTACTGAAGTGGGAGTATATATACTAATTAACATATATATAATTAACATACCTTCTCACATGGAGACCAACTTAGTACACAGTCCAATTCATAACTATAGGGTTTGATACCATATTGAAAATCTTGAATCATCCAATCCACAATTTTAAGTCGTTGAGTATATAAATATATATAGATAGAGAGAGAGAGAGAGAGAGAGAGAGAGAGAAGGCTCCACATTTACATTTTGATTTGTCCCTTAAAATTTGTGTGACCGTTATGAGACTTTAAAAGGGGACTCACAATATCTCATATTGGACGTCGCAAAAATGAGCTTGTACTTATACGGCAAGGCTCAAAACCTTCTCCGACGAGGTACCTGGAGTGGGGAAAAACATACACTTAAGATGTCTCTACTAGTTGAGTGAGATTTCACTCCTCTCCCAGATGAAATGCCTACCCAGGGTGGGACACCTTTACTCCAGTCATATCATTGTAGGGGACAATAATTTAAACGAGACACTCAAATTTATACGTCTACATACGTAGTTTTGTCTCCAGGTCGTACGTTTTGTTGTCCTCATAACATGGTTTACAGACAATTACCAGTACTGCTGTTATTTCTGTGGTAGAAAACGTATGCGCGCTGTATCGTACGGAACTCGGGAGGGAACAGGTGCACGGTAACTTCCACACTTCCAAGTCCAATAATTCAGAAGCTTGCTAGGGGGGAGAGAGAACAAATTAAGGACCACACTGCTACGTCCTGTCCCCGCGAGCATGGCTGGTTGGCCCTTAATTTGGTGGTATTCGTTTGTCTGGCCTGCGACCCAGCTTTGCTTTGGTAACGAGACCCTGCATGATTACATGGCGAGTCAGTACTCCCCACCTTTCTGCAGTGTCCGCAGGCTGGATATCGCATTAGCCATATGTCAACACTACGGCTCGAAGTGGGAAAAAATAGGAGAAATATATAGTAAGCAGGAAAAGAAAAGATGCTCGTTTCTCTCTCTTTCTCACATGCGTCTCTTCTTCCTGCGGAGGATGGTAACACGACGAGTTTGAGACAGTGACCACCCTTGAGAGGCTGACGGCCATCTTTCTCCCGCAGCTACTACCCACCTGATCTATGTTTTTTGATGCGTCTGGAACCATGCATCATTCATCCCTCTAAAGATATTGATCAATATATTCCTAGTTTTGAAATATATATTTGTGTCTGAGATCCTAATAAGACGGTGAGTAATTAATGAATGGTCAGTGGTCACTCACGCGTCCGATGTAGATGGACTTTGAGATTTTCATTTCCACCGATCTTACCTTAAGGTTACCTATAACAACTCGAGCATGGATGAAGCGTAAGCAAACCAGTGTCATCATGAACTGGAGCATGCAGTCATGCACGATTTTGAAGGGTTTTTTTTCCATGCAAACTATGTGAAAGCTGTTGCAAGTCGCCTCACAAGTTTTGTCAGTAAGATACGGCGGGTCATAGATTCTCCTTTTTTAGCTTCTAAGCCATCTACGGCGATGAATCAACAATTCGAAATACTTTTCTTACGTATTTTCGATGAACCAGCGTTTATATATAGATGTAGGAGGATTTGTTCGGGAAGTAATAAACCCCTTTGACAACTCTTCATCGGCAAAGAATTCTCGACGTGAAAACACAGAGGCAAAAGGTTGGTCTTTGAATAGGAAAAAGAATGGATCCGCAAGGTCCCAAATGAATTAATTTATTCGAAAAAAAACTCGTTCCTTAAAAGATCTATCTTGTGTCTGTGAATGACGTCACGGGAAAGGAAGAGATACTCGCGGAGAGATGCGGAAAAGAGATGCCGCGTAGGAAGTTGCTTCCGCAAGTTTTAACGAAAAGGAAGTACGCATAATTACAACATAAGAAATTGCGGCGGGGAGTTACTCTCCGCAGGTACGGGAATGGAAAAAAAGGAAATAGAACCACTGCGGCAAGTTGCTCTCTGCGGGTTTGACAGGAATGAAAATGACAGGAATATAAATGACAGGAATGGAAATAAAGTAAATAGAACCGCCGCGAGAAGTTACTCTTCGCGGGATTTAACAGGAATGGACATGACAAGAATAGAAATAAAGTAAAGGAAACCGCCGCGAGAAGTTACTCTCCACGGGATTTAACAGGAATGAAAATAAAGTAAAGGGAACTGCCGCGAGAAGTTACTCTCCGCGGGATTTAATAGAAATAGAAATGACAAGAATGGAAATAAAGTAAATGAAACCACTGTGAAAAATTACTCTATGCGGATTTAAATATGAAATAAAGGAACCGCTGCAGGAAGTTACTCTCTGCGAGTTTTAACGAGAATAGAAATAAAGGAAATGGAAATCGCACGTGAGTGCGTGTGTGTTGATTATGTGATCGCCAGAGGTCAGAGACCCCAAAATGAAAGACGAGTGATCACGTTTATGCTTCCGAAGTGGGAGATCGTATGGATTCCTTCTTCCCCTTCCTTCGGCCGGCCGGCGAAGAGGGCTTTCTCTTGGTTACCCTTGTAAGAAACAAAAAAAAATGGATTAGAACAAGAGCATAGCAGTATCGATCTCTTGTGATGAAAATAATGAAATCATGGATGGACACACACCTGGTCGGTGTTCTTTTAAACCCCTCTTGGACACAAAAGGGTAGGAAAATAGAATGATGGATGAACGAGGTGCAGAAACGCACAACGATGTGAAGCCCTCTCAAGAAGAGGAACGTGACACGAACAGAAATGATAAATGATGCATGCGACTAACAAAATGAAAACAGACCAGAACAAAAAGAGGGGGGGGGGAAGTTTATTGAGACGTCGACGGCGGGTTTCGAGGAGGGCTTTGGCTGCATGAGGATGGCGTGGATGTGCGGTGGAATGAGACAACCTTCTCTCTTGAGCGATGGGAAACTCAAAAATCCGACAGAACCTTCCCTTAAAAACTCACAAGTTTGGGAGCGGATTGGACAACGTTTCCCTCCCTCTATCAAGCTTTTTCGAAGCCCTTGTTTCGTGGGAGGGGGTCCTTTATTTATAGGAAAAATTGAGAAGAACGTGTCTAGCACATGAACGCGTCCCGTTAACCAGGCGCGTTCAACAATTTAAAATTATTTTCTTTGAGGAAAGCGCGTCCATCATCCCCGACGTGTTCTTTATACGCCTCTGGTTTGGTGGACGCGTCTTATTTTCCATAATGCGTCGTCCAAACAGCCAAAAGTGCATTAATTTCTTGTGGACGCGTCCCGCTGACCAGACACGTTAAATAATTTAAAATTATTTTTTTTGAACAAGTCGCTTCCACTGTCCAAGACGCGTTATTTAGACGTGTCCGATTTTGAGGACGCATATTCTTTTCCATAATGCGACTCCCAAAGCGCCAAAAGCACATTAATTTTTGTGAACGCGTCCCGTTTACCAGACGTGTTAAACAATTTAAAATTATTTTCTTTGATGAAGGCGCGTCCACCATCCCAGACGCTTTCTTTATACGCGTCCGGTTTGTTGGACGCGTCTTGTTTTTCCCCATAAAAACTGCGGCAAAGGCACATATAGTGCATTGAATTTGGTACTTGACGTCGACGATTTTTTGAGACACGTCTGGTTAGCAAGATATTTTTTATCTTTTTTTATTTTTCCCCGGTCTGTCAAAGTCCCAAATGCTAACTAAAGAACACGTCTTAGGTGGCCGACACGTTTTTAAGAACGTGTCCCCATCAGCTGCCGTGTTTAAGATTTTTTTCAAAAAATTCTTAAAAATAGGAGAATTATAAGAAAAATAAGAAATCACTCAAATAATTTAAATGTGCGAGCCACTTTGAGATATCATGGTGTAATATGAGATTTACTCAATGTAATGTCAGAAATGGCGTGTCTACAGTGTCTGGTACTACATGGTTCCACTCTGTAAGAATTCCGAATCCTTCTCTTGATGCTCATTCTCTTTATGAAAAATGATCTGTTTGCCTCGAAATGACTTGGCCCAATAGGAAAATCCCAATTCATTGAGCCTCTCAGATACCATCAAATGGATTGCCACAATGGCGCCATATTCGAGGTGCCTGAACTATGTGATTTAATAAATGTTCCTCTATTTGTTACGAGTCGAGAGCTCCTTCTCCTTCTTCAAACTCTGATTCGTATTTTTCATATAGAAATCTTTGATCAACGATAGACAAAGATCCATTTTGCATCATATCTAATGGATTCATTGGTTTGGACCGAAGAAGCAATGTGACTTGATTATTATCAAACTGACTGCACTCTTTTTCTTTCCACGAGGATCCCACCAGTGCACCATATACTTCTAATAAGTTATGAACTAAATCAGAATCATTCTCAACAAATCCAAAGGAAGTAATCCCATTTTTTTCATCGAGTCCAAATGGAGATTAAAGATCTTGAGCAATCGATGTCATAGAAACTCAAAAGATAAAGAACTATCGTTAATTTCTTCGTGCTCATTCCAAGTTCGAAGTACCATTTGTACACATAAGAATTCCTTTCCTTATCTGATTTCTTCTTCATATAGATATATATAGGATCTATGGGAAAATTACTTAATATTTTGTACAACAACCCTTTCTATCTGATAGAAAAGGATCCCATGATCCTGAATCGATCTGACCTAGGATCGTAAATCCTACTTTGTCTATGAAGAGTTGATCTATGTATTAGTTTCTATAATGGATTTCTTATATGTAATACTAATTGATAGGGCCTCGTTCATAAGTGCTACAACATCTCATGCATTGGAACCCACGGTTATGGACCCGAATCTGTTAGTATGGAACACTTTCTTTTCCAAGTGAAATCTCCTAGTATTTGAAAGAATGAAAAAGTGCTTTCGTTGTTGTGGAATAATGAGTCTTCGTATCTTAATGCATGTATTTGATTTATTTGGAGCTATTAGAGTGGGATCCACTTTTAGGGGAATATGAGTCGAAGCAATAACAAGAATATTTCTAGTGGAACATCTTTCACAATCCCTGAAGAGATAGTTCACTAATAGACCAAGGGATAAGTAGTTCCACTCATTCATATACATATCATGAATGTTTGGAATCCATATTATGCAAGGAGACATTGCTTTTACTAATTCGAATTGAGGGGTGATATCAAATCGGTTTATTTTTAACATCATATACATAGTTAGCACATTCGTCATAGTTAGCAGTTCCGTCTCAAGGTCATTATCAATATTGTCACTATCTTCAATATCGATATCATCACTATCATCACTATCGTCAATAAGATAACCTTTAGACTTGTCATCCAATAACTTGTTCAAAAATATCGTAATGAAAAGAACATTAGAGTTTATCTCGCTAGGTATTTGACCAAATATGATCATCCAGTTCCTATAGAACTTATCACTAAATTAAATACCCCTAGAAGGAGATAGGGCTAAGCGGAGCGAAAAAGGTTTTCCATGAGATGGGAAATGAAAACTATTAGTCCCACACGAGGTTTGTGAATAAGTGATTGTCTGATAATGAGCAAGGAATATCCGTCTTTCTACTAAATAGGATCTATTAAACTCATAATTCCTTAGATACTCTTTATGAATGTCAACTAAATATCCTAAGTAAATTGATCCCGGTTGTTCAGTCATTTGATAACCAAAATCATTCTTTGATAAATGATCACTGAGTCAGATTTAATACAATTTGATCAATTCTTTTTTCTGTTGTTAAGGCATAGAAGTGAACCAAGAATTCTCTTTCTTCATCATCAATCGAATCACTGTTGGCGACCCAGGATTCTATTTTATCATCAATCTAATCACCGTTCATATTTTTTCTTTTTCTTATCAATGCATAGATCTCTTTACTTGTATGACTTATATGTCTTGTATTTCTCAAAAAAGTGATTCGATTGATGGGATTTGGTATGATACTTATGAGATCAATGAGATTGATATTCAATTATTTCTTTTTAGAACGTATGGATTTGACCCCATAAGCGGGGCCACCACCCAATAGCATGTTGCCGCCAAAAGTAGAATCATGTATTTATTCTAGAGAATCTCCTAATTATTCCAGAGCAATTAGAAAGAGATTCTTTAACCAGAAGGAATTCAGTTCCGATGTAGGATACATATTCAGAAGTTTTCGCAACTCAATCATGTACGATGGAATCATCAAAGATTTGACCTTTTCTAACTCTATTTGTAACTCACTAGACTATATCTATAACTCACTAGAGGCTTGGGAAACAAAGAGAAGATATATACGAACAAGATATCTGGCAACAAGATGAAGGAAAAGGATTGAATAGAGGAACTCCCGAGCATTTGTTGATCTCAGATGTGTCCATTTCAATGGAACAGGTGACTCATTATTTCAATAAATCATTCCTTCGAATAGAAGAAGATTCTGTAAACACTTACTCGAAATCTCACTTATCAGAGTCCATTGTGGAAGAATCGCCCATAATTTTTTTTGAGTAATTATCCATGATATATCTTATCCATGCATAATATCATGAAAAATGGAAGCAAATTTTTGACTGTTACTTAGTATTAGTATTGGCAATGAGTCTGAAAAAGTATATAAAAGGGTGAAATTTAGATATTTGCACCCTGTTGAAGTAATGAACCGTGGCATATATATTTGGAACAGATTCTATTTTGAGAGATTTAAAAGAGCACTATCTCGTTGAAAGGTTCTATACATATGTTGTTTGTCAACACATTTCTTTAAACAAAGACTCCGTTTTTTCCTCTTTCCAAATGGTAAATATTTCTCAGAACATGGAGTGTGAATCAAACCTATGTTTGAATTGAAATTGAGATACTGATGCGAGTTTTTCCCTTTTGAATCAGATAGATTCATATCTGAAAAAGGCTGACAAGAAGTTCTTTCAAAATTGACTATTTGTTCCTCTGTTAGAGATGTTGTAGAAATATCTGCGATCAAGTAAATAGCTCTACGAACAAATGGATCGGGTCAAATTGGAAAATGGAAAGATTTGTACAAGTTAATACATTTCGTCGCCACTTTTTTGAAAATCGTTAGACATGAATATGTCAGATACCTGTGAATTGATTGGTAAAATAACCTCTCCCTCTCCAAAAAAATAATTTTTTTTACCTTTGCCGATGCACAAAGAAAATATTTTGTTTCGAATGAATAAGATATTAAGGAATTATCCATACGTAAGATCACAATTATTGATACGGGTCTTTTTCACATAAAAAGGGAATCTTTTGTTACAATAGAACCAAAAGTGACGTGGATTATCCAAGAATCGAAGTTGATTTGCTTTATACAAAGAAGATATCAATGAACTTTTATGAAATGGTTTCACGGGATTCAACCAATTGTCTCAATCTTGGGATATCATTGAGAAATAAGAATCTGTGTTATCAAAGGATTTTTTATAATTATTTCTAGTATGGAATGAGTCAATCATCTACTTTGGTATCTTATTGAACAAAAATGATAATATTGTTCTTCCATTGATCAAGAATTTTGTTCTTTGGGAAGTATCATGATCATCCAATAAGAAGGGTTTCAATTTATTCAAATGAACGATTTGAACACCTATTGATTCTAACAACTGATTGCAGAGTTGATCGTTTGTACATTTCAATTCATAGATGTAGATCTCGGACCTATGAATGGAGCTATTTCCAACACTCACAAAGAAAAAAAGGAAGTGTCTTGGACAAAAAGAATGAAGTGACTTAGACAAAAAGAGAAGTGCCTTGGACAAAAAGAAACGAAGTGACTTAGACAAATCTTGTTTGTCGATAGCCTTGGACCAATCAATCGAATATTGATTAATACATAATCGATCAAACACTACTTGAAAATGGTTCCTCTGTTCAGAAACAAAATGTTCCAAATGTTCTTGGAAATTATTGCTCCCAATGGACATTTGCATCAAGATCTCGATTCATGGATCTCTCAGTCTGAGAAAAAAGAGGATATATATATATTACAGTTCGCTCCCGCTAGCTGCTGGCTGTAGATGTACACCCTTAAAAAAAAATAAAGTTAGGCGCCTAGGCACCATTTGATGGTGATATAATTGCGCTCAGATTCACCTAGTCGCCTAGGCTCTGGTGTGCGAGCATTGAGGCACAAATCGGTATGATCACACGCTCCTAGCCAGATGACCAGCCACTAATTAAAGAGAGGTGAGGAGGAGAAGGGATGCATATATGCTATAGTTACTTGACTTTGTTTTTTCCACTAGAGGGAATTACATTGCCTGGGTGGACAAGGATATAAAGCTTGAGAAAGAAGAGGGGATGCTCTTATATAGAGCCTAAGAAAGGGGAAGAGGAGGCCGCCGATGGATACTTGTTGAGCTTCAACATTACGCCACTTGGTATAGACGGATTACCGGAGCTAAGTGTAGCACCAGTTGTACCCGGAGGTACCTCCCAAGGACCCGAGTTGTGACAGCGGGTTGGGGGCCTTGAGGCACCGAGTGGAAGATGAGGGTGCGGGGGTGACAGCTAGAGACGGCCTATCAGAGACGCAGACCATGTCGCTAGTAGCAGTGGATGGTAGACTGTGGAGGCGAATAGGTGCTACGGGGCGGCGGTGTGCTGGGCCTCTGTTGGCAGCATTGCACAGTAGTGGCGAGCGGGAGGCGGGGACCTTTCCCCCAGGAGCATTTTAGGCGAGAGATCGAGTTGTTGTTGCTACTTAGAGGTGAATGCGCTTCGAAGTCCAGTAGTGGGAGACTGGGACCTTCGCTTCTAGTTGCACTGGGATAGACCACGTAAGAATTTATTATCGGGGTCCTGAGAGGACCTCATCGGAATTCTTTGCTGGGCTGTCCAGGGTGGCCCCGCCTTGAGAGGATTTCGTCGAGCTTCATCCTGTAAGAAAAGTTCTCACTAGGGTAGGTCATGAGAGAACCCTCTGACGCTCAAGTCAATAGGCACTTTGATGGAAGGTGGAAGGGCTCTCAGAAGTGGGGGCATCCATGGTCTGTTAAAGCAACCTGACAGAGGTGAAGGAGCTGAGGGCGAGCTTTCACCAGAGTGGCTTCGCTCTTAGTTGGCTTCATGATGTAGCGACCCGGATTCCGGATACCCGGTGCACTCGGTATAAATACCGAATATACGTGATACCACATGGGACCCGCGAGGCCTCCCAAGCGCGGGAAAGCGCCGAAGGGAAAAAGGAGTGTGTGGAATACATTGAAGCCAGCAGATATAACAGTAAGTAATTAAATTTCATTATATTGGATTGCTAAAGTAGCAGAAATAAAATTACTTTTTCATTAATAATTTTAATAATTACAATTATACACTCGAGTCCAGCCCAAAGGAAAGACAACAAGTCTATCACAGTACAGTTCGACAGAAAAGAAACGTACATAGAAGTCGGGGGAAGCCCGACGCAGGTACAGCTGGCAGCTACAGCGAATGCGCTCCACCAAGGATAGCAGAGGCAGACGACGAAACCCACCTGAAAAGTAGGGGTGAGTCTCAACAGAAACTCAGTAGGGGTCACGCAGATCCCCACTGGAAAAACGCACAAAGCAACGGAAGCAACAATAAAAATGGCAGGTGCAGCAAAGCAGGAAGAAGCTACACTACAAAGCTGTAAACATAACAGGTACAGCAGGAGTAGGGAGCAGGCAGGAGAGGGGAGCTCAACAACAAAGAAGAGCAAGGCTGTAAAACACGGAACATGGCCACCGAGGAGAACTCGACACCCTAAGCTACTCCAAACGGCAATAGACGGTCGACCCCAAACTCACACAGTAGGGTAACCCAATCCGTCAGCCAAAACAAAGGCGAAGGCGGACGCCGACGCCGAAAACACAGACAAAACACGACAGGAGACGTCGTGCACGTAGCCCCACGCATGACGAGTATATCATGCCAACGACAGAACACTAACCTCGAGTACGGCCACGAGAGGGCAACTCGCAAAGGTCACAGCGCACAAGAAAACGCGAGAGTCACAGCACCGAGTGACAGGAGCACCCTCCTCCCAAAAGAACAGCCAGAAGCGTCCATTGACGACTTACACTGCGCCACAAGTGTCATGTCCATTCAAGAACAAGACACACCAAGAACCAGGTCCGAGGAACAACAGTTCCAAGGAAACATGGTACCACAGCACAGGACTGCAGCACCAACTGCGAGTGACTAGTCAGGGCCACGCCCGTCGGCGCAAGTCCCCAGTCCCTGACCACGTGTGCACACACTGACCACTACCTAGGCCAGGCCTCTAGCTAGTATTCCCCTCGGTAGGACGCTACCGCTGGCCGGGGCCTACGGAACTAGCTTAAGAACCGTACGTACCAAACGCAACAGGAAAACCCCTCCACCACTCTCGGTGGGTCGGCAAAAGCCTAGGACTACAACTAGTGGAGGCTCACAAGGCACAGACTCTGAAACACAGGTGCTAAAGCACAGACAGTCAAGAAAGACCCGTCTCGTGCACCACAAAGCACCATGGCAGCTAAATAACCGCCAATAGACTCAGGATCAGGCAACTAGACCTATAACATAACGATCCCTGAATCGAACGACTCAAAGGCAAGATCGTCACAAACAGCGAAACAAGCCGCCAATCGGTCTAATCCTAAGCCAGCAAAACAACGTTCCGCAGAAAACGACACATGGAGACCTGAGGGAAACACCAAGAGCCCTCAGCACACCTGGACACGCAAACCGAGGTAGAACAACATCTCGAGGCATCCAGAACCAGTGTCTCGGGCTGGACGGAACCGCCAAGACACCCACACACAAGGTCGCCTGTCAACCCCTGGGTCACCCCAGGTTGACCGGAACCAGACCAAACACAAGTAAAAGTAGGATAGGAAATCCTACTGCAAGCAAGAAGACTCCTGACTATCTTACAACGTAGTCTTAGCCCTCATAGGATGTCAAGAAACATCCACGGGATAACGGGCAAACCACTAGGACAAGCCAAGACAAGCTAAAACTGAAATAACGGAAAACGGAGCACAAGGCATGTAACGCGCCACCCCTAGACCGCTACTAGCATGTGACGGTCTAGACCAGGGCCGTTACTCACCAAACGACGGTCGGACGACAGGCCGTCGCTCACACCACCCTAACCAACTCTAAGACTCAAAACACGCACGAGCCAAGTAACGCACTAGATTAAGCGCGTTACAGCCAAACGACGCACGGGAGCAGGCACGTTATTCACAACGTGCACAGCCACCCACAACCAAAGCGAAGTAACGCGCAACGCCAGGCGCATTACAAACAAACAACGCGGCAAGGGAGACGCGTCAGAGCCAAACGACCCGCAGGGGAAGGCGCGTTACTATCAACGTGCCCAGCCACCCTCAACCCAGCACAAAACAACAAACGACGGCCAGAGACAGGCGCGTTATAACACAACAACGCATGGGGGCATATCCGTTATTTTCAACGGGCACAGCCACCCAAGCTCGGCCAAACAGAATGTAACGGCCGGGGGCAGGTGCGTTACACTCAAGCAACGGATAGGGGCACCATCGTCAGAGGCACCGCCTCTAATGGTCAATGTCGGTCAAACAGCAAGTAACGGCCAGGACCAGGCGCGTCACATTCATCTAACGCGCTGGGTCAAGCGCGTTAGATCAACCGACTCAACCCCAAAACAAAACGACGAAGACGAAGTAACGCGCTAGCCTAGGCGCGTTACAAGGAAGCGACGCGCCACCCTAGGGCCGTCACTCACCCAAAAGCCAGAAAGTTCAAAAATGCCAAACGAAGTAACGGTCTGTCGTAGGACCGTCAGAAGCAAGTAACGGCCACTGGAACGACCGCTACTTCCCATACGGCGGGAAAACAGAGGAACGGCCAAACCGGCCCGTTCCACGCCCCATTCACGCCGAAACACAGGGGAAACACACCTAAACGACAAACAACATCATCAGGGGACTCCAAACCCCACATGTAAGCTCAAAAACGCAAGATCCGGGCGATTTAGACAAATCGACCTTAAGTGGGTCACCGAGGTTCCCGGGCTTCTACCGGCCTCGAATGAACACCAAATCACACGAAATCAACATGGATGGGATCCTAACATCCCAGCGGTCAGTTAGAAACTAACTACGCCGCAAATGGTCGCCGTTTACCGGCCGACCCTAAAAACCACGAAAATCACGGTTTAGGCGAAACAAGCCCAAACTCGGTCGTTTCCTTGCCGAACGCCGTGCAATGGCAGGGAAAACGAAGAGGACGAAGTAAGGATCAGTCACCCTACCTCCACCGAAGAAACCGTGCCCCGAAGGGACTAAACCACGCCGAAAACCACTCGCGAATCGATTTCACCGGCTTTGAATCCACCGATCGGGATCGCGCCAGAATCGATCCGATCCTCGCCCCATCGCGCACCTCGACAGCTCCACCTTGTCACCACCTCACCCACGAGTGTCTCCATCTGCAGCCGGAGCCGGAAGGGGGAGAGAACGAGAGAGAACGGGAGAGAGAGAGTGAGATCGCGAGAGTGAGGAGAGAGAGAGGAAAAAGGAATAAAGAGAAAAGAAATTAGGAAATTTTCCTAATTTTTGAAAATTCCGAAAATGCGCCGAAAATGCACAAATTCAGAAAAATACGTAAAAATAGATGAAACGACCGGCTCGAAGAGTACATCGTCGCTGCAGCATCCACGAGTTCGAGAATTGACAAACAAACTCACTGTAGGGTTCCGTAACTAGTGCGTGAGAAAAACCCACACGGCTCGTCAAACTCAACTCGGAAGCCACAAAAGTGAACCGAAACTCAACGAAACCAATCCGAAACAGATCCGAAAGATCCAGCAGAGATCCAACAAGACCTGTAAAGGATCCAGCAAAGATCTACCAAGGATCCAGGGCATTACACATGAGGAGGGGGCTTTTACATCTGGAATACTCTATGCTTCCTTCTCTCTTTCTGTGTTGGTGTTGTGATGTAAGAGCCCATTTTTTGTGTTGTGTTGCCTTGCGTACTTGGAGAAGGCCACGAAGACCTCCTTATATAGACGTTTGGGGTACTGGTGTCGAGGAGAGTTCCAGATCTTGGAAGTATTGCATGGAGTGGCTCGTCTTTCCGAGCAAAGTGGGTTATTAGATATGGGACATATCACGACATCGAAAAGGCATGCAAATCTACTGACACTGATAGCTGATGGTGGCATTTTGACTCCTCATAACCTAGCGATTTGGTCCAGATTTGGCGAGATGGAGGCCACGTGGCTAACATCAATACAACATTCGCGTCCTCATGCACTTCAGACCATGGGCGTTCGTTCGTAGGGTGGCAGCTACGATCTTCAAGGGATAAGCACTAGAATCCTACTTTTAATGTGACGCCTCATTATTCGCAGGTTGTGGCCCTTATTTCCTTTCTTAGTGTAGCTTTTAGGCCATTGCCTTTGTGTTGTAGTTGTCTGAATTGGGCTTGAAAGTTATTTGTAGAACTTTGCCAAGCTAGGAGACCGTTGGTAGAGTTAGGGCTTCTCTATGACGACTCAGGATTGAGCTGAAGCTTCCGAATGGCTTGGAGATTGAGCTAAGGTCTTCCGAGGGTTTATCGAGACCTTCCATGACTTGGGATCGAACTGAGACTTGCTCCTATCTCGGTGACTGGGCTAAGGCTCTCCTTGGGATTCAAGTTAATAGTCTTTCCTTGTGAGGGCTTGCGATCGAGCTATATTGGGCAATGAGATAGGCAATCGGACATGTGCTCTCTCCCACCTCAGGATCGAGCTATGGTTGGGAATGGGCCAAGACTTGGGGTCAAGCCAACACGTCAAGCCTACTGAGCTAATATTAAGGGGCTTTATGCCATTTACCCTAAGCTTTCGTCTCGGCCGTACACCTGGTGGAGGGGCGCACTTAACACGTGGTGTGCTAGGTTTGATAGCGCTTGCTAGGCCTCAGGTTACTCCAGATGAGCAGATTGGTCTTAGTGGGCCAGCCTTGGGCTTATTTGGCCTAGCATTGTTGTTGGGCTTTTTGGGAAGAGGGGACAATCCTCTTTACACTTGCCCCCCCCACTCCCAAGTAAAATCGCTTTTGCTGGGGAGTGGAGTATCTATGCGGCACCACTTACGGGCAAAAGACACCACTTTTGATCCTACTGCGGGGGCACATCTGCTTTCCCATAAGTGAGGTTCAGATCATGGGCGCTTCGAAACTGAGGGGCTAAGGCACTTCTTTTCTTTCCGTCGAGGGGCTAATGCACTCCTCTTTTCACACTGAGGGGTTAATGCACTCCTCATCGAGGGGCTAAGACACCTCTTTTCACACCGAGGGGTTAATGCACTCCTCGTCAAGGGGCTAATATACTCCTCTTTTGGATCAAGGGGCTAAGGCACTCTTCTTTTCGTCTTGAGGGAATAATACAATCCTCTTTTTACACTGAGGAACTAATGCACTTCTCGTCGAGGGACTAATGCACTCTTATTTTTGCGTCGAGAGACTAATGCACTCCGCTTTTATGTCAAGAGCTAAGACACTCCTCTTTTCACCTTGAGGGGCTAAATGCACTCCTTGTCGGGGGGCTAATGTACTCCTATTTCGGCTTTGAAGGGCTAATGCACTCCTATTTCGACTTTGAAGGACTAATGCACTCCTCTTTTCACACCAAGGCACTGATGCACTCCTCGTTGAGGGGATAATACACTCCTCTTTTACGTCGAGGGGCTAAGGCAATCCTCTTTTCGTCTTGAGGGACTAATGCACTCGTCTTCTCACATTGAGGGGCAAATGCACTTTTCGTCGAGAGGTTAATGGACTCCTATTTTGCGGATGCATGATCAGCTCGCATTGGGACATCGCCAAGCTGAGGAGGTGTAACGTCATCATCACTTTGCGACCTTGACGATTTTTTTGGGGTTCCTCTCCAGGTGCGGAGACCGTTAGGGTGCATGATTGCACGGATGTCAAAGGAGGCTTCCAGTGTAATGGCTGGATGCGTCCCACCCCTCGGTGAACGATGTAGTGACGCCATGCATTAATTGTCTCTGAGGACTTGACCTATGGTATACGAATAACAAGAAAAAGAGGGGGAGGAGGTGTCATATCTTATTTTTGTTTTTCTTTCCTTGGCTTTTCCTGTAAGTTGGCGTACAAATGCGACTTTGAGCTGGTGGGAGGGTTTTCAAAAGGAAAAAGTTTCGCATAATAAGACTTGGCACCACAAACATGTGTTCATGGTTTCTCATAGATAGCGCCGTTATGAAAATGTGAGATGAACTTTGATGCTCCCCAGATGTATTATCCTCAGAGCAGAGGTGAAGTTTTGTCCTGTAAAAGGAGCCTCTTGAGCGCAAGGATAGAGGAATTGCCTTATAATCACACGTATGGTTGATTTCTCAACATCTGATGTGGGACTAATCTCGTGACCCTAATGCACACAATACAACTCCTTGAGAAGGTAACTGAGTATGAGGTGAGGGTTCCCACATACGGCGCCAATGACAATGTGAGATGAACCTAGTGCACACACAATATATATATATACCTAGCTAGAGGTTGGATCGATGATTTTAGTACTTCGCTACCATCAAATATTTTATCCAACTAATCATATATACAAGCCAAAAAGGGCTAATTAATTATCATGAAGAATTGAAGCATGCCATGGCAATCCCAAAAACATTTCAAAGCCACTTGAGTGTGCTTAGTTGTTTCAAGACAGTGCCTCAACTAATTAAGTACTGCTTTGTGAGTTTGTTAGAAGCACCCAACTTCTTGCAGGCATGTGGTGAAGCTTCTCTACCCGTATTTCTAGCTTCTACTTGTAGTACAAGTTGGGGGGGGGGGTATAATCTTACTTAACTCTAATAACGAAATATATACATATAGTTGTTTCAAGACAGTAACTAGCTGGACCGAAATAAATAATTATGAAATGTTAAACGCACTTTTTAATTGAAAATTACCCAAAACAGACCCATAACCTTTTTCCGGCCCCTTGTTGAAGGAGCCATCCAAAAAATAGTCAAGAGGAGACATGCAGTACTGCATTGACAAGTACTTGCACTTGCACCAGCTAGCTTAATTATATATTGTTAATTTTTAGGTTAATCTTTTCATTTGTCCGATGAAAACTTCCATACAGCATCGGAGGCACATTTGTGAAAGACATTCTAAATGTAGAAAAACGAGCAAAAAACAACTTCTCAGTGTTGAAGGGTCACAAATTAATCAAAAAAATGAAGATGAAAAATTCCATACTATATATATATGTTGAGAAACGCATTTGCCCGAAGATAATTAATTTACAAAAGCATTAATCTACTTCGGGAAAAAAAAATTATCAAAAACTGTTCCTCCATTAATGTAAGTGAAGGGTAATCACAAGTTTATATAAGAAACTTGCATGGTTTCGTATTCTCTTTTGCACCTTTCATACCAAAGTACATATGAAGAATGCGTCTATGATGATCCTAGACGCATTAACCGTACGCCCTTTAATTCTTGGTTTCTTCGAGTAAATGCATCCCCACAAATGCATGGATCGTTCATTGCCACAGCAAATGCCGTAAATACGAGGCCAGTTAATTAATTATAGTCAGGATGCATGCATGCAAACCAATCATTTGATTCACAGAGAAGGTGCTCATCTTTGTTTGTAAGTTTCATAATCCTCCCATTGATTGAAGTTTATCCTAATCTGCGTTCGATAAAATGAGTGACAATAGAAGGATTTTGATTAAGAGATTGTGAAAACACGTGGACTCCACTTTATCATTGAGTATCCACTTTTTTTTTAAAAATCAATTCAAAATAAACTTTTGGTGAAGAGAGAAAAGATACACTTTTGTGACTCTCTCTCTCTCTAGAATACAAGTAAAAGATTTTAAATATTGAATTTTCAAAAAGTGCATTAAATGCACTTTGGCTCCATATGTTTCCCACTTTAAACCCTCTAATATTAATTGAAATTTATTTGTAAAAGTGATACCAAACTCAGTAAGGAAACGAACGTATGGAGCTGCACCAAAGTAATTAAATAATAGTAGTAATGATAAAAACAACAATGAAAATTCATTTTTCATGTAGGCATTTAGATATATTAGCATGTCTTACGAGACAAACATTTTAGCCGAATCACCATGCATAGGGAGAAAGGGAAGATTCATAGGGTGTTTGGTTGCAGTTTTTTACCTCTTTTTTCTCTCAATTTTAAAAAAAAGAGGAAGAGATCTTATGGGATGTTTGGGAGCACTTTTTTTTTAGAACTCTTTTTATCTCAAAAATTATGTTATGTTAATTTTTAACTTAAATTTTAAAATTGATAAAAATTGATAACATCTGTTTGGTAAAAATGATATATTTTTTAAAATTTATATAGTATTGTTTGGAAGGGGAGAGCTGGAACCGGAGCCGGAGGGAGGGGAGGGGGAGGGGGCTGCGCAGGGTCCGCCGGAGACGGAGGGGGGGAGGGGCTGGCGGCGCGGGCGGGGGCCGCCAGAGCCGGAGGGGGGGAACCGGAAGGGGGAAGGGGGAGGGGCTGCGCGCGGGGGCGCCGGAGCCGGAGGGGGGGAGGGGCTAGGGGGCTGCGCTGCCGGAGGGGGGAACCGGAGGGAGGGAGGGGGTTGGGGCCGGAGCCGGAGGGGGAGAGGGTTGGGGTTGCGCGCGGGGGCGCCGGAGCCGGAGGGGGAGGGGGTTGGGGGCGCGATCGGCTGGGGAGGGAGGGGGAGGGGGAACGGTCGGGGGAGGGGGGGCGCGATCCGCCGGGGAGCGGAGGGGGATCCGCCGGGGAGGTCGGGGGAGGGGGAACGGTCGGGGGAGGGGAGGGGGGGCGAGCCAGAGGAGGGAGACACACGGGGGGAGAACGAGAGTTGTTTCAAAAAAAAATTGGTCATGAGTTGTTTTTTTTTTTAGGAAGATTTGTATAGGAGTGGATTATCTCCCTAAAATTTAGGAGAGTCGTACCAAACACCCCACAAGTGAGTTCTATCTCTCTTTTTTAAATTTGAGAGAGAAAGAGGTAAAAAAAAACGTAACCAAACACCCTATTATAATCCCGTTTGGTACGCCTCTCCTAATTTTTAAGAAGATACTATACTCCCGTGTAAATCTTCCTTAAAAAAAAAAACACTCTACCAATTTTTCTTTAAAAAACACTCACCACGTCTCTGTCTCTCCCACTCGCGACCCCCTCCCCCCTCCCCTCCCTCCGGCTCCGGCTCCCCCGTGCTCAGGCCCCCCCTCCGGCGCCGGTTCCCCCCGTGCGTAGCCCCCCCTCCGGTTCCCCCCCGTGCGCAAGCCCCCCCTCCGGCGCCGGTTCCCCCCCCGTGCGCAGGCCCCCCCTCCGGCGCCAGCTCCCCCCCCGTGCACAGGCCCCCCTCCCTCCGGTTCCCCCCTCCGGCGCCGGCTCCCCCCCGTGCGCCCTCCCCTCCCCTTCCCGGCAGCCCCTCCGGCTCCGGCCCAGTGCGCCCTCCCCTCCCCTTCCCGGCAGCCCCTCCGGCTCCAGCCCCCTGCGCCCTCCCCTCCCCTCCCCGGCAGCCCCCTCCCCCCCCTCCGGCTTCCCCCCTGCGACCGCAGCCCCTCCCCTTCCCCCCCTCCGGCGACAGATCCCCCTGCGCACCCCCTCCCCCCTCCCCTTCCCCCCCTCCGGCTCCGGCTCCCCTCCCCCGACGGCTTCCCCCTCCCCCTTGCGGCACCCTCCCCTCCCCCCGACGGCGCCCCCTCACCTCCCCCGACGGCGGCCCCCTCCCTGCGGCGACCTCCCCTCCCCCGGCGGCTCCCTCTCTCTCTCTCTCTCTCTCTCTCTCTCTCTCTCTCTCTCTCTCTCTCTCTCTCTCTCTCTCTCTCTCTGTGTGTGTGTGTGTGCAACTGCCGGAAACTGCCGGAGGCTACCCGGAGAGGAAGACCCCTGACAAACACATCTACACATATTTTAAAATTTACGACACTACTGCCAAACAGAAAGTGTCTGTTTTTATCAATTTTAAAATTTAAATCAAAAATTATGTTGACACAAGTTTTTAGATAGAAATAGATTTTTAAAAAAAACGGCTCCCAAACACCCTATCAATCCTATTTGATTTGTAGAAGAGGTTATTCCATTCCTATTCTCTCGGCCCCACCTTGAATGGGTTGATTTTTTCAAGGGTTAATTAACTCACTCGGTCTCATGTTTAACCCGATTTTGATTTTACCGCCCAACCGAGTTAACATATCCCACCTTCCTAGGTGGGTTAGAAAATTCAGAGTTAACTCGCTCGGAGGTAACTTACTTTTAAACAATTTATTGAATCCGACCAATCAAATCAATGAAAGAGATAACCCAAGGCTGTATCTGGGTTAACCCTTAGATAACTCTCTATCAACCTGGACTTGGGTTATATATACTTGCTAGCTAGATTTAATTAACGCTATATATCTTTATTGCATGGCAGATGAATATTAATCCGTGAGGGGGAACTAGGAATATCCATCTCTCGGTAGGGTTTGATAAATCGAGTAAGGATGATTTGATCCGCACGACTCGGTTCGTCTCAATCACATACCGAGACGATCGATCTGTGAGACGTAATCGAGACATTTTATATATTATTTTAATTTTTTTATAACAAATAAATTTAAACGTGAGGTTTCTTATTTGAAACGCACTTTTGATATATTTTTCCTCAATTTTTTAGAAAGTTATTTTAAAAAAATATTTTAAACGATAGAGGAGGTGAAATTCGAACTAAGAGCATCCGTCTAAAAGGTCACGCACGTAATCAACCAAGATAGAAGTGTTTTTAAGTTATATTATTATGTAATATATATATATATATACAATATTTTTGTATCTCATTATGTTATGATACCGTCTGGTACCGTACTATCTCAATAAAAGATCGGGAGAAATGGTACGGACTAGTCGATAAACCCTGTCTCTCATTATAGAATGTAAAATCCAAAATTACCCCGGCTTACCCCAATCTTGTACGTACGATGGACCAGTTGTTCGTCTTACCCAACTAAAAGGTAGGTCAACTTTTCTGCATTATTAAATCAAAGGCCTGCCTGCCTGCTAAAAGGGACCAGATCCTATGTACTGTTGCGATGTGCTCGACCTGTCAAAGAATGTCATATATATGTAGGCCCTTGTGACTCGACTGCAAGGGTGGGTGCGGTATTTCTCGATCCATGCATGGTATATATCTAACCTCTAATCATAATTATAAAATAATAATGCATGTTCTACGTACATGCGTGTCTCAGGAGCTGGTCTTTACATTTTACCCATCGAGAGATCTTCCTTCTCGTGAATTTGTGAGAGTGAAATTCAAGAAACATGCTGTTGCCACGGTCCACGGGGAGTGTAATATCTCAACTCACATGGAACTTAACATGACTAGCAATCTCTATACGTCCATAATATTTCTTGAAGATTAAACGTGAGTCAGATAAATTTATCGAGAGTACTCGAACCAGTGACTCGAGAGAATGTTTCTAACTAAACTGCAGGCCTCTAGCTACAAATTGATATTATTCATGCCAATCAAATTTTGCGGCAACCCTGTAGTTAGTGCCTAGCAAGTTATGCCACCGTCAAATGAAAACCCTCTCTCGGTGCTGTGAAAATGATGTAAGTACACCTCCTGTGCAGGCAACGTCGACTCGTCTGGATAACCTGCAAAATGTGCGGCTATAATGGAGAGAGCTCGATCGACTCGATCCGTTTTATCTTCGCGATATACGCATATACCGGAAGAAAATGTGTGCCGTGAAGCGATCGGCGGCGTGTGCCTTCCACAGCCACCGATTTATGCGAGAAATACAGCAAATTAATTAAAGATGCATGGGGATGCTAGCTAGCTACCTCAAAACCCTTTCGGATGATGCCGTCCTCTCATCATCTAGTACTGTGTGTTGGGCGGGGAGACCTCGTCATCACCTGCTGTTTCCAGCCACTCGCGAAAGAGATATTACAGCTCTGAGAAGAACTTGAGAGAGAGGAAAAATTATTGAAAAGAAGAGCGATTTAATTATGTCTATATATATATAGAGTGGTGCTCATAAATTACAATCAACGTTGGTCTGCTCATTTTTTCTGCATAAAGAATGAGAATAAGAATCTCGTAGAACTTTGTCTATATTAAGGAACCAGCCAAATTTCGTTTTACTAGCAATGTTGGAGAGAGAGAGAGAGAGAGAGAGAGAGATGGGTCCATCGTAGCACGGAGACAGCGTGTCTAGTAGCACCAAGCCAAGGCCGTGGGGATTTGCAGGCGTCCCACTGAAAACTACGCCTGGATTTGCTCTATAATCGATACCGGCCTGCTGTGCCGGATGAATCTTTTCTCTCTGTGATGGACCCCCCCTCTCTCTCTCTCTCTCTCACACACACACACACACACAGTATATCTATCTATCTATTTGGGCCTATGTCTTCCTTGCTCTTAACCGATCGGTTGAGGGGTAGGCATGATCTCGATCATAGAATTTACCTGAGATTGCCAATTAAGCAACCGATGTTATATCTTCCAGTCATTTTGTGATGGTACCAGTGATGTGTCTAAAATGAACTACTGGACAGCTGATTGAGTTTTTCATTAATTAGTACTGTTCAATACCTTCACCTGGCCTTTAGGTATTTGTGTCGCGTGGTTGTATGAGTTTATCACACACACACACACAGAGAGAGAGTAGAGAGAGAGGGAGAGGGAGAGGCATGTGGCCAGCATCCTGTTTCATGGAGGTCTAATTAGATCAATTAATGGGTTTTTTGGTTGCCGATCGATACACATGAGAGGTCTCGGTATACCTTTTTGATCATGTTTCTCTGTCGCGTCAGTTTTGATCTGATAATTATTAACAAGGGAAAACAAAAGATATATTAATTGTTGAGAAAGGGGGATCGATCGATCGATCGATCGGGACGCATACCCACATAAGACTTAAATTTCATTAAGCTGGACTAGATCCTTCATGGAATATTTCTCTGTTAGCTAGGTACGAAAACAATCAGACATAAATGATCACCTCATTAAAAACTTGGGAGTACGTGCGTAGCTCCAGGCGAGATTGTTAATAAATGCTTGCTAATGCATGCATGCATGTTGGAAGGACCAGCTGCTAGCCATCAAAAGACTACAAGGATCAATAAATAGGCCAGAGGTGGCTCTCCTTTGGTCCTTTGCAATCATTCCTCTCCGATCGATATATCGTCACTCTGATCCTTAATATATATCTATGTTGTGGGAGAGAGAGAGAGAGAGGGGGGGGGATATCACGGCTCTTATCTGTCCTCAGACTAGCTAGTTCACGTACTGCTCAAGTGGATTATTTTTCATGCCCAACAGTAAAACCCAAAAGAATAATAAGAGAACTGTGACAGTTACACTGTACGTAGAAAGATAAACCGCGAGATGGTTGTTTGATGCCACAGCTGAGAGCTGTGTGTGGGAAGAGGGTGTCTGATCTGTCTCTTTGCCTGCAGCTACCCATTAAATGTGTTTTTGTCAATACTTGGGAAGTGGGGGTGACAATGAGTGAGGAGTGTCTCTGTCCTCAAAACTCCCCACACATCCTTTACTAGGAAGAGTCCATGAACCATAACACCAGTAATTGGACTATATATACATGTATACAGACTGTCCACGCCTTCGTCGTAAATATTATCGTTTACTTTACCATTTCATTTTACCCATGCTCTCTCTCTCTCTCTCTCTCTCTCTCTCTCTCTCTCTCTGACTCACGTGAAAGCCTTTGGGGGCTCGATCCCTTTCAGTCTTCTCTTCCCCCCGGCCCCCTCCCCATATGGCTTATAAAAGAAAAGAAATCAACCCTTAATTTCCATATGTACACCTGCTGGCCGGCCAGGGCCCTTCAAACAGTACCCAAGCTAGTCTATAATTCGCCTCTCCTATGTACGCCTCCACACTTCATATCGATCTACAGGTGGCTGTTCTCTAGGACAGGGATCAACTCCTTCCGCTCTTCTGTCTCCCTGTCCCATGACCCCGATCCGGCATAGCATGTATGCTCATCTTCCTCCCTCGGGGGAGGGGAACTACCGTCATCAAGTCTATCTCCATCCTTTCTTGCCAACATATGATCATCCGACTTCTTCCTTTCCATGCGCCATCTTCCTCAGCCCATGTCAACAAGGATCAAGCGAGAGTGATCACCAACATGATCATCTCCCTCTCCCCCAACAAGAGGTACGTAATTTGCCCTAACAGAGACTTGAAATTTGAATGATCAAGTTCGAGTCTCCTGCTAAATAGTTACATGTCTTTTACTCACTCTTGAGCTTAGATGGTCTGGACTTTTAACTATATATATGTTATATGTTGTGCCCATCTCTCTCTCTCTCTCTAGGTCAAGGAAGACTACTTCTTCTTTAATGGATCAAGTGATCAGAGCAGTGTACCGAGATCACCGGTGAGTGCTGCAGCAGAAGATGGAGAGAGTAGGCACAAGAACTGCGCCGGAGAGGGCGACCCCTCCGACAGCGGATCGGGCAGGTGGATGTCATCCAAGATGAGGTTCATGAAGAAGATGATGGGTTCGGATAAGATGATCGCCCACGGCAAGCAGAGAAAGAGCACTCTGGGGCTGCTGCAGGATCAACAGGGAAATATTGGAGACAGCAACAGCAGCGACCACAGTATCAACAACAACAACAGTATCCCCGGTGGTAGCATCAGGGTCTGTTCGGACTGTAACACCACGAAGACACCTCTCTGGAGAAGCGGCCCTCGCGGACCCAAGGTACCACTCCACTTTACTCGCGTCTACTGACAGCAAAGATAGATGCATGGCAGCCAGCCACACATCTCTCTCTCTCTCTCTCATATCTCTGATCCTGTTCTGCTTGGACTGTCTGCTGCAGTCAGTGTGTAATGCCTGTGGGATAAGGCGAAGGAAGGCGAGGAGGGCCATGGCGGCTGCGGCTGCACTGACCGGCGGCGTGATGCCAGCTGCGGTTGCACCGGCGAAGATGAGGAAAGAGAGGAGATCATCAGCGGGAAGCGGCTGCACCGTCCCGTTCAAGAAAAGGTTCAAGTTCACAGCCGCCGGCCAGAGCCGGAAGAAGCTCCACTTCGACGAGCTCGCCATAGGGTTGAGCAAGAACTCGCCGTTCCAACGTGTCTCTCCCCAGGACGAGAAGGAAGAAGCCGCGATATTGTTAATGGCGCTCTCCTGTGGTCTGATCCACGGTTAATTAAGCTACCACTCCGCGCGGGGTGGAGAAGAGAACTCCTTAACAATATGCTGGAAGAGAACACGCAGCCATTAAGCTACTACTCCGCGCGATGCTAGTTAGATTATGCTGCTATATATGCTAGTTGGTACTGTCGATGTCGAGTTTCTTGGTTTCTGTGATGAGGAAGGATCAGAGGGGGGAAGAGAGAGAGTAAGGAAATAAAAGCCTCAGAGATCTTTTGTTGGCTACATATTGTCTTTCTTAATTTGTTTGATCTGTATTTTCTTTTTGAGGACCTTGCGAATGTACCACGCGCTTGAGAATCTTGAGATCAAGTAGTATGTAATAATAAGTTCTGTGCGTTTCAAAAGTGTTCTTGGTATAACTTCTTTGGCTCATTTCTCCAAAGTCCAAGGACCACATTCCAGATTAGTAAGTTTTAAAAAAAAATCCTCAGTGGGCTATCTAAGAAGGGTCCATAATGGAAAAAACATCTTTGAAACTGTGTTTTTTAGAAATACTTGTTGGGATCGCGATGAATATAGGGGGAAAGAAGGGAGAACGTGGAACAAGATGCAATCACACACAAAGATCAAAGAACACCATAGATTTATGTGGAAAATCCCAAGACGGGGAAAAATCACAGAGCCACACACTCCCATTACATATGCAGAGAAGAGTACAAGAGAAATAAGGAGAGAGCAGGCCCTAGCCATGTAGCCGCCGCTCTCCTTTAGAACACAATATCCTCACCACAGAAAAACTCTACTTAGCCGCCTGTCTTAGCCCTATATGTATACAAGCAACTAGGGTCATATGGGACCTCGGGACAGAATATGATAATACCCCTAGCCCCATTTGATAAAGGAGTAGGGGAGGGGCGGAATACTCTGTCCGCCCCAACTGGGGCGGACAGCGTATTCGACCTCTCCGATCGAATGGGTCATCCATGTAAAATCCACGTAAAATCCGATCGAATGGGTCATCCACCGGCGAACGCGCAAACCTCATGATGGGGTATTCGGTTATCAAATGAGCCCCTAGGGTGTAATTAACTCACATCGGTCCATAAACGGTTACCCATTTTCTCAAGGCGGTTGGCTGCTCTGACTCCTGGGTATATTGCCCTATGTCTGGAAAAAACGGTGGACCTAGCGGTCGACTACCCCGACCTACTGAACACGTTGACTGAGTGCTAGAAAAAACGGTCGATCGCTCGTTCGAGTCTACTATCTATGTACTAGGAAAACTGGTCGACCTCGTGATCGACCGCAACACTGAACTTGCCAAGTCTTCAGTCCTTCCACAATCTCACGATCAAGCTCTACACTCTCTCAACAATCCCCACTTGGAGACTGATCTTTCAGCACTCTAACAATGCTCCATCCTCTCTCAACTCATAGTGAAACTTGGTGCCACTCAAATCTAGATCCTCAACCCTGAGGACCCATAGAAGTTGAACAAGTCTTCAACTTCTCGACGGTAATCACCTTGGTCAGCATATCTGTAGGATTTTGACTCGTGTGTATTTTCCTCAAATTAAGTTGTACATTCTCTAGGAGTGTTTGAATGTAACGGCACTTCACATCAATGTGTTTAGTCCTTGCATGAAAAACTGCACTCTTTGCCAAATATATTGCACTTTGATAGTCATTGAATAAAGAACTCATATGCTCTTCGTCAAATTCTTTCATGAAGTTCTTTAACCATAGTAGCTCTTTGCATATCTCTATCATTGCAACATATATATTCGGCATCCGTTGTGGACAAATAAATTGTCTTCTGTAGCCTTGACATCCACTCACTCCTACACTGCACAATGTGAAGACATAACCAGTAGTGCTCCTCCTACTATCTACATCTCCTGCCAAGTTTGAATCTGCATATCCCTGCAAACAAACATATGTGCCTTTGTAATGCAAAGCCATACACTTCTCTTAAGGTACCTTAGGATCCACTTGACTGCTCTCTTGCTTGAGATTGCTCATGTATCTGCTGACAACTCCTACTAACAAAAAAAAAAATGGTGCCAACAATGGAAACCATCTGTCACAAACATGTCTCAACAAGCCTTAGCGACGGATTTACGATCGATTAGAGATGGAAGTCGTCCGTCGTATTATTCTAGTCGCAAATTAGCGACAGAAATACATTTGTCACAAATCCATTGCAAATTAGCCATCGAAGATTGTTTGTCTCAAATGTGTCTCTAAATCCTTAACCCGGTTCTTCGGCAATGGATTATTTATTTGTCGATAATCAGTCGCAAAAATGTCGCTAAAATATTTGTGATGGAAGATATGTTTGTCACAAAATCAATTGCAAAAATTTTAGCGACGAATGATGTTCGATCGTTATTCCGTCGTAACTTTCTGCGTGAAAAATTATTTGTGGTCAGTATTCCGTCGCAATATTTATGGTCGTTATTCTATCGCAACAATATGTGACGAATATATGGCCGATGCAAATATGTCGCAATTTTTTTTGAATTTTTTCAGCGAAGGATATGTGGCCGGCATGAATCAATCGCTAATGATTTTGAATTATTATTTATTAATATCAAAAAATCTATTTAAATAATAAATAAATATACAACATCCACGACCAATGATAATTAAATTCAACAACAAAATTTAATTCAACTACAAAATTGTTCAAATAAGTTTTTTACAAATATTATTTTTTTACAATATGATAAAAAAATCAAGTAAAATCATCCATGTCCTCGTCCTCCTCTCCGCCACGACTTTTGTGTATTTTCCTCGAATTAAGTAGTACATTCTCCAGGAGTGTTTTAATGTAATGGGACTTCACATCAATGTGTTCAGTCCTTGCATAAAAAACTGCACTCTTTGCCAAATATATTGCGACAGTCATTGAATAAAGAACTCATCTCTTTGTTAAATTCTTTCACGAAGTTCTTTAACCATATTTGCTCCTTGCATATATATCTCTGTCACTGCAACATATATATTCGGCCTCCATTGTGCATAAAGAAATTGTCTTCTGTAGCCTTGACACCCACTCACTCCTACACTGCCCAAAGTGAAGACATAACCAGTAGTGCTCCTCCTACTGTCCACATCACCCGCCAAGTTTGAATCTGCAAATCCCTACAAACAAACAGCTATGCCTTTGTAATGCAAAGTCATACACTTCTCTTAAGATACCTTAGGATCCACTCGACTACTCTCTAGTGCTCTTGCTTGAGATTGCTCATGTACTTGCTCACAACTCCCACTAAAAAAAGGCGGTGCCAACGATGGAAATCATCTGTCACAAATCCGTCTCAACAAGCCTTAGCGACGAATTTACAACCGATTAGAGAAGAAAGTCGTCCGTCGTATTATTGTAGTCGTAAATTACCGACAGAAATATATTTGTCACAAATCCATTGCAAATTAATAATCGAAGATTTTCCATCTCAAATCTGTCTCTAAATCCCTAGCCCGATTCTTCGCCAATGGATTATTTGTTTGTCGGTAATCAATCGCAAAGGCGTTGCTAAAATATTTGTGATGGAAGATATGTTTGTTGCAAAATCAATCGCAAAAATTTTAGCGACGAATGATATTCGGTCGTTATTCCTTCGTAACTTTATGCGCGAAGAATTATTTGTGTTCGGTATTCCGTCGCAATATTTGTGGTTGTTATTCTATCGCAACAATCTGCCATGGATATATGGCCGATGCAAATATGTCACTAATTTTTTTGAATTTTTCCCACAAATGATATGTGGCTGACTAATCCGTCGCTAATTATTTTAAAATTTTAATTATTATTTATTAATATTAAAAATATATTTAAAAATAAATAAAAATACAACACTCACATCACAATGACAATTAAATTCAGCTACAAACTTTAATTCAATTACAAAATTGTTCAAATATTATTTTTTACAATATGATAAAAAAATCAAGTAAGATCCTCGATGTCCTCATCCTGCTCATCCTCCTCGTTCTCCTTATCTCCTCCGTCACCGTGCGCTAAATGTGCAGTAGGATCTTATGTTAGAAATGAAAAATAAAATAACATTAGACATGCATAAATAAAATAAATTTGATAAAAATTAAATTAAATATATTATTTAATTTTATAAATTCAAAACAAGATGATTCATACATTAATTATTTGACTTTAAACTAAGTTGTCCCAGAGCAACAAATGCTCTTCTTCGTGTCAGATGGACAGCTACAAGGTTCCACGGTTATACTTCAAGATGAGTAAATGGTGGATCTATAGAACACAAAAGAAAAAAATACACTGACATATGGAGGAGGAAGATAATGAAATGTTGTTGAAGAACAATATCTTTCTCTTTACTGCTTAATTAATTTCCATAGTAGGAGACTTCAAGGATGATGTAAAAAATTCAGTGAAGTCTTTCTTGAGTGCGAGTATCAAGAAGTTTAAAGATCGCTTATGAGCAGGAGGAAGAAGATTGTTAGTTCACTTGACACATCTTTATTTTCTCTTCTAGTTCTCGCCGTCTTTGTTCTTTGATTCCCTGAGGTATTTATAGACCTCTAGGGCTCGCTTATATCGTTAGGCACAAGACTCTTGAACGGTGTGATCTTCTCGTACGTTCGATGGCTAGGATTCCATATCTATCTAACCTTGAACATGCACGTCGTTATCTAGGTAGCAAGTGAACTGGAGTTATGGCCAGCCTAAGATATTATTTTATCTGGTATCTTTTTTCTTACGACCAAACTCTGCCTATTCGTGTTGCCTGTACCCTGTAGGCTTACAATACTTTGTCCTTGTTATACAATCATGGTTAGTAGAGAATAAACCGGTAGTAATTTGAATATGATGTTTGGAGAGATTTTTTTTTTGCCCACAATAAAAAGTAATCCTCATCAATAAAGGGATTAGCACTCAATAATCTATTAAGAAAATATAAATAGTTTAACGGCTATATTTTTCTTTTTCTTAAAATAGATTATACATTATTTAGCCAAATATTTATCTTCCAAGATTTATTATAGAGAGCGTCATAGGTAGTTAGAGTCTCTCTCCATTGCATGGGACTGTTCACATATATGAGGTCGTACGTAGTTATTTCAAATATCCTTTGACTTTTAACATAACACAAATATATATTTGACTAAGTCAAGAGTGTAACATGGGTGCCACCTTATTCGAATGTACGATAAAATTAAGGCGATGAGTTTTATCTTTTAATGAAAGTAGACAAAGTATCATCTACTCATTCGTCTAAACATTCTATTTTACTTTTTGTATTAGACAAAGTATCATCTATCCTTGATTTTTGTCATTTTTCACTTAGACAAAGTATCGTCTGATGCTTCGTCTATTTGTAATCTTATTCATCTAATGCTTCAACTTGATAGATTAGACGAAGTTCTGTCTATCGCAACTTTTATTATTTGCCACCTAGACGGAGTATGTATAACTCATCATCTATGGTGAGTTAGATGAAGTTTCGTGTAATGCATCTTCAGTTAGATGATGTATCGTCTATTATGAACTTTTGTCCTTTCTCATTTTGACGAAAGATCGTCTAACTCATCGTCTGTCTTGAGTTAGATAAAGTTTTGTCTAACACATCTTTAGTTAGACGATGTATCATCTATTCTGAGTTTTTATCATTTTCCATTTAGACGAAGTATCGTCTAACTTATCATTTATCATGAGTTAGACGAAGTTTCATCCAATACTTCTTCAAGTAGACGGTGTATAGTCTATTTTGAATTTTTATCGTTTTTCTTTTGGATGAAGATCCATCCATCAGATCTCGCATCGTCTACTCATTATGACTTAGACAATTTATCATCTAATTTATCATCTATTCTATTTACGTTAGACAATGTGTCATCTAACCCTTCATCTATCTTTGAGACTTAGATGGTGTATCATCTAATCTTTTGACTATTTTATTTGTGTTAGACGATATATCATCTGACCCTTTGTTTATCTTTGAGACTTAGACGGAAGATCATCTAACTTAATTTTTTTATCATTTGCTCATTAAACAGAAAATCATCTATGTTGAGTTTGATTAGATGATATATCATAAATCACTCAGCTTTTGATTTACTCAGACGATATTCGATTTATTAATTCTATCTCAGATGTTTAATTGATTCTGATTTAAATTTATGGAGACTTGAATTATGTTAAACCTGTAAAGTGGTTTAGCAGGACTTTGATGAATTATTATTTATTTTGTTATAATTTAAAATAATAAATTTATGAGAAAAAAGTATTTTCCTGACACATTTACTCTCTTATAGTCGATTCATTCTATTTATGAATATATGTGCATTTGCTGTAAGGACATTTAATGACTCTATTTTTTGGCAACTTTCTAAAGACAAATTCAAGAATTTATTCACCCCATCATAGCATTCTTTTATAGTCCTACAACATAATACACGTGTAAAAAATATATAAATATTAGAACTTCGAATATATGAAGTGTACGATGAATTAACATCTCTAGTTTGTACCATACTTGTCCATCTAACTCTAATTCATATTTACCTCTCTAACTTTAATTAGATGTGAATACTAGAAAGACAATGAGTAAAGTCACGGCTTAAACATCTATCGATTGTGTTTCTTAAAAGTCCAAGTGAAAATTCATTGCTTTTGCAAAAAGTTGTAACCATAGATCATCGATCCTTTATTCGTCACAGGCATATATAGATCCTTCTTCTTGTAGTGTTTATTAGAAACGCCCTAAAGGGTAAATCATTTTTCAACAAAATCGAATAATATTTCTATTTGTGAGATAGTAAACTTTAATCCCTGTCTCATACTTCAGAGTACATTGGACGACAACGATTCTTATCTTTAGTTTTGACTGAAATGAATTTAAAGGCCAAACTATTATTTATCTCCTTTGAACTATTATTACTCTATACAAGAGGATGAGTGACGCGGGATAGGGAAGAAGTACATATAGAAGGTGGAAGTGTAGATTTTGCGCTCTCTACTCCGTAGAGACCACCTAGGGTTTACCTATTCTCAAAAGACACTCTCAACTCCGTCACATGGAAGAAAAAATTCTATGAAAATCATACTAAAAGATTCTTCGTTAATTCAGAAAGTGAGATTACAGGACTATTTCGAAGAGTTAGGCTAACACTAACTCTATAAGTTGCACTCCCTTTGACCCAAATATCTCTAGACTCAAGTAACAGTGCGAAAAGCACACCAAAAATTACATGAAAATAAAAGATGTAACATTAGCTCTAAATAAGTCTAATAAAATTATGAAAAATTAACGTATGTACGCAGCAGGAAGGCCTAATCTCTAATTAGTTGTTATCAAAATTGCTTTTCCTTCTTTAATTAATATTCTTTTTTAAGGTTCTTCTCTACGTACGTTGTCACCTCATTGGTAAGTGTTTCAAATCAACACGGGAAAATGTTCTATGCAATCGGATGAGTAGCTGATGCCCCCTGCAGAGATATTTTATAAGCAGTATTTTAAAACCCGATTTAACTCGGTCGGTCCGATCAGTCGACCCACCACCTAATCTCAAAACTGTGTGAAAGTAATATTTAGACCCTCCAAGATCTAAAATCCGTTCAAACTTGATTAACCCGGCCCAACCCGACTAACCCAACCTAACCCGATAAAATCAATGTGACCCAGGCGGGTCAGAGACATATTTTTTAATTTTTATTTTTTATCATTAGTTTAAGTCTTAATTTTAATTTAATCTTTTGACCTTTTCATTTAATGATATTAACGAAAGATTAATATAACTTTTGAAAGTTGAAAAGACCTGGGCTCTAACCTTCCAACTTCTAGTCTTTCTAATTCTAACTTATTCCCTACGTGAGTACGTGCGATTTGCAGACTAACAGAAGGAAGAAGATGAAGACCCGAGAATACTCGTGAGGGAGACAAAGATAAGGAATAAGATGAAGGCCCACTGATATATGAAGATTTAGATGAGGAATAAATTTGACTTCACACGCCATGAAAATTTTATTTTATGAGATATCAATCGTAGTCGATAAATTGTCTTATATCGTGTTTATTTAATATATTTTTTGTTTCTTTTTTAGACTATCTTAGTTGTTGTTTAATGATTTTATTTTTATTTTTATAATATATGTTAAAGTGTATTTTTTATATTTTTAACTTAAGATATATTAAAATTCTATGGCGATAAATAATATTGATATTTACTTTTCTAATATTACGGGTTAACTCGAATGATTAAATCATTGACCCGTGACCCACTAACTTAATCGGGTCAAGGTCCGGATCGAGTTTTAAAACATTGCTTATAAGGGAGTACTTCTCTAAGGAACACTTTGATAGATATAATAATAATAAGCCCGGTTAGAATGGTGGAACTGGAGTCAGAGTGAGATATACCAGCGGAGTGGAAATGGTGTGCCTCATTTTCCATTATCATCTACCAAGTTCGAGATGGAAAATCACGAAAGAAATGGGTTTTTTAATGAAATTATTATTAAAGATAAATTTATAAAAAAATATTTTTAAAAATATATTAGCAGACATTCCTCCCCTGGTCCCGTTCCTCTGACAAAAAAAAAATGGAAAACACTGTGCTGTAGGCAGCCCTTCCATGTACCATTCACCCACATGCCTCGTTGGCAACAACTTCATCAGCTAGAGCTGTCAACGGCGAGTTAGCCAAAACTCAGTAGCTTGGCTCAGCCTGAAGCAAGTGGACAATTGAGCCCACTATGACTCTTTACCAAACTAAACCAGAGTAACCCACACCATTTTGTATCCTCTAGACCTGTGCAAATTTAAGTCCAAGTCCAAAAGACAGATCAATCCAGCAGACACTATCAGCCCTAAAAAGCAAGCCCATGTCCCCATTCTCGGCTTGAGTTCGATCCATTGATACCCTTATTTCAGCTTGCTAACAAGTCTATATGTCCAGCTTCTACGTCATACCTTTGAGACTGTATTTGTGCAGTCACATCTTTATTGCAAGACTCCTATATATATATATAAGCACGTACTCATAAGTACGAGTACTCATCTGTGTAAACGGGCGACTAAAATTTTATCTTTTTTTATTTATAAAAGAGTCCTTAAAGAAGAAGATTTAGGTCTTACTTATAAACACATACTCATCTGGAGTCACTTGAGTCCCTTCTTAGACCTCTATACTATTCATTAAGGCCCTCTTTGAAATCGGAGTAAGATACCGCATTCGACCCAGATGGTCGAATGCGGTACCTGCCCCCGGTTAAGGATGATGTGTGTGAGAGGAGAGTGTGGGCCCCGGTTATTTCTCTTTCATCAGATATTTTATCCGCCGCCGATATTATGAGAACAAAGCGGCCCTAAAAAAAAATTCCAAAACAATCGGAATCTTGTTACTTTGCTATAAGAAGATAACATTCCGTAAAGAAAAAGACGACCGGAGAGAAGATCGTAACATGGTGCAAAAGAACACCTCCTATCAGAAGTGTTTACTAGTTGGTTTAAAACGAAAAAAAAAACAAGCTGAATCTGTCTGTTTAATTTGGCATTATTTAGTTTGAAACTAAAATTTGGGTTGGTTTCAAACTCAAATCGAACAAAGAAACTATGGTTTGGTTTAGATTTTGTGTTCAGAGACTAGAATTAAATTGAACAAACCTAGTTACGTAAAAAGACACGATCACTCCAAAGTCTTCATCACTTGTTCTGTATATTTAAGTTAATGACTAAAATACGTGGAATATTATAGCTGCTCATCCTATATTAAATTAACATAAACTCTTGGATTCTCGATCTCCGTCCAGTAGCTGATATCGAACTTTTAAAACAGGTTAAGTTGGCATAAATCTTCATCCAATATATATAGCTGAGATTAAATTGACACAAATCTAACCTTATTTTAATTTATTAACCACGGACGATTTGAGGATTGATCCTCGATAAATGAGATTTGTTGGTGCTTAATTTGATCTAGTTTTTGTTATAAATTAATTATTTTATGAATATTGCATGTCATCTTATCGTCTAGTTGATTAGAATCTATAGTGGGACTTAAGATCACACGATTAATCTCACGTCGGATGTTGAGAAAATAATTAACTAATTCTAAGACTGATTTTAATCTCTTAACCCAGAAAGATACTTTTACACGTACAAAACTCCACCCCCACTCTAGAGATAATCTCTCTTGAGAGCACCAAGAATATTTATCATCAAATAACAGAGATTAAATTGGCACAAATCTACCCTTATTTTAATTTATTAACCACGGATGATTCGAGGATTGATCACCGATAAACGAGATTCGCTGGTGCTTGATTTGATCTATGCTTTTGTTATGGATTAAATATTGTTTTATGCATATTGCATGTCATCTTATTGTCTAGTTGATTAGAATCGTTAGATTACATAGGTAGGTTAATAATAGGGTGTTAAAAATCCATTTAGGATTTAATTAGGGGGTCCATTAAAATTGAATTTGAGTCAAATTGTTTTGCTTTTGCTTTGTTCGGTTTGGAATATTGTTTAGTTTGATTTGGTTTCCACCATCCCATAAGGGCGCCTTTGAAAATCGGTTGCCGCCCGATTAGGGAGGGATGAGTGTGAGAAAATTGTGAGACCCATAATTTTCTCTGACATCAGTTTATTATTCGGGCGGTGATAACCCGTTTTCAAAGGCGCCCTAAGAGTGTTTGATCACTTGTCCTCCCCAAGAAAGAATTTCTAATCGGGCACTCGGGTTTTGAGCACAAACAGTTGGATCATGGGGTAGAAAGAATGCCCGAGCTATAATTGCTTTGACCGCATCCAATCTCACATAAATTACATGCATGTAAATCTATGCAGGCGAATTGAAAAATACTACATATATTATTGAAATATAACTAGTACTACTAAAATATTTAGTATGAGATTAAATATATACATATCGTAATCTAAAGCCCGTATCTTTCAATGAAAAAGTATATATTTCAGTCGAACATCAGCTTTTCAATTTTATGGTCTATATTTCAATCATAACACCTTTTTTTTCATCCAAATAAATATATTTTATTTGAACCTCTATTTCTTAATCTTATAATCTATATTTCAATCGTACGAAACTATATTCGAGTCATGTATAGTACTCTTTTTAAATTCATCTGGGTTTTTTATATAGCATACGAGTCTACGTATAATCACGTGAGATTAGGTGCAATGAAGATATTTACGACGTCAATATCCTTTCCACCACACTGACCCAATCAAAATACAGTGCATAGTCTTTCCCATACAGCAAGATATGCAACAGGGATTAATTATTCCTCTTTTAATAATTGCCACATTATGTGTTAAGACAATCATCTATTATATGATCTCTTTGCTAGAGTTTAGTTTTCCCCTTCTTTGATCAGATCTCTTGAAACTTCATCCTACATTTCGCCATGCTTTGAACTGCGGACTCGAGAAGAAAACGATCCACCACCACCATCCCCCAACCCCCCCCCCCCCCTCACACCGGAATTGAATGAGATCACTCGGCATTTTGATACTTAACACTAAAACGTAATAATTGCGTACAGGTGCTTACAAGATCTCCCCGTACAACTGATATCAAATGGGATGTTTAGTATAGAAATAAATTACGACGAGAGTAGGTGTAAGTCATTGTGAATTAATTTATTTCTATTCTTATTCTCGTATGCGTTTGATATACGAGAGAATAAGTACGTTAGTATTCTTATTATTCGTTTGATAAAAAATAGGGATAAGAATTAGAACAAATGTTAGAAATGAACTATTTTGTCCTTCTTATCTTGAGTTCAAAGACATTGTTATTCTTCGTTTGGTTGAGATTAAGATGATTTAAATTTTTTTTTCAATTCTTCATCATATATTTAATTAATAATAGTAATTATAATTATGTCTAATGATAAATCTAATTAAATATATTTGATGATCTTGATTTCTAATAATAAAAATATTATCGAATTAATTTTTTTATTAATTATGATTAGCACAAATGAAACTAGTACTTAAGATATTTTTTATTTTTAATAATAATTAATGGCAATGATATTATTATTTTAAAATTATTCCCCTCTTATTGATGCCTAATTAACAGTACCATAAGATTTGTTAATATGTGTATCTATATTACTCTTGATTATTAATATTGTTAAATTTATAACTTTAGCCTATCATCATTAATAAGAACAAGATTTTTTTAATATATATTAATTATTATTACTAATGATATTATTTTATGTGAGACGTAGAGGGAGAGAGGAGAGAGAGAGGGTGGTGGTAGGGAGAGGGAGAGAGTGGAGTTAGAGGTGTTCCAACTTTTTGTTGGAATGAGTTATTCCCGTATTAACCTCATATTTAGGGTTATCTTTATTCTTCTTAATTCGGTATATCCCAGTCAATTTTTAATATATCAAACGAAGAATGAGGTTGAAACGGGGATAACCCGATTTAAACCCATACCAAACATAATCAAAAGAATAATTCATGACTGTTATTGTGACGGGAGAATATGATCCGATCGTATGTGTACGTGTAGTAAGTTAGTTTTCGTGCGTGCTAAAATGCGTGGGTGAGTCCATCCGTGGTTTGCTGGATCGGGGCGGCACGGCCCGTACCACATTCGTGCCACACGTGTCTGATCATATTTGGACGACACTGGCACAAATATCGCACACGTGCTTCGATGTCGAGTGAGGGAAAGAAGAAAAGGGGGTGGTCGATGTCGTCCGATGATGCAAGGGGAGAGCAGCAGAGCGGTCGGCGTCGTACCTATCATCCGACGAGATGGCCGGTGTCGTCCATGTCACTTGACGCGGTGGCCGGTGTCACATGCATCATCCCACAATTTGGAGAAGGGGGTGGAGGGGAGAAGAAAGGGGGAGGGTGCGTGCCATCATCGGAGGGGGTGGCCCTCTTCTAGCAATTCTGAGATGGCAAGCGATCGACGACAACGAGTGGCAGAGTGGAGGGCGGGCAAGGGAGGCAACTAGGGTCGGGTTAAGTCTGAACTCTGAAGAGAGGAGAGGAGATGGGGTTAGATATTTTTAAAGTAACCCCTATATAATCAGTATCTCGTTATTTGAGACTCTAAAAAAAAATTTCTCGCTTTACTATGATCTATAGTATCGTACCATATCAGGTAGTACTTGTAAATACATACATAATCTATACAAAAAGTCAGACAAACCTTGACTCCCATCTCAGCCGCAGCACCCAACCAACCCTCGCCCCGCCACCTCTCTCATCTCGTGTAGACCAAAATGAGCCGACGAGTTTGAACCTGCTACCGCCTTTGCCGTGGAGGGACCACCACAGAATTTGTTTAAGTAACAAATTTGACCAATGCGAGAGGGGCGGACTGACGAGTGGGAGCGTCGGCGGTTAAATGATTCCGCGAGTCAAGCGAATCCGAACCGCGCTCACATTTTCTCCGTACCGGACCGTCTCGGGGATCACAGCCGCGGTACGCGCCTCTCTGCAGCAATATACATTATTATATATGTTGAGAAGAACATCACCGAAAGATGACCTACCCCCCTCCCAAAAAAAAAATAACACCTCAAAAATATGCATTATATGTGAGAGACCCCCGGTGTTCATGTATTTAAGATAACATTCTTAAAGAGTTACTTCCCATATTAGAGGATTTTTGAGAGTCAAGAGTTTAGTTAAAGACACTTCTCTTAATATTCTCCCTTTAAGGGAGAAATCATCTGCCACTCTAAAATAAAACTCTATGATGAAATTAAGATTGGGGGTGGGTGTGAACGTGTCACGTGGTGGAAGAGAGAGACGGGGTTTCCCTCTCTTTTAAAAAGAAATGAAACAAGCCTCTAAAGGGATGACGTGGGAAAGAGGATGGACAGTATGACCTAAAGGCATCACTCTGTAGGGGAACGCAGAGAACCTACACTTATCGAACTCCGGTACGTGGCAGAGATAGGGATCCGAAAACTCTCTCACGCAAACTGAACCCCTTCCCGGTAGACGTGACTTACCATTCCGGGAGCAATTTTCTATATACCGGGTGCGAATCTGGGACTCTACGTAGTAGAAGTTGGCAGACGGAAAGACACACGTAGACTCGGAATTTGGAACGGTATATCCTCCTCACACAATGATAGCAGAAATATAACAGAGAGTAAACCGCCGTAGGACATTGGTCACTGCGGGGTTTTAACAGTAATATAGCAAAGCGTAAAAGAAAAGTGCTGAAAGTAAATGACCACGGTGAAATGACTCACCGCGGCCAATTATAGTACAGGCCAACCCGTGCGGGATTTTACTCTCCGCGGGTATAAAATAAAAATTACAAGCACGCGTTTGGTGGTGTGATCGCTAGGGACCGAGGGTCCCAAATTGATTGATCGCTTTTGCCTTTGACGCGGGATGATATAGGCTCCTTCTTCCTCTTCTTTCGACAGGCCGAAGAAGAGGGCTTTTAACTGGTTACCCGGTGGTTGGCGCGGCAGTGGAGGGACGACGTCGGCTAGTCGGAGGTGGAGGCGACGACGACGGCGACGGTGACGGTGAGGGAGGCTCGCAGCGGCGCTTCACGGCAGCTGGAGTGGGTGATGGTGCCCGACGGGCGGCGGCGATGACAGTAGGCGGCTCTGCGGCGAGGTGGCTAGAGGTGCAGCGGCGGTGGAGCTGGGCAACGGCAGCCGGTGGAGTGCAGCGGCGGATGGTGCAGCGGTGCTGCAGCTGAGGGCTGGCGGTGCATGCACAGGGGCGCGAGCCAGGGTAGTGAGAGGAGGACGGCAGCGAGGGCGCGGCTGGGGTGTGGCAAGGAGTTGGCGGCGTCGTGGTGAGGTGGCAACGTAGGTGGCGTCCGCGGGAGGCTCGCCGGTGTGGGGGCTCGGAGTTGCCGTGGGCGACGTGAAGAGGGAGCGTTAGACGGCGTGGCGCTGTGGTTGGCGGAGGTGGCGTCCGCGGGCGACGTGAAGAGGGACCGGTGAGCTGTGTGGCGCTGTGGCTGGCAGAGGTGGCGTCCGCGGGCGACCGGCAACGGTGGAGGATGCGGTGGAGTTGGCGGCGGGGTTAGCCTCGGTGGATGTGGCTGGCGACGTGGGTGGTGGGCGATGCGGCCGTGGGCGACGTTAGCGTGGAGAGGTAGTGAGTGTTAGCAAGGTGGAGGTGTCGGGAGTGGTGAGATGAAAGGAAGGTGAGGAGAGGGAGTGGCTGGGTTCGCGGCGGCCATGGCGGCGAGGGGAGCGCTCGGCGGCTGCGGTGTGTAGAGGGCGCAAGTGCATTCTGGCGAGGAGAGGGAGTGAGGGAAAGATAGAGATCGAGGGTGAGATCGTGGGAGACAGGGAGAAAAAAAAAAGACGTGAGAGGGAGGAGGGTTATGGGAGTGGGGAGGGGTAGTATTCACGTGAGAAGATAGGGATGTATGACGGAAAGAGATGCTCTATGTTGGGCGGCTGGAAAAGAAAGAAAAGGATAGGTAGAGAAGAGACAAGGGTGAGAGGTGGACGTGAGGGGAGAGCGAGCGAAATGAAGATAAGAGAGGGAGAGTGACGATTCTCTGAGTGGAGATAATGGAGGTGGAAAGAGAGATTAAGACGTGGGGGAGAGGGAGATATTAGATAAAGAGAGATTAGTAGGTGAAAGGGGATTAGTTAAGTAATAGTAACGCATATATTATTATATTTATAGTTTTTTATGATTTTTATGTAAATTTTTTTGTTTGTATTTATATACATGTATATATGTTTTAAGCTCTTTGTATTTTTTATAAGCTTTTCTCAATTTTTTTATATTTTTCTAACATTTTTTTGTTTTTTTTGTATTTTTATGTAAAATCTAAAAAAATTTACTAATCACTCACATAAATCAAACGCGCAAGCCACTTTGGGGCATTGCAATGCAATATGAGATTTACCCGCGAAAAATGTGAAAATAGCGTGTCTACAGCTGTCCCGCCTTGGCATCTGCTTTGTAGGGGCAGGACATGTAATGGAATGGAATGAAATGTATGGAATAGAATGGAGTGGAGTGAAAAGCGGATGCCAAGGTGTGATGAGACACGCCTTTATCATTTTCCTGATGGGAATCTTTCCCGAGTTTTACCGAAGTAACCTTGAAGAAGGTCCTCCGAAATCGGCCATTGTTTGGATGGTAAACAAACAAGGAAGGACAAAATGTGCGATGGGGCACAAACAACTAAAAGAGGACCAACTTCACGGCGCGGAAGTACCTGGGTCGTAGACCTGCAGGTTTCATCATTGGAGAGCGATTACCAGCCATTGTGGAAGTGCTGCAGCCAAGGTGGGTCCGAGGGGAATAAAAAAAAAGATGATTTAGAGGTAAATCCAAACAATGGTCTCTTTCAGAGAAACAGCCCAAGGCAACCTCGAGAAAACTCAGTACTCGACTCGGATTGGAATATCTCATATTTAAGAGTGTTTAAGCATAGTGGCTCACACAATCGACTTAAGTGAATGATTTTCGCAATGAGATCAACTGGCCAAGGATAGTATTGTTAAGTTATGGAGAGTGGGTCAGGACACCGATTTGATGATGTTGGGTTCGGTGCAGTATTCAGAGGGGGGTGAATGAATATAACCCTTTAAAAAACTTTCGCCCAGTTAAAATATGATGCTCACTAGAATTACTAGTTCGCAAACTAGATAAGCTTAAAAGCTAGTAATCAGTTGTAGAACCAAACAAGCATACAGTGAGATCACTAGGATGCTAACAAGGCTGAATTTGACAAGGAGTCGCTCAACAAGAATTTCGCTCTCTTGACAAATTAAAACATTCTAAGAAGACTAATTAACTCTTCTTCTCAACCCGAAGCCAAACGCATGGAGCACCCCTATGCATTCATCTAGCGGAAGCAAATCATAAGCAATCAAACCACAATGCAAGAGGGGTTTTTAGGTGGTTCGGTCCTCCAGACCTACATCCACCCCACACTCAAACCGAGTGTGGCTTCCACTAGCTCACGCTAGAAACAGCAGACTCAGTCTGCAACAGGTGCTGCCACACAGCTTGTGTAACGATCCGAGAATCCGATTACAGGGAAGGCCCGATAACCCGAGACTCGTACCGCCACCCACGAGCCCGAAGACTCGGAAGGGTTAAAAGGATGGTGTGGAAACTACATAAGCATCACAGATAATTGCAGAAATTAAACAGTTATAAAGCTAAGCAGGAAATAAATAACAATTTACATGGTCCACAATAAAGAACAACAATAACAGCAGCAATAGTAGTCCACGACTAGTACAATGACAAGAAAGAAAAGTACAGCTACACGGGGCATACCCCGGCTCTGACCTCTGGCACTACCTCTGGGCACCCGCACCACGCTGCGCTCCTGACGCGCTCCCCGAAGGTGGCGTCTCACCTGAAACACGGTGAAAATACGCAGGGAATGAGTCTCGGAACAAGACTCAGTAGGGATCACTCTAACCCTACCTCGTAAAACGAGAAACCACTACTCTAGCGGTAGGAAAGTACCTCGGAAAGGAAAGCCCTGCACTCTACAGAACTAGACCCTACGGCACGCAAACCGACACTCGTGCCACGGTACGAGAAGACCGAAACCAACGGTCGAATCGTAAAACCCGAAGGTCGGAAACACACGACTGACAGTCTGACACTCCGTACTCGACAGGAGTACCACCCACTAGAAGCACAGCCGGCAGCGTCCCCTGACGTCTTACACCGCACCGCAGGTGAACCGCCTGACGTGGTAGGTCCTACCCGAGGCGCAAACACCGTACAAGTAACCACAAACAAGTAACTAGCTAGGGTCACGCCCGTCGACGTGGGTCCAACCGCCCCCAACCACGTGTGCACACACAGACCTTGCGTCACTAGGTCTGGTCCTCTGACCGGTTTTCCCCCGTAGCCGGACTCTGGCTACCGACGAGGGGCCTACGGGAACCGGTCCACAAACCGTCTCGAAAGGTGGGTGCCCGTACACCACTCCCAGGTGAGACCAGCACCTCGTACTGGTGGGCTACGACTAGTGGAGGGTCACTGAAGGAGTAGACTCTCAAGTCAACGGAAAACGACGTCCGAAACCGACAACGTGTGGGAATCACCCCACGCACCAGCCCCGTCGCACGGTGGCCACGGTCAGAGCAAAACGGACTCACCGCCCACGGCCAAACTCATGACCAAGGCAAACGGGACTTCCGGACACCAAAGACACGGTCACGGAACTCCACGGGGTGCCCGGGACGCACACACGGCCCAAGGGGAACACCCAACAACGAACCAAATCGCGCTAGGGATACCTAGCGCAACAAGGGTTGTCGCGCTATGGCCCCATAGCGCGACACGGACTATCGCGCTAGGGAACCCTAGCGCGACAGGGACCATCGCGCTAGGTCCTCCTAGCGCGACAATGATGATCGTGCTAGGACCCCATAGCGCGACACGAACCGCCAAACTGTTCATCTTCTCCGATGAACGCGCTCGGTCGGGGCAGCGCGACACTCAAGAACGCGCTACTGGAGTATAGCGCGTTCTCAGTCCGCGGCCGAAAACGGTAAGAACGCCCAAAAAAACCAACCACGCCCCCATACCTCCATAGGAGAGGGGGAAAACAAAGGGGAAGACCCCTGGGGACCCCTAGCATGATTCTAGACCCTCAAAACATGAATCCATGCATTGAATCCATAGATCGGGCGAGCTCTCCCCAAATCATGGAAAAACCCAAAAACGCTCAAATGATCCCCTCTCGGCCTCCCCACGGCCTATAAATCGCGGAAAAGAACGGCATGAGGCTACGGAACGTCACCCTACCTCAATGGAGCGAATGCTCCGCCGGATCGATCACGAATCACGAAGAATGCTCGAAGCTTCACGAACTCCCCACGCTTCCCACGCTCGCCGCACGCCCACGAGATCGCCTCACCGTCGCCCACGCGTCCGCGCCGTCGCCCCGCCGCCGTCCGTAGCCGGAGAGGGGCTCGCCGCGTCCGAATGGGAGAGAGGGAGAGAGAGGGGGCTCACGGTCGCGGGAGAGAGGAAGAGGAAGAAGAAAGAGAAAAGGGAAAAAGAAAAGAAAAAGGATTGGGCTTTATAGAAAATCCGGATTTTTGGAAAAATACCGAAAAATAGAAAAATACGTTTCCGGAATCCTCGGAACGCACCGATCGCAACGGTACCACTCGTGCCCGGGTGAACGGCCCAGTTAACCCGCAGCGAGCGTCCGAAGGAAAAGCCGATACACACACCGGGAATCGGAAAACACACGCGGAAAAGCCGCGGAACGCCTCCGGGCCTCCGAAACGACTCCGGATCGCGCCGATCCGAACATAAAAGATGTCCGAAACGAAATTTCGGACACAATGGAGCCGGACGCTCCGAAAACCAGATCCGGGACCCACGAAGAAGGATCCGAAAGGTCCGGGATATTACAGCTTGACCAGGGGAACAGCCTCCCCTCTTCCTCCCAACCGGAGGGAACCACTAGTGACACCAGTCACTAGCAAACCAGAGACACACACGGTCTCTCTTCCTCCAGACCCGGAGGGAACCCCTGGACTTGAATCCACAAGCCCAGAATCGGAGATCAGATCTCCCTTCCTCCAAACCGGAGGGAACCCACAAGTAGCACCCAGCTACTTGCAACCGGAGATAGCAATCTCCCTTCTCCTGAACTAACAGGAGGAACCCCGACCTCACTACTGAGGATCGGAAGAACACAGATAACCAAATGAAACAGGAAAAATAAGAAAAGAAAAATACACAGCGATCAGAAAGCTGTAAAGACAAATAACACAAATGTGGCTCGCATGGAGCTGACTGGCCTGGATTTGATCCACGGTCCAGTAGACAGATCTTCAGGTAACTTCTTCCTTGTTCTCCACGAGCTCTCTCGCTCACTTTCTATCTCTCTTTTCTTTCTCTTCTACTCTCCTAGGAGCTTCTTCTGCTACTTCTCTTCTTCTTCTTCTCGACTCTCTTCTCTCTCTTTTTCTTCTTCTGCTCTTACTCTCACTCTCTTCTCTGCTCTCTTCTTTTCCCTTTTTTTTTTCTTCCTTTTTCTGGATCGGGGCTCTCTGTATGAGCTTTTCTTCTTGCCAACTCGATCAACCTTCTTCTGTGGAAGAAGGCTCATATATATAGCAGCAGCAGCATCATCAGCATCAGCCCCGACGTGTGACCTCCACACTTTCAGCCCTAAATATTAGGACCACGTGGCAGTCTCTCAGCAGGCTTCATTCTAGCCTCGGATCACGTGCTGCCCAGGCACTGGGAAATGTTCTTCCTCGGACCTGCAAGGAGATGAAAAACCATTAAAACTGAGGGCCACAATAACTAAAGCTGCACGAAGTATGTAGTAGCAATTCTAGATGCACTGAGAACGGCACGAGATACACACTGTAACAGAGATAACACAACAAAGAGAACGACACGAAGAAGATGAAAGCAACACGAGGTAAAAAGAAGAACGACACGAGATACATACGAAGACAAAACAGAAACCAACACGAAGTGTGGTTTCAACATACGAAAAACACGAGGTCTAGGAAGAACAACACGAAGACATAATACGGAAACGAAACAGTAACCGACACGAGTTGAAAACAACACAAAGACGAAAGACTGAAATCGACACGGAGTGTGGTCAAAGCGAGACAGACACAAAGATGAAAAACAAGATTCGACACGAAGTGAGAACAACACAAAGTGAAAACAACACTAAGACGAAAACAGAAGTTGACACCAAGTGAAAACAACACGAAGTGAAAACAACACTAAGACGAAAACAGAAGTTGACACCAAGTGAAAACAACACGAAGTGAAAACAAGACTAAGACGATGAGAACAGCACGAGGTGAAGCGACACGGGGTTCACTGGGAAACGACTCGAAGTTCATCAGAACAAATCGAGCTGCTACAGTAAACAACACGAAGACAATCAAACAAAAACAACACGAAGACAATGGATGCTACAGTGCAATGTCTAGACTTGAAGTTCAGTTGAGTGTACAGACTTCACCAATGAATCACTCACTGTACAGACTTACTATAGCAGTCTGATGTACAGACTTTGATGAACAGTCCAATGTATTGACTTGTACTGCAAACAACAATGTATAGACTTCATGTAAAAGCCCAATGTATTGGACATTGAAATCGAAGACCAATGTGCAGACTTGACAGTGAAGACTAGTGTGCAGACTTCAAGTTTAACTGTGGATGTACAGACTTGAAGAATAGGCCAGTGTATAGACTTGAAGATTGAAGGCGATGTACAGACTTTGATGAAGACGATGCATAGGCTTGAACGAGAGTCCAATGTATAGACTTGCATGATGCACAATTACACAGTCCAGTGTATAGACTTTGCTATCCAGACATGATATATGCAGAGACATGATATCTGACAGAATGCAATGCACATATATAAAGAGCAAATGCCATCAATGCTAGACATCATCATTCATGTTGCTATCAATATGTAGAATGCTCAAGAATAATAATGCATAGAAATACACTTTATTTATTGCAATCATCAAAACATAATAACATTGCTATCATCAAAATACAATATCAAATGCACTCAAATCCACTCACTGTCTTGCTATCATCAAAACCAAATAGCATTGCTATCATCAAGGCGACATAGCACATGCTTGTGCCTACGAGGCACAACAGATGAGCCGGTAATGAGCCGGAGCCTGTTTATAGACACACCGAACAGAACCGTCGTCCCCATGCTACCACAACTTAAGGGTGTATCCGTACGACTCGAACTCTTCTGTTATCACAGTTTGAACTCAAACTCCAAATTCATTCAAGGTACGGTCCTTGACAACTTCTAGTAGTGTAAATGTGATATAGTACAATGCAAGACACAGTGCGAAAGTGATTTACAGTGGGACGGTGATGATCCGTTCTCTTCTTTTTTGTTTTCTTTCATCTTTTCTTGCTTTTTGTTTTCATCTTTTTTTTCTTTTAAAGCCTGCATCCATCAGTAAACAGAAATATTTCATAAGAAATAAACACTCAGATGTACAAAATATCAATCATAACAATTCACACAAGCAGGGGAAACATAGAAAGCAGAGTTTATCTGGCAAGGCACATGTGGCAACTCATTTTTTGTTTATTTTATTCTTTTTCTCTTTTTTTTTGGTTTTGGATTCCTAATGTTCAGTCATTACACGGCATTTGTTCCTCTCGTTTTCAGGGTGCCCAGCATGTGGCAAAGGATGGCCGACAGAGCCTTTTCTGGTTCCTAAACTCCTCTTTCGGAGGTCATGTCCTTCCAGAAGCAACTCCGCGGCACGGTGGCTTGTGCCAAAGGGATCGAGCATGAGCTCGCGACTCAGGTGAGTGTGATTCAGTTTGAAATTCAACTACACAGTTCACCCACTTTTATTGACCTTGTGGGATGATTGGAGCTGGAAGATAGTGGAGATTCAGGGCTTGCTAGCTCTTGTGGTCTGAGCAAAGAAGGAGCGTGTCGCTTGATCAGAGCGCGATGCCCGGACAGCAAAGTTGGAGAAGGAGTGATGACGACACGTCGTTGAGGAGTTGCCCCAAGACATTTTGGAGCTGACGGTTTCTTTCCGGGTGGCAAGGTGGGATGCCTGCAGAGAAGGAGAGGCAAAACGGCCTCGTGATTGAATGGGAGGAGGGCACTGGAGGCCCAAGCGATGGAGCTCCGGGAGAAATAGTGACTGGACACGTCACTCCCTCAGAGTCACTTCAGATCAGAAGAGAGTTGGGGGCTCGCAGTGGATGAGCTCCTGGAGTTGGTGGGGTCTCCTTCGGCAGAGTAGAGGGGAGCTCAACCAGCGACCTCGGATTCAAGAGCTTCGCGGCCATCGGGGTCGCGAGAGAGGCTGAAGGACGGCGAGGAGCACTGCCAGAGAGGGTGGGGACGCGTGGCATGACAAGGCAATTGCTGCGTCACGGGCACTAGGAGGCCTCGCAGGGACTTCCGTCTTAGGAGAGAGAAGAGAAGTAACAGGAGGGTGATGTAAGATAGTAAGTTGCTTGTACACCCACTCTCTCCTGTTGGCGGGCACAAACCCTTATATAGATGTGTGAATGGAACGGCTTGGTTTAAAACACAGCTTGTTTTCCCTTAATGCCCTTATATAGATGTTGGTATCAGAGCCTAACTTATTTTCAGGGACTAACATCCTAAAGAGGAATGGCCATGAACGCTAAGGGAATGACAGCAGAAGGACATTCAACCTCCAAGCCTCCGTACTTCGACGGCTCTAACTACGTCTACTGGAAGAACAGAATACAGGTCTTTCTGAGGGCGAAAGACTACGAGATCTGGAGGGTAGTGAGCAAGGGACCGTTCGAACTGCACGAGAATGAAAAGGTTTGGATGAGAGAGGAAATTAGAAAGTCTACTTTGAACTGGAGTGCCGTCAACTCTATTCAGTGTGCACTTCATCCCACGGAATTATCCAGAGTTTCATCGTGTAAAACTGCCAAGGAGATGTGGGACACACTGGAGGTTATCTACGAAGGGACATCACAGGTGAGAGAGACCAAGGTGAATATGTTGGTCTCTGAATATGAAGCATTCCAGATGAAACCTGGTGAGACCGTGACTGAGATGTATGCTCGTCTGACGATCATAACTAACGGTCTGAGGAATTTGGGAAAGAGCTATTCCGACTACGAGATTGTAAGGAAGATCCTGCGGTCTCTGACTCCTGTCTGGCACACAAAGGCGACAGTGATCGAGGAGTCAAGAGATCTTCAGACGATGAAAGTTGACGAGTTGATAGGTTCTCTAATGGCATATGAGATGAACCTTCCCAAAATTGAGAAGCTCGAGAATAAGAAGAAACCAATCGCGCTGAAGGCTAGTTCCAGCAAAACAAGCAGATCCAGCCACAGTGAATCATCAAGCGAGCAGAGCAGCCTATCTGGGTCAGAAATCGATGGAGACCAACTTGCTATGTTGACTAGAGAGTTCAAGCGATTCTTGAGAAAGGAAGGCAGAAATTTCGGCCGAAGACAATTCAGCGGTCGACGACATAATAGGTATAGGTCTAACCCTGCGAAGAAGCTCTGATACCAACTGATGAGAGTCTATGAACGATCTAGAGGGGGGTGAATAGATCAGTCACCCAATAAAATCGACTGCAGTAGTTTTAAGTGCGGAAATAAAACAAACTGCTGCTGGACGGCAGAAAGATAAGCGAAAGCGATCACAGAAAGCCAACTCTAGCAGATCTGAACTTAAACGATCCTAAACATGCATCTACTGCAGATGGAAGAGATAACCAAGATGCATAACAATTCGCAAGACAAACGCACAGTAGATAGGAAATTTTTAAGGTGGTTCGATCTGAAACTCGAGATCTACGTCCACCCCACACTCCAAACCGGAATGTGGCTTCAACCGCTGATACACAGCTTCGCTGATCCACAGCTTCGGGGTCACAACCCTACAGACAGCTGGGCATTACAGCTTATGCCGTCCAGAGTAATCCTCCTTTGCAAACCGCTAGGGACTTACAGCTTTACCCGTCCAGAGGAATCCTCCTCTGCCTGCTGAGCATCACAACTTGCTCTGCTGACACACAGCTTGAAAACAAGGTTTCAGAAAGCAAGATAGAAACAAACGAAAAATGAGAAATCCCCAAAGGGAATGTAGCTCACAATGAGCAATCTCAGTTCTGGTATTTGAACCGAGAGACTGATGAACAAACATTCAAAGTAAATCTCTCAGACCCCTCTCTCTCAACTCTCTCCTCCTCTTCTTCTCTCTTTCTTCTCTTTCTCTTCTCTCTGGATCGTGCATGCTCTCTCTGCTTCTACACTTCTTCAGGTAAGTTCCCAATTTCAATCACAGTGCTCCTCAGGAAGAGGCTTCTTATTTATAGAGCAGTGAACAGATAGGGCGTGTGGTCATCACGATTCCCGCCCGAATATCTAGGTCACGTGTCAGCATCATAGCCTCGTTGTATTCCACGTGTCACGATCCTGGCGCTTTCTTTCATTCTCGAGTTATGTGCCCTTCTTAGATTCCTCGAACAGAAGTCCTATCAGGTCGGATTTATTATCAGTTTGAATCAATCTGAAGGAAAAGAGAAGGATGCATCGAGTTAGTTCGAGATTTGAACTAAGCATGTACAGACTTGATGGATATAATGCAGTGTGCATATAGGAAGGTATGCACAATGAAGATGAATGCTAAGGCATGCCACCGAGAAGTGTACAGACTTTTGTGTGCATGGAACAAGACAATGCACCAACTAGCTGTGCCTAGAGTTTAAACATGAATGCATAATGCACAGACCCAATGAAACTATGCACGAACTTAACTGCTTGTATCAACAAGGGTTGTACAGACTTGTGTTCTTGCAGCACCAAGAGTTACACGGACTATGTGTATGCGTGAAGCACAACGATGCAAAAAGATGCACTAACTATGTACATGCATGAAGAACACGGACTGTACCGACTTAGCTGCGAACTGAGCAAATGGATGAATAGTGCTTGCACTGACTTAGTCGAGTGTACTGACTTGGTCGAGTGAAACAACGGAGGTTGTACAGACTTGATAGCATGCAGCGATGTATAGACCCGACAGATGCAATGTACACGCATCAACTTTCAATGCGTAAACAAAGTATGCATAGATTATGTATACTGAAAAATAAAACTATGCATTGAACCATGTATGTAGAGATTGCATGCAGAACATCTATATATTCTAATCTCACATGACTCATAGTGTTTGCTATCATCAAAACTACACAATATCATCAAGGCACAAGGGGCACAACAATGGGTTCCCATGTGACATGCTCGGCAAGATTTCTCCTTAAAACATGGAGTCGTGCCTCAATGTGGCCATGATTTTCAAAGGGAATCGACCACGAATTTCAACAACATCGACCCCTGGTCCTCTTTTCCCGCGTGAATGCCCCACATTTTCTCCTTTGTGCTAAAAGTAGTCACAATAGGACAATGGACACGGGGAATAATTAGACCGTATAGGGGTGGCAAGTCAACAAATCACGGCTCCGAATCAATCACTCTACATGGCAAAATGGCCTACGAGTGTACCGTAGCCATGGTTTTCAAAGGAATCTACCACCAATTTCAACAACGTCGGCCTCTGGTCCTGTTTTCCCACATAAATGTCCCCCCCTTCTTCTTTGCACTAAAAGTAGTTGCAACGGGACAATGAACACGGGAAATCTTTGGACCGAATAGGGAGGACAAGTGAATAAATCACGCCTCCGAACCAATTACTCCACATGGTGATAGATGCAGATCGTCTCCCTTTCAATCCTATAAATACCTCCCCTTTCACTCGACTTGGAAGCACGAAAGCCGTGAGAGCTGATTTAAAGAGTGAAGGTTTGTAAGAAGGGGAGGTAGTGAGAATTGTTCAATTTTCAGGATGGAATGTGAATCTAGCTTCAGGGCAGAAGGTGAGTCTTCCCGCTCCTCAAAGAGAAGTAGATCAGGGAGCAGTTCCAGGAGACTCTCAGAAGTCAAAGGGCAACTCAGTGAGAGGACCCGATCGCAGCTCGTGCGTGGATCCTTTGGTTCCTTCCTTCGTCCTTTCTCTCTTACTTCCTTAGCAAAGCTCATATTTCTCACTTCTTGTGTATGTCCAGAGCATGATGAGATCGCATATCTCGTGGGAGCTGGTAATGGCCGCGTATCGGGGTCTCCCGGCCTTCCAGAAGGTGAGATTAGACGTGATGGGGTTTGGGGCCTTTCTCCGAATCGAGCCGATCAAGCTCGACCTCGCCCTGATTCAAGCACTACGTGAAAGATGGGACCCGGTGAGTCGGGCATTCCTGATGCCTTGGGGGCACATAGTGCCCAGCCTAAAAGATGTGGTCCGAATCACAGGCCTCAAAGTAGATGGGGAGGCGGTGACTGGCGTCACCTACGCGGACTACCGAGAAGGTGCTCAGAAGCTGTTAGGACTGGACCTTGATGGTCGGAAGAACAGGTCAGTAGCCAGGGCGTCCATCATGGAGGCGTTAGGGCTTACTGACACTCGTCCACAGGATAACGAGTCCCTGGAGGAATTCATGGAAAGGGCAGAAAGAGGTGCCCGTGCTGTATACTGCGTGGATGCCAGCAACTGGGAGAGGACCAACATGGATCTGAGGAGGTTCCTCCTCTTTCTATTGGGCAAGTTGCTATTGGGCTCTAAGGGAGACAGCATCCACTGTCGCTTCCTAGAGCTGCTCGTAGACTTGGAAAGAGTAGGACAATACGCCTGGGAGCTGCCGTGCTGGCACATCTGTTTACAGGTCTGTCGCAAAGGACAGACCGAGAGGTGACAGTAAGTGGGTTTACACCCTTCATCCAGGTAGAAATTTTTTTTTTGTTATTTTTGTTTTATGATTTTTTTTTGTATTTGTTGATGTCAATGACACATGATGGTGTAGTTATGGAGCTACTATTGCCTTCCGATGGGGAGAGCTCGACACTGGCGATCAGTGATGATCCCGTTGGCTAGGCGGTGGCAATCCATCATGAGCACAGCACCTCTATCCTACCAACTGATGGTGTTGAGACGGGAGCTGCAAGAGTTCCCTGCAGTGATGGTAAGATTTTTTTTTCTTTTCTTCTCCTTTTTTGTATTTTTTTGTATTTATGTTTTTTTTGGCTAACCGAGAAGATATGTACAACCCATCATAGGTGAATTGGAGGTCTTACTCGAACATGGTCAATGTCGACCAGCCGTGGATAATTGGAAGTCGTGCCTGATTTGGGCGGGACCTCTGGCTCCATTGCTTGAATGAGATTGAGCTACTAAGGCTACGATTAGCCATGAGGACCCTAGGGCTTGCCCAGGAATGGGTGGATATGACCACATCACCCCATATCGGAAAGAAGACACGCGGGCCAGCAACTTGTGTTGATTGGAGGGTGCGCTTCCCCGAACAATATGAAGACTGACAGTGGGGAGGCACGCTCGTGGAATCACAGGCACAAGACAGTGAGGATTACCTACGACTCTACAGGGCAATGTATGCAGAGAGGCTCCAGCTTGGAGGGCTTGTGGAGGTAGAACATCATTTTTTTTGTCTTTTACATTTCTTCCATATTTTTTATGCATTTTTTATTTTTTTGTGAACTCATAAGGCATGGGTGTAGGATGCCCGTGACACCATAATAACAAACTTACGAGCTCGTTTGGCGGATACGGAGCAAGAGTTGAATGACACCCGAGCGGCTCTGGGTTCATCAGTAAGTGTGTATGTACACTCCTGGTATGATTTCAGATTCATGGCGCTAACCACTTAAATGTCACCTCGTGTGTGTCGCAGCGTGCCCAGCTCGATGCAATTTCATCGGCAATGGGGGCAGACGACGTTTCTTCCAGTTTATAGATTCCTACTTCAGAACTGGATCTACTTCACGAGCAGCTTGCTCATGCCACACAGCGGGCCGCGGAGGCAGAAGGGATGCTTTCTGCACAGGTGAGGGTCTCACCATTTAATATCCCTAGTTCAAGCCTCGCCGTATGCCTGAAATGAGATGTATGACAGGAGAAAGAAACACAGGAGGCACTCGCGCATGCCGCACAGAAGGAAGCTAGAATAAACGAGCTGGAAGAGGAACTGCAACGTCGTCCAGGTGACGGCTCTTCTAGGGACGTTGTGGAGCTGAGGATCACCCTTCAGCTGGAGAGGGAAGACAGAGAGAGAGAACGAGCGGAGAGAGAAAGGGACAGGGAAAGAGAGAAGGCCAATAGATTGGCCGAGAAAGAGGAGAAGAGGGCCCTTGAGGCCCAACTATTTGAATTGAGGACCAGTCTCGGCCTCGCCGAGCAATGGCTGAATGATGGCGAGGAACGCTACCGAAGAGCACGAGAGCGTGGCTTTCGTGTTAGTAGCTTCCTTGCTGGCCCAGCGGATCGGCGTCGGGGAGTGGAGATAGAAAGAGGACCACAGAGCGGTAGGAATACCACTTCTCACGACTTGGGAACACCCTCTAGAGTTTCTTGCCCAGAGAGCGGCAAGACGAGTAATGTGGAGAAAGAGGGTGGAACCTGATGTAATCTCTTTGTTGTTTATTTTTGATTGAGAGTGGAATAAGATGTTTTGTGTTTGGTTCTCTGCTTCTTTCTGGTCTCTCGAATCCCTGCACACATCTAAGCAAACAAGTTAGTATTTCTGCTCTGACTTGTCCCTTGCTCAATGAACAAATGTGATTTTGATCTATCCTTGATAACGAGTCAAGGGGCAAGCCTTTATTAACAAAGGCAATAATAAAAGACGATGATGAATGCGGCACACAAGCACACAGATGCAAGCGAAAATTTAAAATGCGATGTGCATACAAATACAATCATGCGAAATGTGATTTTTTATTTTTGTGTGTTTATTAAAAAAATTGTGTTTTTGTTATTTATTTATTTATTTTTTGGATTTTTGGATTTGTTATTTTTTGTTTGTTTTTGGTTTGTTTATTATTATTTTTTATTTTTGCTAATGCATGATGACCAACCCATATAACTGTAAGGTTTCGCACAGCACCTACGGGCGACGCAGCGGATAACAAAAATTTCATTTGCCCGATCCCGGTGTTATGGAAAGCTTAATATGTGCTCTAATCGGTGTTTCTAAGACCCTAATTACGGGTTGCGTGTTTCACCTTGCGCGGAACGACGCTGTCTGCGATGCCCGATGCATAATATCGAGCCGCACAGCTGTACGGCCTCTAGAGCAGAACCACACGGACCCTTGCGCAGCGACGGTACCTCCCCGGCACAACTTTCCCCGACTCTATCACCTTCTGGAGAGAGAGAGCAAGGGGAAGAAAGGGGGGAGGCTAATCCTCCTCTCTTAAGCTTATGTGCTTGCTTAAGCTTAAGAGGTTGGAAGAGAAGCCAAGAGTTCGAATGAACTCACGTAGGTGCCATATATATAGGATTTGGACCCTTTTCTAAAGACCTCCAAAGGACCAAAATTGTATATATGACCTTTCCATTATTATACATATGTATTAAGCCTCATTTACACTCCTTTCCAAAAGGAATTAAAGGGAATTAATACATACACTTGTACAATAATATTTTGTTACCCAAGAATCCATTGTGTGTGATCATCTAGGTCCTTAGTCACTCTAGTTTAAGGCCCATTAACTTCTAATTCTCAATTAGAAGTAAATTAAACGTATTCTTCGCTTCTACCAGAGCCGAAGAATAGTTTAATTTATTCCGAACCTTTGATCACGTTGGGTCAAGCAAATCCGCGTGATCCTAGAGGACGCTGGGTTTAAACCAGCCTGTCTGGTACCTGTAAGTCCACAGTTACCGCATCGATATAATCCCTCGCTCCTTCTATGAGTCTGGTACGATCGAGGGTACGGTATCTGTCAAACCCCATGATCGTGCCATTTGACTGTGACCTCCTTAAAGTGTATGACGTCCGTTCTAAACGAACTCATACGACCCTGGTCAGGGATTTAATGGAGCGTCAATGTCATAACCCATTAACTGTCTGATATATACCCGACAGTGAGCGATCCCCTCTTGACCATTGATGATCTTCACACGTATCCTAGAGTGGTTAATGACTCGGCAACTCATGACTTATGGTTAAAGTCACTTAGCCAAGTAATTAAATCATTCCAGTCCTCGTGTAAGATCCGATCAATGTCTCAGGTCAAAGGACCAGCGATGCTACTGTGACCGTTGGATCTTCAGTTGACATTAGGTATAATCAACCATCTGAAGATCCAATAGCGGATCAGTTCAGTGCACATCCTCCAAGGACATACACCTACACATATGTGTTGGTGCCCCGCACCAATGACCATGAGACTGGTCACTGACACATCATGTGTACTAGTTTAATAGGTAATCAAAGTCCCCGAGTGATTACCCTCCAACCAGGAACAGTTTAAGGTATGTGTTCATGTAAAGTAAGTCTCATGTTCGAGATTCCATCTCGAGCTGACTTTACAACCACATGTCCTAGGGACAACGTAAAGTAACACAATCGCATATTTACGCTCAAACACCACTTTATTAATGAACAAGATCGTACAACTACTGGGCCTACCCGACCCGAAATTATCCTGTAGCACACCAACACTAACAATCTCCCACTTGAACTACAGCCAATTGCCCACAACTTTGAGGCCCATCTTATCCCAATGATGCTCAAATACAGTCTGTGTCAAAGGCTTAGTCAGTGGATCTGCTATGTTGTCTTCTAACGGTACACGCTCTACCGTCACATCTCCACGATCAACAATCTCCCGAATAAGGTGAAAGCGCCTGAGAATATGCTTTGACCTTTGGTGAGATCTCGGTTCCTTCGCCTGGGCGATGGCCCCATTATTATCATAAAATAATGGGATGGGAGCTGTTATTTCGGAAACTACGCCAAGTTCCAAGATGAATTTCTTCATCCAGACGGCTTCTCCAACTGACTGCCCCTCCATTCAACATGAATACAAATTCAGACATGGATTTACAGTTATCTGTATCTGACTGGAAACTAGAATCTGTGTAAGCTCTAAGCTATAGGTCCTCTCCTCCATAAAGCAGAAAAAGATCCTTAGCCCTTCGCAGGTACTTAAGGATACCCTTTACTGCCTTCCAGTGCTCTTCGTCTGGATTTGCCTGATATCTACTGACAATGCTTAAAGCATTGGCAACATCATGCCGTGTACATAGCATTGCATACATTATTGACCCTATCGCCGAAGCATATGGTACCTTATTCATGTGTGCCACCTCCTCAGAAGTTTTAGGACTTATCCCCTTGGATAGGTAAATTCCATGTCTCATGGGAATGAGACCTCTCTTGGAATTTTCCATCCTAAACCTTTTGAGGATAGTGTCTATGTACATGGATTGGGATAATCCTAGCATCCTTTTAGATCTATCTCGATAGATCCGTATGCCCAGCACATAGGATGCTTCTCCCAAATCCTTCATGGAGAAGGTCTTGGACAACCAAGACTTGGTTGATGTCAACATCTCTACATCATTCCCAATGAGTAAGATGTCAACAACATAAAGGACCAAGAAGGTCACTGAGCTCCCACTGACCTTCTTGTAAACACAGGGTTCATCTTCATTCCGAATGAAGTTGAAAGATTTGACAGCCTCGTCAAATCTTAAGTTCCAGCTTCTAGATGCATGCTTTAATCCATAAATGGACCTTTAAAGTTTGCATACCTTATTAGGATGTAGCTTGGAGGTGAATCCTTCAGGCTGTACCATGTACACCTCTTCTGACAGATTTCCATTAAGAAAAGCTGTCTTCACATCCATTTGTCAGATCTCATAATCCAGGTATGCAGTAGTGGCAAGGAGGATTCTGATTGACTTAACCATGGCTACCGGCGAAAACGTCTCGTCACAGTCAATGCCTTGCCTTTGACGATATCCTTTCGCCACTAGTCTAGTCTTGTATGTCCATCTGCACCGATTTTCCTTTTGAAAATCTATTTGCAGCCGATAGGGACCTGTGGACGCACTTTTCGGCACTTGTTATTCTCTTTTTGGTTTATTCGGTTTATTGAGTGCGTGGGCGTGCCAGTCACTGAGGTGACAATTTATTCGGGCTCCGAAGAGCCCATGGTGCGCTCGATCTGACTTCGTCAGACGATTGTGTGGTTCGTGTCGGGACCAAAACCCGCCGCGCCATAAAGGTCACGACGTCATTTACATTCCCCATACGAGGGAACACTCTTGATTAATCGCCGAGATTCAGGACCTCATGGCCAAGAGATTGATTGTATAAAAGGTCGATCAGGAGGTATCGAAGTCCTCGCGCAAGGGCAAGAAGAAAACCGTTTGAGATCATGTCGGTCATGTGCTGACCATTTAATGTTCGGACGAGTGTCTGTCTCGGGAAAAGCGCGATCGTTGCGGGAAGACCGGAGCATATGTATGCCAAGGTATGGCAAGTTTATTGTTCGGAAGAACGAAAGACGTTCGGTTAAACCTTGGTTAGAGCGGTCGGAAACCGGTGAACCTGTTGGCCCGAAGCAAGAGCAAACTGTGACCATGTTGCGGTGGGCCCCCCCGCGGTCGAAACAAGGCTTGCATGGGCGTCATTAATATTTCCGGTGCCAAAGGGCGGCGAGGGAGTATCCCTTGAATTGGCTGAAGAGCCCTGTGTCCCGGAGAAGCGGGCGTTCGAAACATGTCGGTCACTCGAGAGACCGTTTAATATTCGGACGGGGGCCCAGCTTCAGAATATTGTAATTGTCACGGGGGAACCTGGAACATATGCATGCCGAGATACGGCAAGTTTATTATTTCGAGACACTGAAAACATTCGGTTGAATCTCGGTTATTGTAGCCGGAAACCAGTGAATCTGTTGGCCCGGTGCGAGATCGAGTCAGGACCATGTTGGGGGCGCCTCCCGTGGTCCGAACAGGGCTTGCGTGGGCATCATTAATATTCCCGGTGCCCGGGGGCAACGGGGGAGAGTCCCGGGACTGGATTTCAAAACCGAAACGCGTTCGAAAGGAGCGGGCTATAGACCGAGGATATGAGCCAGACGATGACCATGATCGAGACAGGCCCGAGGTCTGAGTGTGGCCCATGGAGGTCTTATTGATATTCCCACGGAAGGAGTCCGGGGGTGGCGAGAGCCGTCTCGTTCTATTCTGATTCTGTCGGTCGCTTGCGGACCTTTTCATGTTCGGGCAAAGACCCATATTGAAAGTACGACATGGGCGTGAACGACCCCGTACAAATGTATGCCGAGTTTACGGTAATTTCGATGAAAGGGTGGGAACGAATCCCGATAGGAACGGGCCGGAATTGATGAGCTATTGGCCCGGAGCAATGCCGGCTCACAGCCATATCGGGGTAGGAGCCCCCGGCTATGCAGGTCGCTCGCGGGCCTTTTCATGTTCGGACGCAGGTTCGTAATAGAAACGCGGCGGGAATCGAGGTGAACCCGTTCAAATGTCTGCCGAACGTGCGGCAATTTTAGTAGCGGCTCGGAAGGGATCCGGCCGGAGAAATGAGTCCGGTTTAATCGGAATGTCAGCCCGAGGCGAGGTCAGGCCATGGCCATTTCGGGATAACTCCCAAGGCACAGGCCCAGCCCACAAGGGCGGCATTGTTGTTCCTTCAGCACCGGGTCGCAGGAGAGATGGGGCTGCAATGTGGATCTCACTGTTTTATTGTTATTTAAAATTTCACTATTATTATTTGTTGATTTATGTATATCTTTGAGTGAGTTCGTTATTACTATTTATTTATTTATTTTTGTGCTTTATTCATTTACTATTGTTATTATTGGGTCCGTTATTATTTTTATTTGTTTTATTATCGTTCATTTGCTTGTCGTGTTTCGTTAAGTTTGTTATTATTATTTGTTTATTTTGGTTACCATTTATTTATCTATTTATCGTTATTATTATTTCTTTTGTCCTTATTATTATTATTGCCTATTTCTTTATCATCCTTATTTATTTATTCATTTTCTTTTTGAATTTGTTATTATTTATTATCATTATTAGTATTAGTATTATTTTTATTATTATTCGTATTTTCTTGGAGAGAGAATGGGCCATTAGAGGGCCAAGAGGAAGGCGTACCGCTGAAAGAGGGTGTACCGCTGGAGAATGGCTGGGGGAGGTGTGCCGGTGAAGGGCTGAGGCGGGTGTACCGGCGGAGGGCCGAGGCGGGTGTGCCGGGGAAGCTGGGCTGGGGCATACCGGCGAAGGGCGCGGCAGGCGTGCCGGTGAAAGCGGCAGGGAGTGTGCTGGCGAAGGCGGCATGGGTGTGCCGGCGAAGGCCTGGCAGGGGGGGTGCCGGCGAAGGGCGCGGCAGGCGTGCCGGCGAAAGCGGCAGGGAGTGTGCCGGCGAAGGCGGCATGGGTGTGCCGGCGAAGGCCTGGCAGGGGTGTGCCGGGGAAGGGCGTGCCGGCCAAGGGTGGCTAGAGGGGCGTACCGGCGAAGGGCATGGGGAACCCACTCCCCCTCCGTTCTTATGTCTTTTCCTCTTCTCTCTTGGTTTCATTAAGTTTGCTTGGGTTTCTTCTTTTCTTCTCTTGATTAATTTTCATTCTTTCTCCCATGAGGACGAGTGTTCAAGTTGTTTAGTTGTCGTTCGATTTGGTTCTCTTTGAATTGATTGCATTGTTCTTTTTGCTTTGGTTAAGGCATTTCACCGTTGTTCTTTTCGTTTGTTTGTTGCTGTCTTTTGTCTTTTAATGTATTATAGTTTCTAACGAAAATTCGGCAGCATCTCCCCTTAACCCGAGCGTAAGGGAGATAAAGGGGACGCGCCCACACGGAGTGGCGGAACCCGACAACTGGAGGTGGGCGCCCGAGGGCAGCAACACCTTTTTAGAACCTCGGAAAACGCGAAGTAAACAAAGAACGGAAGGCTTCCAATACTAGACGGGGTGGGCTGGGGCCAACCAAAGCGTATCGGCCAAGGATGAGCTCGGGGTGTACCGCTGGAGCCCCACAAAGGGGGAGGTGTGCCGCTGAGGGCCACCATGGGGTGTGCCGGCCAAGGAGCCGGACGGGTGTGCCGGGGAGGGCTGAAAAGGGTGTACCGGTTAAGGCCATTGGGGCCGTGCCGGCGAAGGTCGCCCAGGGCGTATCGGGGAAGAGCCACAGGAGGGCTATTGGACGTTGGGTGTTCAGAAGGGGAAAGAGGGCTAAAGGCCAAGGGTGGGCTGCTGGATGTGGGGTGTTCAGGAAGCGGGAAGGCCAAGGAGGAAAGATCGCCGCCGGAGGCCAAACCGATGGGGAAGACAAGGTGGAGGAAGAGCATGCTCAGACGCAAGCAAAAATACCCGAACAAACGGAGACAACGGAAGATCCCAAAAGGGGTTTTTATTCAAAAGGAAAAGGGGCCACAAACGGCCACATACATTGCAAAGGGAAAGAGAGAGGAGAAAAACGAAAAGCAAATATTGCGTGGGGGAGGGGGAACGGGATACAATAGGGAAGAGGGACGGAGCGTGAGCTCCTCCCCCTCCTTCTCTTCTTCTCTTCTCTTTGCTCGGGCGGCGGCGGACGGAGTAGCCGGGAGGAGGCGGAGGCTTCCCCCCCCCCCCTCTCCTCTTCTCTTCCCTCTTCTTCCTCCTTCTTCTTCTCTTCTTCTTTTCCTTTCTTCTCTTCTGCGTGTCTCTGTCTGGCTGGCCTCCTCCTCTCCTTCTTGCAGCGAAGAAGAGGGGTTTTATACCCCAGCAACGGCGAGCGTCCGAAGGCGGGAACGATTCGACGGGCATTGAATGGGAGTTGACTCCCTCGTCCTTGGTGGCAGGGGGATAGGCAGCGTGGCCCTCTCCCCGGACGACACCTCGGACAGCCCACTGCGCGCCAAAGATCCATAGGGCATGGGCGCAAGATCTCACCTGCCGGAGCGTGCCGTTGAAGAGGCTTAATGGCGTGTCGCTGGCAGGGCCAAAAGGCGTGTCGCTGGAGAGCCCAAAGGGCGTGCCGGTGGAGCGCATCCAGGGCGTGCCGCTGGAGGCCAGCACGGGCGTGCCGCTGAAGGGTGCTGGCCAGGTGTGCCGGCGAATGGCAGCCTGGGCGTGTCGCTGGACGGCCTTGGGGCGTGCCGCTGAAGGGCCATCAGGGGCGTGCCGTTGAACCCCACGGGGGTGTGCCGCTGAAGGCCAAACTAGGCGTGCCGTTGAACGGCTAAATAGGCAGTTTTGAGTCCGTTGTGAGCACGAGTTGTGGCCCGCTTGATTTTCTTCGAGGCCCATGGATTGTGGGGCTCTTGGTGGTTGATTTCTCTTCACTGTCGTGACTCCGGAGACGGCTTCACGGCAGTGTGCATATTTGGGGAGTCCGGACGACCCGCCTCTCCAGGGCTTCTTCACTCAGCGCCGTTGTTGACGCGGGGCCGAGCGGGACATCTGGGTGTGCAATTTTCGGTGTCCACAAATGCCCCCCACCCACGGGTAGCGCAGGTGAAGGATGAGCCGGGCGGTGCCCGTGGGTGCAATGGTCTCTTCTTCTCTTTGTTGATGTTGTTGATAGGGTGTCGGTGGCTGGTCTGGTTTATTGGTCTCTTGGTCTCTTCGTCAGCGTCGACAGGATGCCGGGAACTGAAGCAGCATATGTTAGTCTCTTTGTCTCTTCATCAGTGCCGACGGGATGCCGGGGACTGAAGCAGCATATGTTAGCCTCTTTGTCTCTTCATCAGTGCCGACGGGATGCCGGGGACTGAAGCAGTTGTTGTCTTTTTATCTCTTCATCAGTGCCGACGGGATGCCGGGGACTGAAGCAGTTGTTGTCTTTTTATCTCTTCATCAGCGCTGACAGGGTGTCGGGAACTGAAGCAGTTGTTATTTTTTTTTTGTCTCTTCATCAGCGCCGACAGGGTGTCGGGAACTGAAGCAGCATATGTTGTCTCTTCATCAGTGCCGACGGGGTGTCGAGAACTGAAGCTGTACATTGGTCTCTTCATCAGTGCCGACGGGGTGTCGGGGACTGAAGCAATTTGTTGTCTCTTCATCAGTGCCGACGGGGTGCCGGGGACTGAAGCAATTTGTTGTCTCTTCATCAGTGCCGACGGGGTGCCGGGAACTGAAGCAGTTTGTTGTCTCTTCATCAGTGCCGACGGGGTGCCGGGAACTGAAGCAGTTTGTTGGTCTCTTCATTAGTGCCGACGTCTTCATCAGTGCCGACGGGGTGCCGGGAACTGAAGCAGTTTGTTGGTCTCTTCATCAGTGCCGACGGGGTGCCGGGAACTGAAGCAGTTTGTTGGTCTCTTTGTCTCTTCATCAGTGCCGACGGGGTGTCGGGGACTGAAGCGATTTGTTGGTCTCTTCATCAGTGCCGACGGGGTGCCGGGAACTGAAGCAGTTTGTTGGTCTCTTTGTCTCTTCATCAGTGCCGACGGGGTGTCGGGGACTGAAGCGATTTGTTGGTCTCTTCATCAGTGCCGACGGGGCGTCGGGGACTGAAGCAATTTGTTGTCTTTTTGTCTCTTCATCAGTGCCGACGGGGTGTCAGGAACTGAAGCACTTTGTTGTCTCTTCATCAGTGCCGACGGGGTGTCGGGAACCGAAGCAGTTTGCTGGTCTCTTTGTCTCTTCATCAGTGCCGACGGGGTGTCGGGAACTGAAGCAGTATGTTGTTGGTCTCTTCATCAGTGCCGACGGGGTGTCGAGAACTGAAGCACTTTGTTGTTTCTTTTCTTTTCTTTCCCCCTTTTTTTTGAACCACTTTACCAATACAAGCGCCCTTTCGGGTTTTCGCCGGTACCGGCCCCCTCTTGCTTTTGCCCACGCGCCCTTTCGGGTTTTCAAGTGACGGGGTACCCGATTTTACCCGTAGCGCCCTTTCGGGTTTTCGCCACAGCCGGGTTGTTGCCATTTTTACCCTTGTCCACGTGTGGGGACAAGTCCGGCGGGGTGTCTCTATTTTTAACCCCATTTTCTTTTCTTCCTTTTTTTTTGTAGTTGAGTGATATGCGAGTGTAGGCTAGGGCGCGAAGCCTTGCGCCGGAAAATAAGGTTCTTTCGTTGCCAAGAACAGAATGCCTGCGCAACGGGAGAATGTAGGTCTCTTCATCAGTGCCGACGGGGTGTCGGGGACTGAAGCAGCATGTTCCTTTTTCTTTCTCTTCTTTTTTTTCCTTTTTTTTTTGAAGAACTCCAGGTAGTTGTTGGCGTGGATGCCAATAATAATATAAGAGCTGTCTGCGCAGGGGCCAACAGGGGAGGCCAAAACAGCCAAGGCTGGAAGCGGGCTTCAAGAGCCAAAATTGTGAAAGGCGAGCCACGAGGGCGGAGAAAAGGGTTCATTAATTCAACAGGGGTATTCGTCGCCTGAAGGGACGGAGAGAAGAGTTTGTTGATTCAAAAGCGTCGGGGGCTCCGGTTATGAAACCCGGGCTGGGGAAAGTGGGCCGCAAGGGCCGGAGTTCGTGTCACAGAGGTAGGCCGCGAAGGCTGAAATCGGGGAAGCAGGCCGTGAAGGCCGAATTCTGGGCAGCAGGCCGTGAAAGGCCGAATCCTGAGAAGCAGGCTGGAAGAGCCAAAGATATTGGGAAGCGGGCTGTAAGAGCCGAAGTTAGGGAAGCATGCTATGAAGGCCAGAATTGGGGAGCGGGCTACAGGAGCCGAAATTGGGAAGCGGGCTACAGGAGAGCTATGAGAGCCAGAATTGGGGAGGGGGGTCCAGGAGCCGAAATTGGGAAGCGGGCTACAAGAGCCGAATTCTGGGAAGCAGGCCATGAAGGCCGAATTCTGGGGAGCAGGCTGCGAGAGTCAGAATTGGGAAAGCGGGCCATGGGGGCCGAGATAAGCAGGCTACAAGAGCCAAAGTTGGGAAGCGGGCCGTGAAGGCCGAAATTATGGGCAGCGGGCCGTGGAGGCCGAATTTTGGGAAGCAGGCCGTGAAGGCCAGAATTGGGAAAGCGGGCCATGGGGGCCGAGATAAGCAGGCTACAAGAGCCAAAGTTGGGAAGCGGGCCGTGAAGGCCGAAATTATGGGCAGCGGGCCGTGGAGGCCGAATTTTGGGAAGCAGGCCGTGAAGGCCAGAATTAGGAAAGCGGGCCATGGGGGCCGAGGTAAGCAGGCTACAAGAGCCAAAGTTGTTAGGAAGCGGGCCACGAAGGCCGAAATTAAGGCGTAAGATGTGAAAGCCCAAATCGGGGAAGCGGACTACAGAAGCCGGAGTTGGGAGGTTAACGAGCCGTGAGGGCAAGAGGTAGGCCATGGGGGGCCAAGATTGGGCTCTACGAGCCAGAGCTGGGAAAGTAGGCTGCGATAGCCGAAATTGAGTTCATTGCATATGCACCTTCTTGTTATTTTATTGTCATTATACCTTTTTTATTATTTTTTATGTTGTTTTATTTTTTTATTTTTTTTATCATCATTTTTTTAAAGCATGCAAGCATTCATTAGCAGGCATAACATAAATATAAGTAAGGCGGCTCCCTCTATAGGGGATAGGATAGGGACGTCGCCCGTAATTCATAGATGCGGTGTGGGCCGCGAGGCACAATCAAGGGGTGGTGCACCCGTCAAGAGGATATCGCACGTCTTGCATGCCTAACCTAAATTCACGCATTTCACCCGAGGTAATTCTATGTGGCGTGGCAGTGCAAATGTGTGAGCAAAGAGCCCTAACCATAGGGATATGCAGGTTTTCCTGGTGACACTCGAGGATCACTCTAGTGCCTACACATTAGTTCCGGGCTTTCGACTTTCGGTAGCTTCACACAGCCCCGACTTGTTTATTTTGGTAGCGGATTTCACCGTTCGGCGCGAGTCTCCTCATGTGTCTCAATGGGGATTCCCGGCTACTAAGATTTGTCCTTATTGTGATTCTATTGCGGATTCCACCGTTTGACGCGAGTTTCCTCATATGTCTCAATGGGGATTCTCGGCTAATAGGTTTCATCCTTATTGTAATTCGCTTCACCATTTCGCGTGAGTCTCCTCATGTGTCTCAATGGGGATTCCCGACTACTCGGATTCACGTTTCTCTCTCTCTTTTTTGCATCATTTTTTTCTCTCTTTTTTTATTTTTTTTTATTTTACAGTGGGGGTAGGCAGCTTTTTCCTCACGATTACCTTTCACGCGAGTGCAGGAATTCAAGTCTCTGTAGAGTGCTAAGAAGGAATTCGGGCAATCCCTATGGTTGAAAGCTATTGAACACATTAAGTGCTAAGTGTGGGAGCGTTGCCTCAGGTTTATTTTGTGAGTTGGGCTTAGCGATTCAGCCATGACTCTTCCCCTTGACGTGTGCACTCTCCATAATCGGGTTCCCTTCGAGCGTACGCCGCGACACCCGTGCATCTGGAATCGGGGCGATATTATTATTTAGCAAGGAAACACGGTCCTAGAAAATTTCAAGGATGTGTATTATTCTATATTAAGCAAGCATGCAAAAAGGGCAATCAAGCATTCTCTTCTTTTGTTTCCGTTTTCTTTTTTTTTTTTGTGTGCTTGTTTTATTATTATTTTTTTGGGTGTTGTTTTTTTGTTTTTGTTTATTTTTTTTTTGCATAAGAAAATATTGTTGTTATGTATAAGTGTAGTGGTAGTGAAGGTATTAGGGAGGCAGACCGCAAAAGGGCTGAGAGGATATTAGGGAAGCGGGCTGCAAGAGCCGAAGTTATGGGATGCGGGCCGCGAAGGCCGAATTCTGGGAAGTAGGTTACGAGAGCCAGACTTGGGAAGCAGGCCACGAAGGCCAAATGTAAGCAGGCTGCAAGAGCCAAAGCTGGGAAGCAGGCTGTGAAAGCCGAAGGGAAGCAGGCTGTAGGAGCCAAAGTTGGGAAGCAAGCCACGAGGGCCGAATTTTGGGAAGCAGGCTACAAAAGCCAGGATCTGGGAAGCAGGCTGCAAGAGCCAAGGATAATGAAAAGTAAGCTAAAAAGCCAAGGGATATCGGCGAGCGGGCCACAAGGGCCAAAGGTTGGGGGAGCAGGCTACGAGAGCCAACATTGGGAAGCATGCCACAAAGGCCAAAGGGAAGCAAGCTGCGAGAGCTAGAGATAAGCAGGCCACGAGGGCCGAATTTTGGGAAACAGGCTACATGAGCCAGGATCTGGGAGGCCTTTGTCGGTTTAACGCCCCGTCGGCGGAAGGTCTAGTTGGTTTCTATTTGTTGGGTGGCCGGAGGTTGGAGGTAAAAGTTTACCTCGTGACCCTTCTTTCTCTTCTTCTTTTGTGTGGGGAGGTGGGTGCAAAGGCCATGCTCGCCTCATGTCTATTCTTTCTCTTCTTCCCTTCTTCTTTTATGGAGAGGCAGGTGCAAGGACCATGTTCGCCTCGTGATCAGTTCTTTCTTTTCTTCTCTTCTTCTTTTGTGTAGAGAGGCGGGTGCAAAGACCGCGTCTGCCTCGTAACTCTTCTTCTATTCTTTTATGGAGAGGCAGGTGCAGGGACCATGTTCGCCTCATGTCTATTTTTCTCTTCTATTCTTCTTTTGTAGAGAGACAGGTGCAGAGACCGTGTTTGCCTCATGATTGCTCTTTCTCTTCTTCTCTTTTTCTTTTACGGAGAGGCAGGTGCAAGGACCATGTTTGCCTCATGATCATTTCTTTCTTTTCTTCTCTTCTTCTTTTGTGTAGAGAGGCGGGTGCAAAGACCGCGTCTGCCTCGTAACTCTTCTTCTATTCTTTTATGGAGAGGCAGGTGCAGGGACCATGTTCGCCTCTTGTCTATTTTTCACTTCTCTTCTTAATTTGTAGAGAGGCAGGTGCAAGGACCATGTTCGCCTCTTGACTATTTTCTTTCTTTTCTGCTCTTCCCCCCTTTTTTCTCTTCTTCTTCTTCCTTTTTTTTTATGTGAAGAGGCGGGTTCAGGGACCACGTCTGCCTCATTGGTCTCTTCTTCCTTTTTTTCTTCTTTAGCATGATGAGGCGGGCTCGCAGACCACGTCTGCCTCATGTATCTTCTTTTTCCTTGTTCTGCTCTTCTTCTTTTGTGTGAAGAGGCGGGTCCAGGGATCATAGCTGCCTCATGTGTCTTTCCTTCCTCTTCTTCTCTTCTTTTATTTGGTGAGGCGGGCTCAAGGGCCACGTCTGCCTCATATCTCTTTTTTTTTCTTCTTTTGTGGAGAGGCCGGTGCAAGGACCATGTGTGCCTCATGTCTCTTTTTCTTCTCTTCTTTTTGTGTGACGAGGCGGGCTCGAAGACCACGTCTGTCTCATGTGTCTCTTCTTTCCTTTTCTTCTCTTCTTTTTGTTTGGTGAGGCGGGCTCAAGGGCCACGTCTGCCTCATATCTCCTTTTTTCTTCTTTTGGGGAGAGGCCGGTGCAAGGACCATGTGTGCCTCATGTCTCTTTTTCTTCTTCTCTTCTTTTTGTTTGGTGAGGCGGGCTCGAGGACCACGTCTGCCTCATGTCTCCTTTTTTTTCCCTCTTTTTTTGTGGAGAGACGGGCTCGAAGACCACGTCTGCCTCATTGGTCTCTTCTTCCTTTTCTTCTCTTCTTTTGCGTGATGAGGCGGGCTCGAAGACCACGTCTGCCTCATGTGTGTCTTTTTCCTTGTTCTGCTTTTCTTTTCTCATTAATGCTTCCATGCTGGAGTGTATTTCTCTTAATGTGCCCCCAGGTTGGGGTGTAGCTTCATTTGGTATGCATCCCCCCTGAGGGGGTGTGTTTTGCCTCTTCGCTTCTGTGCCCCCGGGCGGGGTGTATTTTTTGGCTTCTATGTCCCCAAACCAGGGTGTGTTTTTTTTTTAATGCCCCCGAGACGGGGTGTAGCTCTCTTCAAATGCCCCCATGGTGGGGTATACCCTTCACGGATTCTATGCCCCCAGGTGGGGTATGTTTCTTCTTCATATGCCCCTAAGTCAGGGTGGACTTCTCTTCATATGCCCCTGAGTCGGGGCGTGTTCTTTATAGCTTCCAGGCCCTCGAGGTGAGGTATGCTTCTTCTTCATATGCCCCTGGTACGGGGCGTGTCTTTTGTTTCTTATACCCCCCGTAGCGGGGGTGAATTCTGCTCTTTTTCTACCCCTGAAGGCGGAGGAGTGCTTCTCTTCATATGTCCCCGGCACGGGGGTGTATCTGTTGCTTCTTATGCCCCCCTGAGGTCAGGGTGCATCTCTTTACGGCTTCTATGCCCCCAGGCGGGGTATGTTGTTTCTTCAAATGTCGCTTGGGCGGAGTATATCTTTCTTCTTATGCTCCCAGATCGGGATGCATGTCTATTCGTTTCTGTGCCTCGGGTTAGGGTAGATGCTTCTGTTTCTTATGCGCCAAGGGCGGAGTGTAATTTTTTGCCCCCAGGCTGGGGTAGGTGCTTCTGCTTCTTATGCGCCAAGGGCGGAGTGTATTTTTTTTGTGCCCCCTGAGCGGGGTGGACGCTCTGCATGTGTCCCCGGGTCGGGGTGCAGCTTTGTCTCCCATGGGGGAGGTGTGTTGTTTCTTCAAAAGCCCCCACTTCTCTTTCTTATATTCCCGAGGCGGGAGTGGTTCTCTTCATGTGCCCCCGTGGCGGGATGTGCTCCCTTCTTCAAGTGTCCCCAGGCCGGGGTGAATTCTTTTCTTCTTCCCAGACACATCGGGGGGATGTTTGCTTCTTGTGCTCCCAAGGTGGGGTGTATTGTTGCTTTTGATGCCCCCAAGGTGGGGCGCATTGCTACTTCTGATGCCCCAGAGCGAGGTACCCCCCCCTTTTTTTATGCCCCCGGCACGGGGTGTATTCCGCTTCTAGTGCCCCCAGAGTGGAGTGTATTGCCGCTTTTGATGCGGGGTGTAGTTATTGCTTTTTATGCACCTAAGGCGGGGTGAATTCTTCTTCTTTGTTTACGTGCCGCCATATCGGGGTGTATTCCTCTCTATATATGCTTCCCAAAGCCGGGGGATGTTGTTTGTCCTGTTTCAGATGTCCCCCCCCGGGGGGGGGGGGGGGGGGGTATATATATGTTACTTCATGGACCCTGAGGACGGGATGTATTCCTTCTTCGAATGCCCCTAGGTCGGGGTTGATTCTTCTCTTCTTATGTTCCCAAGGCGGGATGTAACTTCTTCAAATGCCCCTAAACCGGAGCGTATTCTTTTATGGCTTCTATGCCCCCAGGCGGGGTATATTTCTTATTCAAATACCCCGAAGCCGGGGTGTATTCTTGCTGCTTCTTATGCTCCCGAGGCGGGATGTAACTTCTTCAAATGCCCTTAAGCCGGGGCGTATTCTTCATGACTTATATGCCCCCTGGCGGGGTATGTTTCTTCTTCAAATGCCCCTATGCCAGGGTGTGTTCTTATACTTTTTGCGCCCCTCAGGGCGAGGTGCATTCCTCTCCATATGCCTCTAGCATGGGGTGTACTTTTGTTTCTTATGCCCCCAGGTTGGAATACGTTCCTTCTTCATATACCCCTAAGCCAGGGTGAGTTTCTCTTTTTGTGTGTCCCCAGGCCGAGGTGAATTCTTCTGCTTCTTCCGCCCCAGAGTGGGGTGGATTCTTCTGCTTCTTATGCTCCCGCGGCGGGGGTGTGTGTTTCTTTTTCAAACGCCTCTAGAACAGGGGTGTATTCTCTTATGGCTTCTATGTCCGGGACGGGACATGTTTTGCTTCTTGTGCCCCTAAGCCGGGGTGGACTTCTCTTCGAGTGCCCCTGGGAATCGGGTGTATCCCCTTTTTTTTGCCTCTTATGCCCCCGTAGCAGGGTATATATCTTCTTCTTATCCTCCATGGCGGGGTATATGCATGCTCTCTTCGGGAGTGGTGGCCGTGCTTGGCCTCATTGCTATAAAGCACTCCCCACAGCGGGCAGCCATTCACCGAGCTACGATTGTGGCTCGCTGGGTCTTCTAACAGCCACTCGGGGGGCCGTCTTGTGCCGGATGGAGGCAGCAGGAAGGAGGAACGAGCTGGGTCATTACACCACGGACTCGGAGCCTCCTAGAGTCGGGCGGGATACCGGGCTTCTTGTTGCTCTTTTGGTCGGCGATGCTAGCCGACTTTTCTTCTCTTTTTTTTTCTCTCTTTTTTCTTCTCTTTTTTTTTCTCCTTTTTTTTCTCTTCTTCTTTCTTTTTTTTTGTCCCTTCTTCTTTTCTCTTCTTTTTTGTATGATTGACCAAGGTGGAGGTGCAGGAGAGCGCTCACCCCCTCAGGGAGGGGATGAGTGGTTCGCTTCACCGCATAAACCCCACCATGGTAATCCTTATTCAGCATGGGTCTCGACGGACGTGGCCATACAACCCTCTATTGCCAATTCTTTCTCTTCTTTTTTTGCTTCTTTCTTTTCTCTCTTTTTTTTTCTTTTCTTCTTTTCTACCTTTCTTCCTTTCTTCTTTTCTTCTTTTCTTCTTGAGGGAAACGAGGGGCTTGATTTCCCCTCCCTTCTGTTCTCTTTCTCTTACCTTCTCTTCTCTTTTTTTATAACAGCCCCCATGATTCTTGGAAGCTGCATATGCTTCGAAGCAGCGTTCTCGAGGCCGCGAAGGCAGCTGCACCGAGCCAGGCTTTTCTCCCCATAGGACTAGCGAAGACAGCACCTGCAATTCATCAAAGCAGGCAAACATCGTTTATTAGGGGGCCATGAGGCCCTGAATCCCGACGAAGAGATGAAGGGTGGTTTGGTCCCACCGGACGTGCCAGAGTTGTGGACGCACTTTTCGGCACTTGTTATTCTCTTTTTGGTTTATTCGGTTTATTGAGTGCGTGGGCGTGCCAGTCACCGATGTGACAATTTATTCGGGCTCCGAAGAGCCCATGGTGCGCTCGATCTGACTTCGTCAGACGATTGTGTGGTTCGTGTCGGGACCAAAACCCGCCGGGCCATAAAGGTCACGACGTCATTTACATCCCCCATACGAGGGAACACCCTTGATTAATCGCTGAGATTCAGGGCCTCATGGCCAAGAGATTGATTGTATAAAAGGTCGATCAGGAGGTATCGAAGTCCTCGCGCAAGGGCGAGAAGAAAACCGTTTGAGATCATGTCGGTCATGCGCTGACCATTTAATGTTCGGACGAGTGTCCGTCTCGGGAAAAGCGCGATCGTTGCGGGAAGACCGGAGCATATGTATGCCAAGGTATGGCAAGTTTGTTGTTCGGAAGAACGAAAGACGTTCGGTTAAACCTTGGTTAGAGCGGTCGGAAACCGGTGAACCTGTTGGCCCGAAGCAAGAGCAAACTGTGACCATGTTGCGGTGGGCCCCCCCGCGGTCGAAACAAGGCTTGCATGGACGTCATTAATATTTCCGGTGCCAAAGGGAGGCGAGGGAGTATCCCTTGAATTGGCTGAAGAGCCCTGTGTCCCGGAGAAGCGGGCGTTCGAAACATGTCGGTCACTCGAGAGACCGTTTAATATTCGGACGGGGGCCCAGCTTCAGAATATTGTAATTGTCATGGGGGAACCTGGAACATATGCATGCCGAGATACGGCAAGTTTATTATTTCGAGACACTGAAAACATTCGGTTGAATCTCGATTATTGTAGCCGGAAACCAGTGAATCTGTTGGCCCGGTGCGAGATCGAGTCAGGACCATGTTGGGGGCGTCTCCCGTGGTCCGAACAGGGCTTGCGTGGGCATCATTAATATTCCCAGTGCCCGGGGGCAACGGGGGAGAGTCCCGGGACTGGATTTCAAAACCGAAACGCGTTCGAAAGGAGCGGGCTATAGACCGAGGATATGAGCCAGACGATGACCATGATCGAGACAGGCCCGAGGTCTGAGTGTGGCCCATGGAGGTCTTATTGATATTCCCACGGAAGGAGTCCGGGGGTGGCGAGAGCCGTCTCGTTCTATTCTGATTCTGTCGGTCGCTTGCGGACCTTTTCATGTTCGGGCAAAGACCCATATTGAAAGTACGACATGGGCGTGAACGACCCCGTACAAATGTATGCCGAGTTTATGGTAATTTCGATGAAAGGGTGGGAACGAATCCCGATAGGAACGGGCCGGAATTGATGAGCTATTGGCCCGGAGCAATGCCGGCTCACAGCCATATCGGGGTAGGAGCCCCCGGCTATGCAGGTCGCTCGCGGGACTTTTCATGTTCGGACGCAGGTTCGTAATAGAAACGCGGCGGGAATCGAGGTGAACCCGTTCAAATGTCTGCCGAACGCGCGGCAATTTTAGTAGCGGCTCAGAAGGGATCCGATCGGAGAAATGAGTCCGGTTTAATCGGAATGTCAGCCTGAGGCGAGGTCAGGCCATGGCCATTTCGGGATAACTCCCAAGGAACAGGCCCAGCCCACAAGGGCGGCATTGTTGTTCCTTCAGCACTGGGTCACAGGAGAGATGGGGCTGCAATGTGGATCTCACTGTTTTATTATTATTTAAAATTTCACTATTATTATTTGTTGATTTATGTATATCTTTGAGTGAGTTTGTTATTACTATTTATTTATTTATTTTTGTGCTTTATTCATATACTATTGTTATTATTGGGTCCGTTATTATTTTTATTTGTTTTATTATCGTTCATTTGCTTGTCGTGTTTCGTTAAGTTTGTTATTATTATTTGTTTATTTTGGTTACCATTTATTTGTCTATTTATCGTTATTATTATTTCTTTTGTCCTTATTATTATTATTGCCTATTTCTTTATCATCCTTATTATTTATTCATTTCCTTTTTGAATTTGTTATTATTTATTAGCATTATTAGTATTATTATTATTATTATTATTCGTATTTCTTGGAGAGAGAATGGGCCATTAGAGGGCCAAGAGGAAGGCGTACCGCTGAAAGAGGGTGTACCGCTGGAGAATGGCTGGGGGAGGTGTGCCGGTGAAGGGCTGAGGCGGGTGTACCGGCGGAGGGCCGAGGTGGGTGTGCTGGGTGTGAGCGACGTCACGCGGTTCGGGGTGCGAAGAGGACGCGGAGCGCGCGGGCTCCTTCTTTTTATTTTGCTGCAACACAGAAATAAGAGAAGAGAGAAGGGGCCACCACGGGAGATTGTCCCGGCGGGGCGAGCGGGACAAATGTAAGATAGCAAAATATGGGAGTTAAACAGCCATAGCGGGAAGTGACTAGCCGCGACCTCGGGGGGACGGGAATGGTGCAGAAATTAAATAACAAGAATTGAAACGGCCATTGGGGAAGTGACTCGCCGCGGCCTCGAGAATACGAGCAGATAATAAGATGACAGAATGTAAAGAGAATACAAAGAGCGGGAATTTAAACGGCCATTGGGGAAGTGACTCGCCGCGGCCTCGAGAATATGAGCAGAATATAACAGAATATAAATAGAATATAAGAACAGAAACTTAAACGGCCATTGGGGAAGTGACTCGCCGCGGCCTCGAGAATATGAGCAGAATATAACAGAATATAAAGAGAATATAAGAACGGAAATTTAAACGGCCATTGGGGAAGTGACTCGCCGCGGCCTCGATGAAAAGATGTGATCGCCAGGGGCCGAAAGACCCCAAAAATAAGAAAGTGATCGCGCCTACCTCAAGAGCGGGAGATGGCGGGTTACTTCTTCCTCTCCTTCCGGCCGGCCGACGGAGAGGGCTTTCCTCGGTTACCCTTGCAAAACAACGACAAACAAATAACAAGTGGATTAGAAAGATGAATGTGTAGTATTCAAATCCTTGCAATAAAAATAACGAAATGATGGCAAGACACACACCTGGTTGGTGTTATCTTTTAAACCCCTCTCGGACTCGAGTAGGAGGAAAATGAGATGATGGATGCAAGAAGTATATAAGAAGAGGCGCCCTTGTAAAGGGGGATAGAGGATGCGAGATGATGAATGCAAAAGAACTACGAAGAAAAGGAAAGAGTTTGCTTATTGGATGTGCCGATGGTGAAATCCGGCGGAGCTCCGGCAGCGTGGGGACGACGTGGAAGCGCGTTGGATGAAGACGACCTTCCTCTCGCGAGCGTGGGCACCCGAGAAGCCGGCAGAACCTCCACCTACAAAAGACCCCACAGGTTAGAAAATGACTCCGGTAGCCTCTGGGCTCCGGCAGCCTATCGGATCTCTTCGAAGCTCCCCCAGAACTGAGGGGGTGGGCCTATATTTATAGGGCTCCGGAGGGTGGAGGCGTCCAGGACCCTGGACACCTCCATCAGGGCCGAACTAATATTTTATTCTATTTTTATTAATTTTTTTGGAATATTTTTGTGGGGGCGTCCAAGGTCCCGGACGCCTCTAACAGGTCCACCGAATACTGCTGACGGCCGCACGCGGTTTGGCACAACGCGTGATTTTGTGAGCGGCGCCTCGTGATTCAGAAATGGGCGCGTCCAGGTAGATGGACGTCTCCATAATTTGGCTTTTTTCACACACGACAAACCCTCGTTCGGTGGCCGGCGCCCGTGCGAGTTGATGGAGGCGTCCAGGGTCTTGGACGCCTCCAAAAATATTTTTATTATTTTATTTTATCTTTTTATGCCAAAGCTGACATTACGTATTTTTTATAATTATTTTTATGGAGGCGCCCAGGGGTCTGGACGCCTCCATTAATTTATTATTTTTTATTTGGTTTTTATCTTTTATGCCAACTGGCATTTTATATTTTTTATATTTGTTTTTATGGAGGCGTCCAGGGGCCTGGACGCCTCCATTAATTTATTATTTTTTTATTCGTGTTTTGAGTTTGAAAAATAAATTAAGAGAATGGGGGCGTCCAGGGGCCTGGACGCCCCCATTAAGGCCCACCCGGGTCCTCGGTTTAGGCGTTGGCGGCCGCCCGGCAGACAGCCTTCCTGATTCCGGAACCTCCTGATGCGTCTGACTGGTGTTGATGCCGTCCGAATGCCGTGACGAGACGATTACGGATGCCGAAAAAGGCAGAAGAAGACCCAAGAAAAGGAAGTACTCAAGTGATTCGAAATGCGTAAGCCGTCGCGGGGCGTCGTATAGTAATATGAGACTTTCTCAGGAGACGTCAAGAATGGCGTGTCTACAGCTGCCTCGCCTTGGCGTCTGCTTTGTAAGGGAGCGACACATAGTGGAATGGTATCGAAGTGGAGTGAAATGAAGTGGGAGCGGACTGATAAGTTGATGCCAAGGTGTGATGAGACACGCTTTTGACGTTACTGTTTGGAATCTTTTCTGAAGTTTCAATGAGACGACCTTGAAGAAGGTCTTTCAAATATTGACGATTGCTTGGACGGAGATCAAATAAGGGAGGGTGAGATGTGCGCTCAGGCACGAAAAGGAGACCAACTTCTCGGTGTGGAAGTACCTGGGTCATAAACCGGAGGTTTCACCTTTGGGGAGCGGTTACCAGCCAATGTGGAAGTGCTGCGGCCAAGGTGGGTCAAACAAGTTCAAAAGCAAAGGAATATCTGAGGGTCTGTCCAAACAAGGGTCTCCTTTGGAAGAGCAACGTAGGGCCGTTTCAAGGAAACTCAGTATTTTATTCGGAGTGGAATATCTCATATTTGTAGGAATTGAAGCACAACGGCCTTCACAATCGAATCACTTGAATGATTTTCCGCAATAAATCAAAATCCTATATGAATGCATGCTGGGTTAAAATAAAAATTTAAAACAAACTAAAATAGAAGATAGCCAAGGATAATATTGTCAACTTGTTAAGAACGGGTCAGGATACCGATCCGGTGAGCCGACACTGGGCTGGGGCCCGTTTATCCGCGCACCAACTCACTGAATGGAACCGTCGTCCCCATGCTACCACAAGTTAACGGCCTATCCGTACAACCCAAATTCTTCCGGGATCATCACTGTTTTTGTTGAAGGGGAACTCAAATCCCAGATTTGTTCGGGTCGCAAGGTCCTTGACATGTTCTAGTAGCGTAGGTATCGTATACTATGATGCATGACATGGTGGGACCAACCATTGAAAGGTGGGACAGGAGACTGGACAAAGACGTCCGTTAGTAAAACCTGCACAGACTAGCAAAGGTTAGCAGCATCAGAAAGTAGCAGAATCACAGCAGAATCGCACCACAGTACAAAGGAGATCCAGACAAAATCTTGACAATGACCACTGATGTGACATGTTCCGTCCTGTAGCGATCTTTCCTTCCTATAAGAACTCCCCTTAGGCCAGTTCATTCAAATGCACCAAGGTGGGTTTTGGAAGCTCAGGAGATGAAAGAGAGGAGAATCTAGAGATTTTCAGGATGAAAGGAGAGTCTTCCCGCGTTATGAAGAGGAGCAGGTCTAGCAGCGAGATCAGGCGACTCTCCGACCTCGAGGGTCATTTGAGTGGGGTGATCATGTCGCATATGGTAAGCTGATTCATTTCAAAATTCTCCACGTGAACCTTCTTCTTACTACCTTCCTTTCTTCTTCTTTCTTTTCTCTTCCAGCCATATACACTCTTCCCAGGCCCGAGGAAGTTTTCCAAACTGCCATGGCTTTCAAAGCTAACTTCCAACATCTCCATTGGCAT